>VDFB02086081.1:438622136-438681121 GCA_007258455.2 Sequoia sempervirens | reverse complement strand
TTTATGATTATCACTCAATACAAATGAAAAGGGATAAAGAGAACTCTTGTAGATATTGGTTTTGAACTTAATGTGTGTAGTGTGATCCTTCTGGATAGGCTTGGCATTGATCACTCAACCATTCAACCTAATTCTTTCTCTATTAAGGGATTTGACAATGCTAAAAAGAAACCGCTACTTGGGTAATCATTATGCCTCTTACAGTTGGAGTGGTCACCTTGAATACACCAATCCATGTTATGCCTCATGAAATTTCATGCAAGATTATTATCTTAAGAAGACAATGGATTCACATAATGAAATTTGTGTCTTCAACTCTTCATCACAAAATGAAATACATCTACAACAACATAGTCCACACACTTGACGCTGATCTTGAACTTGATAGTGTCTTACAACTTGAGAAGAACAAAGAAAATTCCTTAAACACATCAACATCAAATACACCTATGGAACCTGTTCAACACAAAAATAAACAAAAACATAGGGAACAAGTCACAATGCTAGATGATTGGGATTCCTTTGATCTCAATCATGACTTCATGGGCGAATACAAAATCATCCACAAAGATTCAAATAAAGGAAAAGACTCAACAACACTTTCAACACAAAATACAAATGACCTTTCCAAAGCATCCATCTCAACCACTTTAGACAATGGAATACACTACACGACCACCTTTGACAACGCTTATCAACAACCACCAATCGATCAAAAATCATTGAAAAATCTTTATGAAAAAGGGTATGAGCTTATGAAGCAACTTGGATATAATGGAAAAGGATTTGGTGCTCATGAACAAGGTATCCACAACCCTATAGTATCACACAAAAAATAACTCATGGTATTGGTTATTTCCCTTTGATAGAAATCACCAAGCCCTCACTCAACATCAACACTCTCACACAACACACTCCTAACTCATCCTTAACAATCATCCATCCTAACTCCTCGACACTAGTAGTCTTGAACATCATCCTTTACCAAACATGAAACAAACACCTAGATCCTTGCTTAATGTAAATTTCATCTCACAAGACACCAATGATTTGAATTCGATAGATTTTCCCTCCTATAAGAGTGAGGATAAAATCTCGCAATCTAGAGAGACTTGTGTAAGTATGACATCTACTACTAAGCAAGATGTATCTTTGATACAAGCCACAAGACCACCTTCTACCATTGATCAAGAAGGTATCTTGTCAAGACTCCTCCAAGATCATTTGATCACCTTCCCTCCCAGAACATGAAATAAATGCTCTTCCAAGACTTCATTTTTTACCTATCATAGAGTTCATAGTCACTCCACTAATGAATGTAAGGCTTTAAGTCATGAAATCCAACATTTTCAAGAGTTTGGTATGCTTCCTTATGTGGGGGCACTTAATTTCTCTAATTAATATTCATTTTCACTCTAGCATGCATTTCATCCATCATTTCGGCTCACCCTTGTCCTACGCTTAGTGGGGGCAATGGGTTATGTAACCTTGTCCTCATATGTCACTTGTGGTCGTCTCCTTTGGCTAGTCGTTAACCTTTCATGAATACATAAGAGCAAGCTTGGGATGTGGATGGCATGCCTTAAGTTTGCTCGCATATGACATACTACCATTTTCATGACATAGCCTCTTGGAAACATATGATTTGGCATAGGCCTTTCCGAGTAAGCTCTCTTGTCCTCTTCTTCTACTTTAAAGTGGGGGGCATACATCACCACTAACATTTCATTGTGTGATTTATTTCTTCTTGTGATGCGTCCTTTCCTTGGTGGAGTCATTGGGCTTGATTCCCTCGAAGAGTGTGATACTTATTTTGACTTATCCTCTCTTGGAGAAATTAAGCATTAGGTTCCCTAAGATGAGACCTTGCACAATTTAAGCAAAATCCCTTTGAATAATCCTTGAACCATCTTGCATTAAGCATACAAAGTTTTGCTTACCTCATAGAGCTCAAAAACCATTTTCCTTTGTGGTGCCTTATTAAATTTATGAGGGGGTATAACTTTGATATGGTCAAGAAGGAAGCCCATTCTAAGGCACGACTTTCCCCATAGCCTCTTGTGTGTTTGTGAGCACATATCAGTTGTATGTGTCTCATCTTTTGGGATTTCTCATCTCACTGACAACTAGAAGTTCCATGGCCCCAGAGTAAGTATACTTTTGGAATTTCTCACTTGGTGGACAACCAAGAGTTTCATCGTCCCAGAGTGAGTACACATCTTCTTTATGAACAAACGACCTAGATCTAGTCCAACACTAGCTATACAAACAATCAAACCTTGATCCACCTTTTCATTTTCATTCTCCTAGTTCTTGTAATTGCATGATTATGTATCTTGATGGTTCAACTTAGAATATTGGATCCTGGGGGCTTGCACAACCTCCTTTGATCTTTGTCATTCTTTGTCATTTGCATCTATACACTTGGATATATCTTGAATGTCTACTTTAGTGTGAGTTTGAAGCAAGTTCATCCTCTCACTAAAGTGGGGGCTTAATGTACCATAGAAAAAAGGAAACTTGCTTGATTTGGGGAATAATTGATGATAAATTAGACTTAACAAGGCATTTATTTGGTGTTGTGAGGTGTTTTTCAAATCCACACTAGGTCTTGGACCCTTTTAAATGCACTTAACGATGTCTTGTAAAGGTGTTGTAAAGTTTTGTAAGATACTTTTACGCTTTTCTAGACTTAATAAACTCATTTCTCCCTAATTCAACATTATAAAATGTGTTTAATGACATATTAACATCAATCTAGAAGGCTTGTAAAATGAAATTAATGTTAAACTAGTGTTGTAGTGTGTCTTGCACATTCACATTTGTTCTGGTGCCTTTCTAGGCTATGTGGACCTCATTTTAGTGTTGTAAAGTGTATTTAATCACACTTTCACATTGAATTTTGTGTCCCAAGCCCTAATTGACCTTTACATCATCAGTAATAGGCTCCTATTATCCCCTATTGTGCATCCCAAAGAAATATTTGATGAAATAACTAACAAGGTCACAATATAAACCTTATTTCCTTATCTCCTGACATCTTAGCTATCAAAATGGCCCCTGTGGGACCCATTCACTATCCATGGTGAATCGGTCCTATCCAGGTGGCACCCATTTTCCATGGGTGGCGAATGAGTCCCATATGGCCCAATTTTGACCTTTGAGCGGGAAATTTTGGAATTTAAGTTTAATTTTACTTCATGTCAACCTTAGGGATCTAATTAATGGGAAAATAAGGTGAATTTCTTATAAAATAAAGTCTAAAAACCCTAAAATATAACCATTATTCATTATTCATCCATCATTCTTCCATCTCAAGTCAAGAAAGCTAGGGTTTCATCATTTCAAGTCATTAAGATAGCAATTTTCAGACATTCAAGGGAAGATTCTACATGTTCTGCTACAGAAATTCAAGATCAATCATAATGGAAAGGTAATCAACTCCATTATTTCATGTTTCATTCCACTCTTTCATCATTTTGGTTTTATTACCTAAAGGGGTTTGACCAAGAAAAACCCCCATGCCCTAACATCCAAATTTTCTCTCTCTTGTCTTGTGTTTTTGTAGATCTAGGCCTCTTAGAAGCTTGGAAATAATTGAAGATAAATCTGTAAAGTTGTTTAAGTCTTCTCTTCATTTTTTAAGGAAAAATATCAACAAAAAGTCATTTTCAGGCCCAAATTCGATAGTTTCAGAACCAAACACCTATAGCAAGCCAAAGTGCAGACCAAAAGCTCTAGATTCCACCTTTGAATATTTAGAAATTCAAAAGTGGAATCATTCTCCAGGGGTGGAGAATGAGTCCCACTCCCAGGTCATTTTTTAATTTTCTGCATCTTTATATACCCTTTTGTCTTAAACAAGTTCTAGAACAATTTTGTAGAACTAGGATTGATTCACCCATAATAGTGAATGAGTCCCACTAGGCCTAAAACTCAGCATAAAAAAAATTCCAGAAGCCATTTCCAGTCTCCATCCATATTCTAAGTGCACACTTTTAGTTTCTTCAAGTTTTGTTGCAATTTGCATTCATTTCTAGGTGTTTTTGCATTACACAATGTCTTTTTGAACAAGTTACATTTCTTAGGTTTTGCATACCTAATCAATCAATTTTATCTTCTAATTACATTTAGATCATTGCATGTTATAATAATTTCATCATACATACTTTAAATTGAGTGAATCACATTGATTTTGGTGGGCTTATCTCTCTCCTTTTAGGTGAAAGATCCTAAGTTTACAAGAGTAGCCTATAGGCTACTTTTAAATTGATGGTTCAGTTATGATAGTCTTCCAAAAGGCAGTATGGAATGAATCCTAGGAGATGGTGTTACAAACACTCTAGTTTTTCTTATTGGTAACAAATAGCATATATTTCTTCTTCTAGCAGTGAAAAATGATAGTTTAGTGTACTAAAATTTACCTCTAAAAGATGCCCTTGTTTGTTTGTTGGGGGTAAATTTGTAGGTCTTATTTCGAACCAAGATGATGAATTTTTTGTATATTTTTCATGTGTCTTTTTAAATGCCTCTTTAAGGCTTAATATAATTAGAGAAACACCACTTTATCAGTATAATTAAATGAAGTGCATCATACTAGTCCCATGAAATGTTCTCACGTTGAAACTATTGTCACTTGGAATTTCACCCTTACTAAAGCCTATTGTTTAGCATTCCAATGAAATATGGAATTGAGCTTCATATGTGTGACCCTTGCAATGAACATCAAACCTATGTAGAAGATTGGATTTCTTTCTAACGTAAGTGCAATAGTGTTGGTGTTGAGAATATAGATGCACAGTCCTTGAAGCTCCAGTCTTCAATGGAGGACCTTTGAGCCAAGAAAGATAATCAACCACCCAGAAAGTGTTGCAACTAGGCATGCACAATAGAGATTCTATATTGATATGATATGATTGATTGATTACAAATGTACAAGATGCCTTGAATATATAGGCATGAATGAAAACCTAAGATGCATGAGATGTTGCCATGTGTCATGATCTAACAACATGTGACAACATGTGAACCCTATCTAGATGATCATTAAATGTTGAGAGTTCCATGACAACTAATCTTCTAGGAAGGAATCTTGGTCCCACCAAACAAGGAAGGGAATACACCCCATTTTATTAAAATGATTTACCTTAATAATGCAAACTCTAGGACTTAATTATTAATTAAATGTGCTAATTCCAAGTTAAAGTGTAATAATTAATTAATTAATTACACTAACACCCCCCCATAAGTTTAACTTAGGGAGGAAAATGCAATGATTATGCATAGATGATCGATGATGGGTCCCGGCTACAAGGCCATGTTAGGTACCATGAACATGAAGATGCATAAAATCTCCCACAACCATAGAAAAGGGGAAAACCCAGTGGGAACAAAACCCCTCTCCAAAAAGGAGATGAAAATGCAAAAATGTGAGATAGGATGGGAAGGATGGAGGACTCCCAAATACCCCCCAAGTACACCATCCGTCACATGGATACAATAGAGAGACAATATAGCCCCCAGAAGATGTGATCACCTGCAAGAAAGGTAAGTGTTTGAAGACAAAACAAGATCCAATGCCGACAAACAACTTGTCTCCCTTTTAGAAGAAACAAAACCAACTGCAAGTGCAAAGATGATTCCCATTCCGGATAGGAATTGAAGGAAGGAAGGATGAAGATGGATGTCGATGATGTCTTTGAACTTTGCTCAAATGTCTCCTTGCCTGATGAAGATGCCACAATCAATGAAGAGGGTGACAAATTAGGACGATGCCGAAACTGATGTTGAACAATATCCAAAGACAAGGATGTGATGGAGACTTGATTTCCCCCCCTGAATGAAGTGTCCTCAAAACCACTAAAGAAAGTTTGAAGCAAAACCAATGGTAGATGCTGAAGAAACTTCAAGTCTTGAATGGAATGACAGGGAAGAAGTCTCGGATATGAAATCTCTGAATAGAGGAGTGATATCCCCTCAAGAATGTTCTCCAAACCTGTAGAAGTAGCCAAGTCAATGATGCCTGAAACAATGCCATCCTGGGATGCCAAGTCTGAAAAACTGAATGTGTCCTGATGAATGGTGATGGTGGAAGTTGTAAATGATGACTCTGGACAAGGAATCACAAATTGTGAAGGGATACCAACTGTCTTTTATGAAGAAGAAGCACCGAAAGGAACCTTGTCAACCTCTTCGGAAAGATTAAGGCAATCAACCTCCTACACAACAATATCATCATAGGGAACTTGATCTGAAGCAGGACATTCTGAATCATGACCATCGGGGAATGGTGGAGTATCTAAATCTCCGTAGATCTCCCAAAGCTTAATCCAGGGTATGAGGAAAATCATAATGATCAATAGAATTCAAAACATCATAATCAACTTGCAGAGAAAGGATCTCCAAAATAGTGTACCTGTTGCAACTCCAAGCAAGTTCATGAATACCTTCACTCGGATGAGGAACTATACCATACAGATAAGGCAATAGATCAGGTGATTGGAGATGGTGGCTGATCCCATCTTGCCATTGTGAATAGTTACCCTCATGCAACATAACCAGAGAAGTATATGCAAGTCTCATAATGAAATTTCTCCACAAAAAACAAAGACACTAACCTTCAACAGCAAATAAAGACTTCCAAATATGATGTATAACTGAAGTGATGCAACCCGGAAAAAAAAATCTTTTCCCAAGCTTCAAGATAACCAGGTTATTGATCAAAGGCACCAAATTGAAAAAAATATCATGCAAGAGTAGCTGGAGCTGAAACTAATCAAGGGGCTAGACTGATGAAAAAGAGCTCTGAATCACCTTCCTGATTGCCCTAGAATCACTGAAATCCAACAAACGGTTGATAAGATATGCAACTATGAGTCCAAATTAGGGTTTCGTCTTTAGTTGGATGTAGAAATTTTTGTGAGAAAAATTTCATAGAACGGATGTCACCTCTGGAAAGTACGCAAAATTTCCTTTCTGATGGTATATCGTTTGCCAAATTTTGATATCCTAGGTGAAAGTTGTGATAAAATGAAGAAAATGCCTATAGGAGGCACTTCGCAGGCTAAATTGGGGCAAAAAATAAGCCCCTCTGGGCTTAGCTCTCGGTCACTGATATGACCGCAGTCCAAATGTTGGAAAAAAAACAACGTGCCACCCGAAGTGGTGGCGGGGTGGCAGAAAGCGGTGGCACCGCTCGTGGAGGAGCTCCGCCGGTGGTTGATAACCACCGGTGCCAACAGAAATACACTGGCAGTTAGCGAGAGACTTCACCGGTCAAAAAATCCCAGTCAGTGTAGACCTCAGTCGGCAAGAAGGGGCTGTCAGGAGAGACTTCGGCCGGTCAGTGAGGAATCCGATGAATGGATGGGCTGACAAGGTTTGTCAGGCACGGGAGAACTCCGACGAATGAGAAGCACGGACCAACGGTCGAGTGGAAGCCGGTGTCAAACAACCGGAACCAATGAAGAAGGGTCCGTAGAAAAGACATGCCGTCAAAGTACGGCAATGGCGGATGGAACCCCAAGGAGCATATAGAGAACGAATGGTACTCCCCCTGAAGCAAAACTTAAATGCCGACAAATATATATATTTGATTTTTAATATTGCTTTGCAGCAATTAAAAATCAAAACAAACCCTCAATATATATGTGCAGAGAAAATAATATATAGTCTGCAAGGGAAAAAATTATCATACCCTATGAATTTTTAAAAAAATCAAACCCCTTATACTATATGCCAACGGAGAATAAAATAGCAGGTCGCCCAAGTAAATATTTTTTCTGAAACTATATCAAAACCCGAATAATGTATATTTTTGTTTTGCCAAAAACAAATAATAAAGCCCTGATAATTTTTTTCTGAAAAATAGAAAATGGCCTGCATATAAAAATAAATTTCCTCAGAGGACAACTGACTAGGATGATTTTTTTTTTTTTTTGCTGCAAATTGTACGGATAGTACGATTGATTTTGCAAACCCTAAAAATACCTCTGAAGCTCTCGGGTTGATGTATTCGATTTTGATGAATGGGCAGGTGATCCTAGGGTTTTGAGGCCTTTTGAAGACAATGGCGAGCTCGGATCTGACTCAATCTGATTCAGAAATCAGCTTGGTCCCCAGGTGGAAACAAGTAGCCTATAATGGAAACCTCCAAGCCTGCGAAGAATCTCGCACACCAACTTTCTTGATCGAGGGTTGATGTTTCACTGGATAAGCTCTGATAACATGTTGAGAATATGGATGCACAGTCCTTGAAGCTGTAGTCTTCAATGGAGGACCTTTGAGCCAGGAAAGATAATCAACCACCCAGAAAGTGTTGCAACTAGGCATGCACAATAGAGATTCTATATTGATATGATATGATTGATTGATTACAAATGTACAAGATGCCTTGAATATATAGGCATGAATGAAAACCTAAGATGCATGAGATGCTACCATGTGTCATGATCTAACAACATGTAACAACATGTGAACCCTATCTAGATGATCATTAAATGTTGAGATAATTTCTAGAAGGACAACTCATCTTCTAGAAGGAATCCTATCCCACCAAACAAGGAAGGGAATATTACCCTATTTATTAAATGATTTATCTAATAATGCAACCTAGGACTTAATTAATTAAATGCAAGACCTAAGTTAACTTATGCTAGTGTAATAATTAATTATAATTACACTAATAGTTGGTCCTACTCAACATAAAGTAACTCTAAAGCTAACATTATTATATCAATTGTAGAGGGAAAAGGGAAGAGAAAAATAAAAATTGAAAGGATTTTTATGCACCAAGGCTAGTATTTGTTTATTCCCAATTACTATAGCACAAAGAAGCAATTAATGTGCCAAAGTGGCTCACACAATCTTGTGTTCTATCAATTTCTAGAATTTGTCAAAGATATGCATAAATTTTCATTAATCAAATGCTTGAAGCCTTGTTATAGTAGCGAAGATGTAAAATGCATAAGTTACTATAGATAACTAAGTGAATAACTCTCTATAATGAGGCGTAACCACCTTTTATTACTTTTCTAGGAATTGAATAGATAGGGCTTGTGGTAGAGAAGAAACATTAACTTCAGTCCTCTACAAAAATATGCATAAAAATATAAATCTATTATGTGAGAAATCCCTCCAAAATTATCTTTTCATACTTGAAATGATTAATGATAGGTTGTTTATAGAGAAGCTCCCTCATAATCCACTATAAATGCACCCCATAGATGACCCCCTAATAGAAAGAAGTTCTAAAAATCAATATGTACTATGGTATTGCAATTGTTTTGAAAGTCTATGGAAAATGAATTAAACACCCTTTCAAAGACTCAAAAATAAAGATTGGTAGTTTGGAGAGTTGTTGAAGAATTTATGACATATTCAAGGCATTTATCATTATAAAATTGCTTATTATAGAAATTCAAAACTTATTTGTTCTCCTTTCAAAACATCATGACATCTTCTATCGCTTTTTTACATTTATCATGTCTTCATAAATTGAACATTTGCATGAATTTGACGTCCATTAGATATGATGATAAATCAACATACATTAGGACATATCATGTCATGTTAGATATTTCCATAAATTTGAGAGGCCTTGAAATCCTTGCATCATTCAAATTTGTAGAAAAATGGTTGATATCAATTTGGGGGCCTCCATTAGGCTTAAGTGAGAAAATAATTAGAATTTGGAACTAATGAAGGGGAGACACTCTAAACACCACTATAAAATCCTCTCTTAAAAACCATTCAACAAATAACAAATTTTTTAATGCAAAACAACAAATATGAAGCAATTTCCATGAATCCAAGCTTGCATAAATGACTTACGAACATCCATATATCTGATTATGTCAGATATTACAGGCAATAGGATTGATATACAATAGTATAAACAAATTATAATCATATTTTAAACATGAAAATACTAAGCAAACATAGTTGCAATTTCTCTTCCTCCATTGCAAGCCTCAAACAATAAAAATTTGCACTTGCAACCTTCAATCTATGGATGAATCCACCTTCAATGGAATTCATCATCCATTTGTTATCTCAAAACTCTCTCAAACCTACAAAATCATGGATTGTACATTCTTTCTTCAAAAATCCATGCATAGGAAGCACCAACTTTGATTTGGCAGCATCAACCCTCAAAAGCAACCAAAATAAAGCATATAAATTAACTCCTTCACACCTTCTTGTAACTTCCAATTTTATATTCTTAGAAATGGAAAATATGCTTTCAAAAATGAATTAAAAATCATTAAATGTTGAATAGGCAGATTTTTGTAACCTCCATCCTTGATTGGCTAAGAAAAAATAGCCACTTCCTCACAATAGGAGCCCTAGAATAGAAAAAGGCAAACCACTTGTTGTTGGGCATCCAAATTCTTTATGAAAAACTCAAGGAACAATAAATCAGTTGTAATAACTTGTAACTCCCCAAATCCCATGCCCAAGAAGGCATATTTAAATTTTTTTCCTTGAAAATGCCACAAAATGAGCCCAAATCACCATAAAACTGCAACATAACAACTTGGCCAAATATTTATCAAATATTTTAGGCCTTATTACAAAAATATTCACCTACAATATTTAAAGACCAAACTAAAGAAAAAATTAAATTTAAATATTTTTGGTTGATGCAAGATTGTTAGTCAGCTGTGGATGCTCCTGCATCAAATACCCAAGGTAGAAAAATTTTGTGAGCTTTGTCTCACAAAATGGAATTGGATTGTATGACCATCCTTTCAGGTTGTAAACAAGCTTAAAAAAACTCCATTACTGAATTTTGTACCACCAATTATTTCTTCTTTCTCCTGTTCCAACACCTAGTTGGAACAAGTATCCCTCTCCTCTCATGATTCTTCTCTACACTCAACATATTCGATATGGAATCAACTCCACCATAAACCAACCACCTCCACCAAATTTAACTCACACTCTCTTCCAATATTGTGGGATCAAACCCACCATAGTTCAACCACCTCCACCAAAATGCACCTTCACTACAATTTGAAACACCAAAAAAATGTTTTGCATACAAAACATCATTAACAAACATTTTTTGAACCAAATTATTCAAACTATGCAAAACATCATCTTTCTTAAATTTAACAAAATATGAATCAATATTATGCTCCACTATAACTATTTTATCTACACAAAATACACTCTCATCGTCATCATAAAAATGAAAAATATTGTGCATTACCTCTTTCTCTACAACCTTTTTCTCGCCACTATCTTTTACAATATTTTTTTTACCTTCAGTCTCATTTGCACCTTCATTTTCCAATACTTTCAAGTCCTCCAAAGGACACACCCACTAATACAACATCATTTTTCTCTTTGTTTGTTGCATGACACAAAAGAAAATGTTCTCATTTCAATAGAAAGAAAACTTAAGTACTTGCACTCCCTTTTTTTAATTAATACAAAAAAAATTAAAAGAGAATGACAATCATAAGTTGTCCAAAAGAAGAAGTTACATAACAGAGGACCAACCACACTCAATGAATTAGACAACCCTGCTAGACAAGGACACACACTTTTCAAATTTTTTAAGAAAACTACCTAATGTGCATAAGTGTTCCATTTAGGATCTTTCATTTATTATAATTGGAAGGAAATAAAAACAATTTAATTTAAAGTTATAAAATTAATTGATATTTTAATGTTATTTTTCTATCTTTTGGGTTTATTTTAATTAATGAAAGTATATGTAAACAAGTCTTATATTTTTATATTAAGTTTGATTTATATGATTTCAATACAGTTTTATTTATGAGGATCTAGATAGGATAGATAGGGACCCGATAATATAGTTAGAGGTAGGTAGGGTGGGGAAGATGGGGGAGGTGGGTAAGTGAGGTATCAGGTAAACCATAGTCTTCTAGAAGGATCGACAAAAAATAAGTACAAAAGTCTATATTGGGCCCTATCTGTTAGAGTTCTAAACTTGAACATAGAGCTCACTTTTATGAACTTTTATTTAAATATATTTATACAAATTCATCATTAAATATTAATCATTTATTTCATTTGGGGATAATTTTAAGAAACCCCCACTAAGAAAAGGTATAAAAACCTAGTGAATCTTGCATTATTACCAAAAAAATATTAATTTTATTGGTGAATTTCATTTTTTAACTAATTTTACTCGAATTACCCTCTTCCTTAGGGTGCACAAGGCTATTTGGAGTTGTATTTCCCTCTTTTGTTGGCACTTCACTTGGAAAATTGAGCCCTTCCAAACCTATTTGCAAAATACTTCTTTTGAGATGGGATAGACAAAGCCTCCCACATGGTGACATTAAAGGAAAATTTCCTCATATTGTCAACTATACTGAAGGGAACATTACTAACCTTTGAGGAAATTTTTAGAATAGAAAGATACAACTTTGTTGATGGGCTAATCCGAGGTTGATCTTGTGCTTTGTTAGCACTACTAACTATTGCACAAATGATTGCTATTGCACCAAAATATCAATCTGTTAATTCTTGATACAATGACTAGAGTTAATGAATCCGTGGGAGGCGATTAAACCATGTCATAAATCCACATGTTGTGTTGCACAACAAAATAAGACTAAGGGTGCACACCTTGCAACAATACCCCCAACACAAGCAAGGGATTCAAGCATGTGACCTAGGATCTGATACCAATTATTGCATAGATAGTTGTCATTGCACCAAAAAATTGACATGTTAATGCTCGATACAACCACCAAAGTTAATGAATCCATAGGAGATAGCTAAGCCATGTGACAAACCCGAGTGTTGTGCTACACAACAGAAGGTGACCAAGGGTGCACACCTTGCAACACCAATAATCTAATTTCATTTTAACATATTTTTCTTCCTACTATACTAGAAACTATAGTATCTTGGGGTGGTTGGGAGGTTGATGCTAACCAACTATGAAAGATGTTCCATTATCCATTGCTCTTTTGTTTTATCTTGTGTTTTGGGGCACAACATCAATGCTTAATTTCTTTAGGCCACACAAATATACCTCATGTTAGTTAACCAATGTAGATTCTCATAGCATATGATCTTGCCTACTCAGAGTTGCTTGGTTATATCAAATTGTTTTCTTGAATTTGAGTGTTCAGTTTTAACCATTAAAGTCTGCACAAACTATCTGTTTTGACAAGAATTTTGATTATGTGGTTGATTGCACATATGACACTAGTCATGTTCTTAAGCTAGGTTTTTCTTAACTAGAACAAGTGCCTTTAAAGTTTTGGTAGTGGTTAGATATACACTATTCAAGGGTCTAGCATAATTCCATTGAATTTTCTCTTGATATAGCTTCCTATTTTATTGGTAATTTTAACTTTGAGGTTGGCAAGGTCTATTGTTTTGATTTGGTTTCCTCTTTATTGTCACCAACTCATTACCAAAATTATACAATAGGCATTTAACCTCGTGCAATTTATTTGAAGGTGTAGTAGAAATAAATGGTTGAATAGTATATGAAATTAGGAGAGGTGCCAAGGTGGCTTGTTGAGGAGGGAATTCTAGGCATAGAGGAATTGGTGGCCTTAGAGCTATTTTCCTAGATTGTATTAGACAATTTTCCTTGTTGATGGCAATGTTATAAGTATTTGGTAGATTCACTCCACCCATAGACTATACCATAATAGTAACATCACCGTTAAGGTCCCTTAAGCAATATAGGAAGGCATGATTAAGAGATTTTTTCACCAAGGTAGGGATTCTATCCCAAGTATTTTGAAATCTAAAGCTAAAATCTCCCATAAGTTCATAGGGACTCTTCTTAATTATTCTCAATTGCTCTACTAAGGACAAATAATCACTCTTGTCTTAATTGTTCACATAAAATTTCACCTAACTCATCCTAGTTGTAAATGGAGTTAGGGTACAAACCTTTGTACCATTGTAATTTTTTTCCTTTCAAGGATATGGCTAGGATTCTAACAACCACATTATCTTTTGTGATAAATTATGTGCATAGCATATATTGGCAACACCTTAAATGTGTTCTATTGGGATAATGTTTGTTTCACCAATGAAATAAGGTATTATTTTTAAGGTGGTTATTGGTGTACGATCCCTCTAAACCAGCACAAGGGGATTGCAACCACTAAAGGTGAAAATGACATAATTATTAGGGGTATCCATGTGAAACATTGTTCTATTTATCTTAATGGAAAGAGTCCTAGGCTATGATAGTCTTCCAAAAGGGAGTGTGGAATGAGCCCTAGGAGATGATTTTACAAAACCTCTAGTTCTTCTTATTGGTAACAAAGAGAATCTATTTCTTTCTCTAGAAATGAAAAAGGATAGTTGATCTATATCATAGGGTGTGTGCAAGAAGTTCAGTCCACTTCTTGGCCAAAAAGTGGAAGTGCTTTCTTTTATTTTCAAAATTTGTCACATTTGACCTTAAAATTTGAAGCACTTAGGGATGGGATCTTAAAAAAAGTAACTAATCATAAAATTTAGTACTCGGAGTCTAGTTTCCAAATATGTAATTTATTTTAATACCGAGTTGATATAAATTGATTTTCAATAGACATGTCTAGAAACTACTATTTAAAAGCCACTTTTTTTTACCATACCATGAACATGTTCGCCATCCATATATTGACCCAAATAATCATATTTTTTTGAATCCTTTTGGGAAAAGATTTCTAACACACTAAAAAATGCTCATGATATTTTTTTGTATTTTTTTAAACTTTTTTTTTTGTTATTTTTTACTGGCCATATTTGTTGTGTACGTCACACATAAGATGACCTAAACTTATCATTTTTTTTTAAATTGAAAATAATTGTTTGAAGATCACCTACGTATAATTTTTTTTTTTAAATATTTTAATAAAAAGTAATTAAAATACTAAAACACCCTAATATTTCAAGTTTATGGACCAGTTTCATAAAAAAAATAGAAAAAAAGAAAAAATAATCTAATTGTAAAAAAAATACATATCTAGAATCTACACAGTCTCATCTATAATTGATTTTAACTCCATCAAAAATTTCTACCAAAAAAGTCTTCAAACATATGTCCAAAGTCACTCTTTTCTTGTGACATTAATATGGCCTTCAAGTTATAGGTAAAACTAGGTCCAAAGCTTACGTTCAAGTCTCGAAGTCTTTTCCCCAACCAAAAAACAAAGCATTAACTCAACCAAAAAATTAAATTTTAAAAAACAGTATCCTGTTTCATAAAAAAATAATTTTTTTTGCTTTTAACTAAATGGGGTCGTATTTCCTAAAAGCATAAAAAAATTATTTTTTTATGAAACGGGATCCCATTTTTGGCTTAGGGCCCTGAAGCAAAATGGGATCCCATTTGCTAAATAACGGGATCTTGATTTGTTTTCCTCAATTTTGGTTTTTTTTCTAAGTCTAAATCTTCCACTAGAAATGGACTCATCTTCTTGCATTTATCCCTTAATGTAACTTTGAAAAAGGCCCACAATTGATATTAGTTTTTACTAACTAAACTTAAGACCCCCCCTTTTTCTATGTTACAAGAATTTAATATGCATTGGGTATAGTTTGTCTCAAGACCTAGTCTATCATCATTTTTTATTCATTCTAAGAAAAATAACTCAAGGAATACCACTAGGCTTAGAAAATTCTAAAACTGAACATGAGTTTACTAACTCACACACATTTTTCTATAATATCATTGTTTGATAATGAGCCTTGTCTATCACCTTTGTTCATAGACCCGTATACTCAGGTGTCACCATAAGATTTGAGGATCTATAGGAATAAATGTTTAATTTAAAATGAATTTGCATAATTTTTGGTAATATTTTAATTTCAATTGATATACCATATGCCTTGACAACTTAGTAGTTTTCTTATCTTCTTGTGTGTAGGTTTGGTATAGTGTTGTTTTTGGAAATAATAGATCTTTTTTAAAATTTCATAGATGTCTACAATGTGAAGTGTTTCTTTTAGTAGTATTTTTTTTGTTTATGTGTACTGTGAACATCTCCTCAGCTTACACTAATAGATTAGTACCATTATTGGGGAGATTAACTTTTAGGATTATTTTCACTTGCTAGTGAACAATAGAGACAAGCTATTGGAACAAAAACTAGTAATACATTAAAGTGAGGTCATGATAATAGAGATAATATGATATTCAAGAGAGCCTTGGGCTTATGGAGACACAACAATGCAAGCAATAAAGTAGCAAGCTACATGGATATCCCAAAAAATAAGTATGTCTTCTAGACCTTCTCTATAAGGTTTTGAAGATAGTACATCTAGTAAAGATAGGATTTTTGTTGACATGAGAGATCCATAACACTATAGATTAGATGCCTTATTTGATAATATGATTAAACTCAAAGAAGAACTAATATGCATGATCACAATTTCCAAAGGAATGATATTGCCTATCGGTAGAAAAATATAGACAAATCTTATGATGCACATGCTCAAATTTTGGTTATTCTTGATCGTAAACAAATAGTCTTGCATGTTAGTCAACATTCTACTTCCCTTGCTTCTTCACATAAAAATGAGATTTAATATGGTATAATATTTCATGATGGAAGTGAATGTATTCAATCAAAAAGAGTTCATAAAGAAAGAAATATTGATTAAGAATCAAACTTGTGAAATCCCTTATGACAAAGGCATCAAAAACTTCAAGAATAGATAGATTTGAAGAAAGCTCAAATAGTTTAACAAACCTAAATGTAGGTTTAGTTTTTAAATAATCATGGTCATCATGCATTGTATTATCATGTACCATATCAACAACATAACCTTCAATTCATCAACCCTTAAAATGTGAAAGCTTCATTCAAGAGGCAAGCTCAAATATTTCTATTGATGAGACAACCTTTAGGAGTAGAGTGGTACAGACATTTAGATTTTTTCTTGAAATCCTAGTTTATCCTAATGAAATATTAAAGAGAAGAAAAATGATACACAAGTTCCAAGATAACAATATAATTATTAGAGGCACACCTGAAATATTTCATCAATTAGTGACGATTAAGGAATTCATGTACTTGAGGTATCAATAAAAATATATATTAGATGTCTTAGTTGATAATATTCTATAAACTCAAAGAATAACTCATAAACATGATTACAATGTTCAAGGAAATGATACATTTATTGGTAGAAAAAATGGGGACAAATCTCATGATGCACATACTCTTGAATTTTGGTTATGCTTGATCATAATTGAAGACCCCTGAATGTTGGACCACATCCTACTTCCCCTACAACTTCACATAGAAATGAGATTGAATACAATACAATATTTCATGATGGAAGTGAAATTGCTCAATCAAAAAGTTATCATAGAGAAGGAAATATTGGCCAAAAATTGGACTTTCTTGATTACTTAAAACAAAGACATCAAGAGCTTCAATGATAAATAGAGTTGAAGAAGGTCAAATAGTTTAGCAAACCCAAATGTAGGCTTAGATTTCTAATCAACAAAATCATAACCATGGTCATTATGCACTCCATTGCCTTGCACCAAATCATATACATAACCTTTAATTCATCAACCCTCAAAATTGAAATGATGAGACAACCTTTGTGAGTAAAGTGGTACAAATAGTTGGATTTCCTTGAAATCCCAAGTTATCCTAATAAAATCTTAAATGATATAAGTGGAATCACACCTTGGTTCCAAGGTAACAATGCAATTATTGAATAGGAACACCTAAGATATTTCATCAATATTTGTGATGTTGAGGATGTAATGATGCCACAAGGAAAAAAACATTCCATCATGAGATTCTTGGGGTGATTTGGGGAGAACTATTATATTTTTATATAATACGAAAAATTAATACATTATATATATTTTATATAATACACATTAAATTATATATAATATAATTATATTTATTATTATATATAATAGTATACATAGGTTATATTATTATTATTATTATTTATTTTTATTTTTTTAAACGAGGGGAATCGGGTGCAGGACGACCCCCCATATAACCCCCCACCGCCGGTTAACTTTTTACCTTGACCGGCAGTGCTGGCGGGACACACCAACCAGTACCACGGGAGTGCCAAAGAGTCGAACCCATGGTGGGCGCCCTGCGACAGGGAACACCTTAACCAACTGGGCTTGGACCGGCCCCCCATAGGTTATATTATTATTATTATATATTTTGTTTTATAATAAAAATATTAAATATAAATATGAAATTATTATAATTATTAATTAATATATTTTTATATAGAATAAATTAAATTAATATATAAAAAATATGATAGTTTAATTGATTTTTGGAGAGAATAGTGAAAAGGAAGGGAGATAGAGGCGTGGACAATTCTATATATAAATAGAGGTATATATACTAGCACTTGCACCTAGAAGAGGTTCAAGGATTATGTCGATAGAAAACTATATGTATGTTAATATGTTCAAGAGTATGTGTTTGGGCATGGATGTGTTGCAAATTCTAGTTGCATGTGGCTAGAGTAAAAATATAATAATAAATGCTAAATAATGGAATGAAATAAATCTAGACAAATCTATATTTTTTCTTTAAAGAAATTAAGTTTAATATGATTATGAAATATTTGCATATAGATATAAAACATAAACCAATACAAATGAAAAAATAAAGTTACCATATGTGATATAAGAGGGATTCACTACACACAGTCTCTCCTTTCTTGAGAGATCAGTGCCAGGGAACAAACTTCTGGGTATGTGCAGGATCATCATGGGAAAAACAGGCCCTTAAGTGGAAAAAAAATTAGAAAAATCAGTGTTAGGGAACTTGACATAAAAATTTGAATAAGTTATCTATATTATTTCAAAAATATGTAACAATAGAATCTTTAGAAAATTGAATGTAGTTTCTAAACTACTAGGTTTATTCAAAAATAAATAAAATCTATTTGGTGAAAATTTCAAATTTCAATGCAGTAGTACTTAAATTTCAGGGAAAAAATAAGAAGTAGGTGTCTATCTAACCACCCTAACCATAATAAAATGATAATATTTTTTTATACGATTTTATATATAAGTAGAGGACTCATGTCCAAATGTGATGCATATTTTTTTGTAATCTTTTTCTAGGTAAATAATTAATTATGAATTTTTTATTAAAACTTTTAAAAACTATAAAAACTCATATGTCTAACCACCTTAACTTGGTCAAAACTTCATGAAATTTATTTTTTATTTTTTTAATCTTATAGTATGTGAAGCATAGAATGTGATGCATGTTTCAGATTCAAAAAATGTGATACCATTTGAAAGTTATAGATGTTTTTCAATTAGCCTATCGATAAGGACTTTAGTCATAATTCTAATAGAAAATGAATAATAATTACTTATTAAATTCAAATTAAAGCATAATTTATATTGGTGGAAAGCTGATAATCTCCTCTAAAAACCCTTTTGGTTTCATCAATCTTGGGTTAAAAACAAGTCGTCAGCCACATACCCTACAAATACCCATAATATTGCAACTTTTTGGGCCATCATTATCCTGCACATACCCTTCCCTTATACACCTCAGACTAACAAATTAGCAGAACAATAAAGAAATAAGATTTAGTTATACTTCAACCAAAACTACCACAAACCCTAGGAGAGTAAAGCTAAGAGATTCTTGCCTCAGAAGAGGGATCTCTTGGCCAAAAGACGTTAGCATAGTTATAGGATGCTAGTGTGATACGTTGTCATCTAAATGATGAGCTAGTGTTTTGAGCAACAGAGAACTCGGCAACTCAGACAAATAGAAATAAGCTTTACTTCTAAGCTCAGGGGTGAGTTGCACTGAACTATATAACTAATCAGAAAACTAGAAACTAAAATGAACACAAGGATGCTTGGAGAAAGCTTACCTTCCTCTAGACATCTAAACCTTCACTCCAAGCTCATTTTCATGACCTACACACAAAAGAATCAGAGGAAATTTGTTGGGTGGTTTTATAGGGGCCTACCTCAATCAAACCCCACTTTGGTGTTCCCACCTCCATGAACAACCAAGTTGGAAAGGAGTGTTAAAGAAGTAAACAAAGCATGTGGTGAAAGCAAAACCCACTCAAGAGTAGAACCCACACCACAAGAAGCGTGTGGTGAAAGCAAAACCTGCTTAGGAGTAGAACCCACACCACAAGATAGTAAAAGGAAAAGTTGTGCCCTCAGCACACACACCCCGTTCGGAAAGGAGACCCTCTTTGCTTTTGACCTGTCGGGTAATTTTTGTTGCCGTCTCATTTTGCGTGCCCCATTTTGGTGTCCTAAGTGGTCAATGTGCCTCCAAAGTCTCATCATAAGTTGATCGTGCTTCTCCCTTTTAATTTTGTCAAGTTCTGCTGCCTTGTGGGGTCTCTATGGCAGTTTACCTCTGCCAGCGGCCTTGGGCTCGATCGGCCCCACCCCTTCGGGTTTCCCTGCCGGGTTTCCTTGTTGTGTCCACTGTACCGAACAACAGATGGTTTGCATCTTCCCAGGCCCCAAGTCTCGGATCCCTATTCTTCATCTAGTGAAAATTTACAAAAAGTTTCAACTACGTTCTCGTCCTCCGGGTCTAAGCCCCCGGACTTCCCCTTCCAGAATTCTGTGAGGGCTTTGCCATTCCCAACGGTGGAACTCTGGTGGAACTCTGCCCACTTGGTCCCGACCTTCTCTTTACTATCAAAAATTTTTGAGCAGAATTTTCCAAGACAACCACCACCTCGCGTCTTTCCAACCTCTGGGCCCCAGACCTCCCACCATCGTCCATGGATTTGAATCCACTGACCCAATTGCTCATCGTACTTGCATTTAATGAAGCCATTAATGGTGGTGCAGGTATAAATATCTTGCCCAAACCTGTCATTCTCACTTGTCAATGTTGTAGAGAGTGGTCAAAGTTCCTGCCAGAGAGGATCCATGTCTTTGTCAGTCATCGTCCTTGCACCCGTTGTCGTCGCTTGCAGATCGTGAGTGGATTTCACACCTTGCCACATCGAGTGTCTAGGTAGGTTTTCCGTTTTCCCCCACCAAGCATTTCTTTTATGATTTTAAACCTAAAGTGACAAGCAACCCAAATCTAAAATACATTAGAAAGATAAAACACAACACAACTCACAAAACCAACGTTCTCAAAACTTGAGAGAACCTATGTAACACCCTCGTGATCAATCTGTAGCTTCATCTACGTGTGGCTATTCTTTGCACAAGGGCATTCACCTCTCCTAGGCCTGGGCTCTTCTTTCATCACTGGGACTTACCAAAATAACCATAATCTGCAAAACAGCTGCACCGTCTCCCAGTCCCAGACCATCAGATTTGTGCAGGCGGTTCGTTGTCTTGTGCACAAACTTAAGTCTTAAAGTGACCTCCATTTTGGCCTCTCGGGCCTACACCTCTAGACTTCCACGTCCAGGAGTCCATCACGCTCCCGCCATTCTCTAACGGCGAAAGGGTCTCATCCTCCCGATCTTCGAGGCCCACCTAGCAAATCGCCATCTACAATTCACATTTACTGACTGCCCTCTAGGTCCCCGAGTCCCAGCCCATGGACTTCCATCCGCAGGCTTCCATGTGGTCTTCGCCATTATGAGCAGTAGATGCAGAGCATCCTCCCACTTCCTGGGTCCTGACCCCCCTTTTGTTGTGATGGTTCCAACTTTGGATTTCGGCGCCCTCTCCCTTCCGGGCTCTGGCCCTCGGGACTCTGTCCCTCCTCTGTCGTTTTGAAAGGGAAATTCGTGTCCATCCCTCCAAGTTTCGGGCTCTACCTCCCTGCTTGTCGTGGAAGCTCAAAACGAAATCTGGCATCTGACCCTGATGCTAGGTCTGATCCGCCGGGCCACCCCTCTGGACTTCTGCCCAATAATCGTCATCTCAAACGGTGAAAGCGCAATGGCGTCCTGGCCCCTTAGGCCCGATCACTTGAAATTTACAAAATTGTCGACCGCCCTTGGACCCACCAGGTCGTGGACCCCAAGGTTCCACTCCTAGAACTTCGTTTCTACTCATACATTCCAAACATCCAACTCTAGATGGCTTTCCGACCTCATACCTCTGGTTGTTTCCAAATCGATCCAAATGAGCTCAAATTTGAAATCTGATATCGACCCACGTGCTTAAATCCAACCCTCTTCGCTACGATCCCTATGAACCATCAAAATACGGTTGAGAATGATCTCCCAGTTCGCTCTTCGCTATTTTCCATTTCAAAATAGCATTCCTGCTAGGGAAGTCCGGGCCTCCGGGCTCAGACTGTCCAAAAGCCCTCAATCAAAAGACCAATGACATCGGGAGATAAAAGTATCATTTTATGAACGATAGATTATTTAAAATTAATTTTGTCCATAGGATTTTGACTAACATGAATAATTTCGTGATCAGTTGCACTGACTACGACGTTGCTTGCAGAATAAGGGTATGTGCAGGATCATGATGGGCCAAAAAGTGGCAATATTATGGGTATTTGTAGGGTATGTGGCTGATGACTTTATTTTTACCCAAAATTGATGAAACGAAAAGGGTTTTTAGAGGAGATTCTCAGCTTTCCACCAATATAAATTATGCTTTAAGTTGAATTTAATAAATAATTATTATTCATTTTCTATTAGAATTACGACTAAAGTCCTGATCGATAGGCTGATTGAAAAACATCTATAACTTTCAAACAATATCACAATTTTTGAATCTGAAACAGGTGTCACATTCTATGCTTCACATACTATAAGATTAAAAAAATAAAAAATAAATTTCATGAAGTTTTGACCAAGTTAAGGTGGTCGACATATGACTTTTATATTTTTAAAAGTTGTAATAAAAATTCATAATTAATTATTTACTTGGAAAAAATTAAAAAAATATGTATCACATCGGACATGAGTCCTCTACTTATATATAAAATCTTATAAAAAATTATTATCATTTTATTTATGGTTAGGGTGGTTAGAGAGACACCACTTCTTATTTTTTCCCTGAAATTTAAGTACTCCGCATTGAAATTTCAAATTTTCACCAAACAGATTTTATTTATTTTAAATAAACCTAGTAGTTTAGAAACTACATTCAATTTTCTATATATTCTATTCTTACATATTTTTGAAATAATATAGATAACTTATTCAAATTTTTACATCAAGTTTCCTAACACTGACTTTTTTGAATTTTTTGCCACTTAAGGGCCTATTTTTCCATGATGATCCTGCACATACCCATATATGAAATTGGGTGCAAGACCTTTGGGGGTAGCTATGGAAAAGGACAAAGGAAAGAAGTTGGGCAAGACTCCTTGAGGAAAAGAGGATAAGGACCAAATGAAATACCAGTTCCAGGGTGAACCTCTGCACTCAAACGTTACCATGAATTGGAAGGAAATCACCGACACCAATATCGGTCATGTCGATATTGACAAGTTTACACAAAAGGGTCAGGTTCAATCTAACGACCAAGAATGCGAGGCTGATCAAACAAAGTGGAATCACAAAAGTTGCAGGCTTCCCTCCATCCCTTGTGGCCCTTGAATTGGTCATGGCTTGTCGACAGGCATATCAACCCGACACGAGGACAAATTTTGCTAGGGATGGTAACATTCTCACCGACATGTCGGCTGAAGGAATCACAAAGACCTTCCATATTCCCACTTTTCAAGAAATGGAAATGCCTACTATAGAGGAATGTCAGGCAACATGGGATGATAATCTAGTAGGCTGCAAAAGGTTAATAAATCAGCATTGGCTTAAAGAAAAGTGGGGTAGCGCTGTGAAGGTTCCTCGAAAACTCTTTCGCAGTGATTTCCATGAAGATTACCACAACTTGGTCACAATGCTAAGCAGGGTTATGGGTCTTCCTACAACTACCTTCTTTCAAGAATGGATGGTATACTTTATCGAGAAAATCCTTCGCAATAATGAAGGTGTTACCACAAAGACCTCATTTTACTAAGGAGGTATAATATGCGACTTCTTCCATGAGCAGTTTGTCAATGTGAAGAAGACTTCCAAGTTTTACATGACTTCATATCTTGTCTATTCCTTGGCAGACCAGAGACAATACAATGGGTTATTTGTGGCACCCGATGAGGAGCAGGGTTGAAGACTAAATACATATGATAGATACCCCCAGCTCCAGTACCAAAACTTCAAGAAGGAATATTCCAGGGTAAATGACGCCTTTGTTGGCCATATTATTAGAATGATTGTTGGGGATTTTGAGATCTAAGGGTTTCCCATAGTGCCCAGGCATTCTTGAAGAATTTTACCTTCCTCTTCATTCAATACCCAAAATTCACATACATTCATGCGCAAGGCTTTACCGAAAGGCAAAACAAGTTGCCTTGATGCCCCAACGACCAGATCATCCTATTGGAGCTTTCTCGACAGCTCCAACACATACAGGTAGTCTTCAGCGGAAAACACGTAGCAGGGATCTCTTATCCCATGACCCTTGGCCAGGGCATGTATAAATTACAAACTTCCCAATGCGCTGGTAACTCCGAGAAAGAATTGAAAGATTATCATTTTCACCTACACACTCCTCGGCCGCGAATGGACCCATATGGGCATGTAAGGAAGGCACTAGGACCGGGATTCACTCATCTGCACCACATTGAAGACTTTTGGGGGGATTGTCAGGATGATAAAGAAGTACATGCAAGGCACTATATGCGGATGACTGTGTATTTTGTAAGGAAGGTGCAGCCATTTCCCATACCAGATCAAGTCGAAGAGGATGAAAGCACCGTAATGGACCCCAAGTACCCTGCAGTTGCCAATTTTCTGATACCAAAAATTGACTAGGATGAGCAAGAGTTCGATGACCTCAATATTATAACCAAGCCAATCTTGGCCCATACCAAGGAATGGGTTGATGGGTAGGTAGCCCGATTAAAACAAAAAGGGGTCGTCCTAACATACGAAGGACTCAAAAGTGAACCAAGCACCAAAGAGGACACCACCGCCACCACTTCAACAGGCGGGACATCCAAGTCCCCTCCAGTCACCAGATCCAAGAAGAGAAAAGAGACAAAAATAGAGTAGTCCCCTGATCCCAAAGTATATGCAAGGAAGGATCTAAGAGGCTCACCTTCTAAGAGGCTCAAGCAAACAGAAGGCACCATGGAGTAGCCCTTAATCCAAGAAGAAGAGGCAAAAGGTGCGGAACAGTTAAAACCTATTTTGGCTCTCCCTGCTTTGACTGCCCCATTATCTACCTCCCTGGCTATGGTCACCACATCCCACCAGTGGTGGACATCTCTATCCATCTTACCCCTTCACCTCCAACTAAGCCTATGATTGTAATTGACTCTTCCTCCGCCGTGACTACTCCTCCTTCCTCCATTGCAATGTCACCCACTACATCACTCCCATTAGCTACTGTAGCGGCACCAATGCCCACTCCCACCATGCCTGAGTCCCTCTCAAGACATATGCAGAATCTTCCCCCCGAGCTCTCCCAAATCCTTATGGATCCCACTCTTCAAGTGGCCCTTGCATGGGTCCTAGCTACTACTAAACCTTCACAACCACTAACAAGGGCACCAGCTATGGACGCCACCATGTTAATCTCCAAGGAGTGGGAGAGGCGAGAATAAGAGGCCTCAAAGCCCTTTGAAGAGGAGGCTGATGAATACCACGAGCACCCGGAGTACAAACACCGCACAATCAATAGGGTGGCCTACGAAGAGGAGGGAACTAGCTCCTCAAATAGCGGAGATGAGGAGGATGATGCCGGTGGTAGGGTCATTATGCAAACCTTTGACAATGATCTTGAAGAGGAAATGGCCCGATAGCTAAAAGATACTAAAGATAAGGTACAAGGGTCGCCTCTTAGGGAAGGTAAGCAACAGGAAGATAAGCCTAAGGGTGAGGCTCAAACCGTCAAGAGCCTCAAAATTGAGTGGCCTAAGGAACACACACACGAGGTTGGGTAACCGAAGAAAAGGAGGGGAAGGAAATGGGAGAGAAAGAAAGTCTCAGGTAGGAATTTTATACCAAGCCTCCTATTAAGCACCTTGTGTTCATCCAGGACTCCAATGAAGAAGAAGGAAATAATGCCAAGGAGGAAGAAAGGGCCCCAGAAGATAAGAAAATAGAAGCCTTGGCCAAGAGGGGTGAAGGTGATCATGAATCACCTAAAGAAAAGGCTACTGTGCCTGAATGGCTGGAAAGGTAGCTTGAAAAGAAAAATCATGTACTAAAGGACTCGAGAGCAAGACTAGAGGCTATCTTTGCCTAAGCACAAATCACAATGAGAAAAGAGAAGAAGCCTAAGATTAGATCCAGGGTAACAATGGATGCTTTTGGGTCTTGGGTTGTACAAATAGCAACGCCTATGGTAGGCTAGGAGGGAGTAACCTACAACATCTCCACCCTTGATTTGAGAACTGCTAATAGAGACCAGAAGGTAGGGCACCTTGAAGAATCAATGGCTACAGTGGTGTATCTGATAAAGCAGGACAAGGTCTCAAAGGATGAGCTTAAAGCACAAGTAGCTACTTTGACGGATTATATCTAGCAATGGTCTTCGGTGGATGACCTACCTACCACGTCCATGGCGCCACCCCAACTGTTGTCAAAAGAATAGATTGATAAGATGGAAAGAAGAAAGAACTTGGAAAAGACTACTGAGAGCTAGTTTCAACAGGTCTTGTACATCAAAAACATGGGTATTAGTCAGGCCGTTCAGAAAGCCAAAAAGTTCTTGGATCTGCAACAATCTTTGGAAGGCACAAGGAAGCTCTGCACTGACTTCCTTGCAACATACGACTCTACCTTTCCAAAGATCGAAGCCATCCTCTAGTTTCTGAAAGCCACATGGGAAAAGAAGCTTGCTTTCAACAAGGACGATCACTGGCTGATGGATGTGTGGAGGCACAATTTTAACAATAGGAAAGAAAGGTTGGAATAGATAATGAGTAAAGTGGATCCGAACATTGAATGGATCAAGGAAATTAGAGGGGAATGTGCTCGTTATCTCAAGCTGATGACGGATTATGATATGTCCGCAATACAAATGGATCCAAAAAAGGTGAAACCTTACTTCCAGAAGAAGATGGAGGATAGGATGTCCGGCGAAATAATAGTGGAGTTCATGAGTTTTTTCGCCCGTGTCTTCGATCAATCAAAGCTGTTCAGAGATTAGGGCACAAAATATGATGAGGACTGGAAGAAGTTGGAAGTTAATGGAAAAGAGTGGAGCTACCAAATGTTGCGGTATGAGATCATCGAGGTAGAAAAACTCCAGCTAGTCATCTTTAAGTTCATGGAATATACAACATCGAAAAAGCAGGAGGAAATCCCTATTGACTATAAAGAGCTCCCCAAGGAGTAGCTACAGTAAAACAACAATCAGCAAAGGAAGAAAAATGCTACAGTGCCATCACTAGAGGACAAAATAGGGAAGAAGACAAAATGTAATTTTAAATTGTAATATATTGAGGGTTGGTGAAACCCTATTTTGTAATGAATCTTGGCCACACAATGAGAATTAATCTTGGCCATTCATTTGACTTTTTGGGCACTATAAATAAGGCTCTCCTCTCATTGGCAAAGGGAGTTGAGTTGTTATAAAGACATGCTATAGAAATTTATAATGAAAATACATTAACTTGGTGCATTTTATGTGTTTTTCACATGTTACTTGATTCAACCTCCATTGTTAGATGTTTTACTTAGATTTGTATTGTTGTTTTAGTTATCTGCATTCTTGCTTTGGTAGATTTTAGAAATGTTGTTATGTAGTTGTGAAAATTCCTGTTGTGTAGATGCCTTCTTAGTCCATACTTTTTGCCATTTGTTGTTGGTAGATGGTTGTGTAAAGTTAGTTTGGGCTTAAATTCAAATTTTCTCCACACTTTCATCTTTGATTCGTGCATACAAACATTGAATGAAAGGTGAAATATTCACAAACCTTAGAAGATAGCACAAATTCCATGAGACTTTGAGATTTCTGGTTAAGTGGAATATTGTTTCCATGAAGCTGTCCATAGCAAGAACTCCATGATTACTGTTCACAGTTAGTTGTTGATCCAGGAACCTCCCATCTTCCTCACTCTTTTCCCTTTTTTTAGAAATAACCTATACCAAGGTTCATTGCACATCGTAAAGCCAAAATTAAAGAAACATCAAAGTTTTGGACCACTGTTCGAACCTACAGCAAAGTGAAATTTGACCTCCATTTTAGAAACTTCATATTTGAAGATCCATATCGCATTGAGCTACATAAGTCTACCCTATGATTACCAGCAAAATCACATCAAAATCAACTAATGAATTCCTTCCAAGTCATGACCTGACACCCGAGAGACCTTGGAGATATTTTCAGCACCTCGCCATGGGAGATTTCCTTTCAAGAGAGGTAGTACATTCGTGCACTACCTGTGTTGAGAAAGTGTGCAAAACATCCATCAACAAAACTATGCAAGGAAAGTGAAAGAGAGAGAGTGTTACCCATGGGCTTAGACCCTCTCCAAAGCACACAGATGCACTATTGAGTGCTTTCTTGAGAGCTGCTACAGCTACTAGGAGGACCTTAGTCCGGTATGGTTCACTTGTGAGAGCACTACTATCAAAGATGAGGAGATCTCAAAGTTGGAGCAAAGTAACAAGAGAGCTTGAGTGATGTCTTCCAACCCCCAAATGAGAGTGAAAAGGGGGTTTTTAATGCTTGCAAGGGTCACAAAGAACTGTTACTTTTGTAATGTAATTGCTAGGACATGTGTCTCAAGGGTTAGTATTCCAAATTCCACGTTTTGAACTTGGGAAACTGATGGGATGCTAGTGTGCCTCGCATGCAACTAGAGCCTAAATTCTCGAGAAACATGTCATCAGGGTTCTATCGCTCAACCACAAGTCCACATGGAGTTAGAATCATGAAATTTTGACCCATGAAATTTTGTCATTAATGTTTCGAGGCATCATAAATGTTAGGAAAAAATGCTAAAATGTGGAATTTTGTCTAGGTGCAATTCTGCGACATTACATTTTTCCCCCAATTTAGTGGGCTCAATTTTGAAAAAATTAGCCTCACTAAAGTAGAAAATAAAAAAATTAATCCAAATTTGGAATTTTATAGATTTGTGTGCCAACAGAGAGAGACCATAGTAGCCACTGAAGTTGAGCTAATTGGTACTAAAGGTTCCACTAACATCCGAGCTCAAAAACTAGTGTTAGAACAGTCGTGAAAAATTGTTCAGAGCATTAACTTACAAAACTCAAATTTTTGGGCAACTTTTAAAAATCAGAAGAAAGCTACTATTGAGAGAGGAATGATCAAGAAAAAAGTCATTGATTTGGAAGAAAAATATGATCAAGGGATGACCTTATGCCCCCTCCTAAGTTTTCCACCGGACTAGTGGGGAAAATTCAAGAGAAATCAAATGGCCACAAGCTCTAGGAAAAATGGGCCCTAGGGGGGCCTATATATACCTAAGTGGGCCCCCAAAAGGGTCATTTTCATTATTCACTAAGAGAAAATTGTTGACTTTTGTGAGAGAAAAGTTAGCAAAATGCTAAGTAGGAGAGAGTATGAGGTGCCGAGGTTGGAGCAACTATGCCAGGACATTTCAAAGGGTAACGAGGTGGACCAAGTAGGCAGCAAAACCTCATTTTTCATGACTTTTGGCTCATTTTTAGGAATTTTTCTGTCGGCAACGTGCACAGGCATATTTTTTCTATGCCCGCATCTATAATGTGCATTGTCATAAGCATTGGTGTCCCATCTTCACACTTTCATCTTGAAGATGCATTGTTGTCTTTTAGGCGACCATGGCGGTTAGGGACACATGCACGGTGCGCAAACATCTGCGCGGTGTGCGTAGGTCCTAATTAATTTTTGTTTTTCATGTAATATTTTGATGTTCTGACTCAAAATTTTTGCTACTTTTTGTAGGAGTACCCAGAGATTTGGGAGCATTTAGGAGGGCAAGCATTATAACTCATTCATGAGCAGAGGGACCATCTATCGGAGGACAAGGTCACACTTCTATTTAGCAGGTATGTCTCTAGCACATGTTTACCATGCTAGAGATGAGTTACCATGAGAGGATGTTGACAACCCTTATGGAGCGATGGGATGCCACCACGTCATCTTTCTAGCTGCCTTGTGGAGCGATGACCATCACACTTGAGGACATCTATTGAATCCTCAAGCTACCCATCCATGGATGGTGGGTGGCTCTCAACGATACATAATCAGTGCGAGAGTGGACAGAAGTGATCCTCTACTACATAGGGGGGATGGATGGCGATGATGACATGGGTCATATTTAAATGCACTGGTATGACCATGCGAGGACCACTGCACCATTGCTTTGCCGAGTCATGGTTGTGACTATTTCCTTTCAGATCATGGCTGATGGGCGAGGCTCCCACCTAACGGGCACCTCATCCACACTATCAGAGAGATGGTAGAGCATAGGACTATTTTTTCCTAGGGGCACAACATGCTGATGTACCTCTACCAAGAGTTGAGATGGTATGTGCATTATGAGTACCATAGCCTTATAGCGTGCACTCTTTTGTAGGTGTGGGCCTTTGCCCACATCATATGCACCTGACCAGTCAGTTTTCCCCAGTGACAACCATATCGAATTCCTATGGCCCACTAGTATGACATGACAGGCTAGTGGAGATTCGGGGATTTATAATTTTGGCATTTATAGTTTGACACTCTCACTACAGATGGGGTTCAGTGGGGTTCAGGAGGAGGCACCATAGGAGGAGGAGGAGGTAGTGCCACTGAGGCTGAGGCAGCAAAGGAGGTCTGATCCCCCACTAGCTACCCCTATCTCTTAGGCACCACCAGCTCCTACTACGACTGTGGCAATACTAGCATCACTGGGAGTGGCCACCAATCTTGACAGTGCGGGTCCAAGCATTGACCCTCACCCTAACCCGACATGGTAACTAGGGGACCCAAGTATACGGTATATGTTGTTTATGTTTCCATACTTTCAATTTTTTTCTTGATGACATATATAAATGTCATGTGATACTAATAGCTCTTTCTTTCTTTGTGGTTGCATAGGATGCACAGGGATGGACTAGGTTTATAGCTGGGTTTATAGCTCAGTGTATTTCATAGGTTTCCCCTATTGTGTTGATTCAGGGATCAGTCCTCGAGGCTTATTAGCCAACATCTGTGGGATGACATGCCCCCACCTTTGATCCAGTTGTGTGCCTAAGGACCGCCTATGAGGAGCAAGCCATGGAGATTGTCCAGCTCACTATGGAGTTGATGACTATTTAGGGACAGTGTGACCAACCATCGAGGGAGCTACGGATGGAACTTGTAGAGAAAGAAACAGCAGTGATGAGGGCTAATGTTGTCGAGTAAGCATGTGAAACCCTCTAGAGTCATCTTCATGACCTCGATGGGTAGCCAATAGTTGTGACACTAGCAGAGGTTCAGTGACTATGGGACTAGTTGAGGTAGGTAGAGTTGACAATATCCTCCCTATAGGGGGAGATCAGGAGGATGCAAGAAGCTTTGTCAATATCACACTCCCACCTTTCACACTCCATACCACTGTTTAGCCCCTCTCTAGGGTTCCATAGCATCTGCCTGAGCCACAGGGCTCCGTGAGCCATGCACCACAGTGATCAGAGGCATCATCATCAATTTTGTATACCATTTTTGCAGTGAGATATATATACATGCATACATACTTGTAGATATTTTGTATAGACACATATTCGGTAGCCACTCATTTTTTACAGTAATGGCCCAATACATGTACATGACATTGATACATTATATATATATATATGGATACATCGATTCTGATCTCATGGCATTATTTATTTGGATATGTATGTTCTTCTTTTTTCATGTATGTTTAGGCCATGGATGTTATATGCTCATATGGATATATACTTACATTAGATGATAATATGATTTAATAAACACACATGGTTGTTTGTTAATTAAATACAATGATGATCTAATGGTTTCAATATATGCAATGTAATGATGGATGTGCACACACACATATGTACATGGTCATTCATAACACAAAAAATTTCCTAATGTGTTAATGAATAATGTCAACATTTGTAGTGCTACTACCCTTCTATAGAGAGAACACCACATAGATGACACACAGAACACTATGCATAGTATCGGTGAAGATGCAATGCATTAATGGGCTCTTTTAAAGGTGTTCCATCAATGGATGATAGTCCATAGGCACCTGAACCATATATGGAGATCACAATGTAAGGGCCTAACCAGTTAGGACTAAATTTCCTCTCTGATCAGGTGATGCTTTTACATTTCTCTAGTTTTCATAGAGAACCAAATCTCCTATTTTAAAAGTCGTAGGAAGCACACCTTGATTATATTTCCTAGATAACCATCGTTGATAATCTTTCAGATGTTTGAGGGCCCGTAGACAATGCTCATCGAGCATCTCTAACTAATGCAAATGGTTAACTTGGTAGGTTTCATCATTAATCAATCCTCTAAGGGAAACCCAAAAAGATGGAATCTCCAATTCTAAAGGCATAATAGCTTTAGCGTCACACATGAGGTTGTAAGGCATTGTTCCCATAGTCGTATGAACACTTGTACGATAGGCCCACAAAGTGTACATCAGTTGAATATGCCAATCTTTACCATGCTTATTGATCGTCTTACCGAAAATAGGCATAAGGGTTTTGTTAGATGCTTCTGCTTGACCATTAGATTGTGGATAGTAGGGTGTTGAAAACCTATGCTGACTGTGGAATTTCTCAAGGAGCTACTTTACTTCCTTTTTCTTGAAAGGTGTACCATTGTCATAAAAAAGCATAGCAAGAAATCCAAATCGAGAAATGATGTTGTTCATGAGAAAACCACAGATAGCTTTAGAATTTGTGGATCAGAATGGGATAGCTTCAACCCATTTCGTGAAGTAATCTATAGTGACCTAATGATAAAGGTATGTACCTTGGAAGAAGGAGGTGTTATTTTTCCAATAATATCCAACCCCCATTTTGGGAACAACCAAGGGGAAGTTTGATTTTGTAATTCCTGGGTAGGTGCATGAATAAGATGACTATGATGTTGACATTGGGGAACTTCTTAACAAAATTGAGGGAATCTTGTTCCATCGTTTTCAATAGTACCCCATGTGTATCAATCTTCTTGCCAAGGATCTACCACCAAAGTGTCCTTCCCTAGAGCCTGCAAGGGCTTCCTTAAGGGAAAGGGATATTTCTACTTTAGTGAGACGCCTATGAAGCTAGCCATTATAGGCTTTTCTATAAAGGACATCAGACAAAATAACATAACGAACTGGAATCTTTCTTATACTAGTGTGATTATTCTTTTTCACATCACTAGGAAAGTTTCCAGTTTTTAGGTAGTTATAGATATTAGAAAACCATTCTCTAGAGTCCACATGGGAACATACAAGGGACTCAACTTTGGGTAGGTCAAGAACTACAAGGTTGCATAGGACCTAGACCATGAAGTGGTATTCTTTTGTATCTTCCTCTGAAGGTACCAAGGAAGCAATGCTTTCCATGGTGTCAGCATGTCTATTATCTCTCTTAAGGATGCTATCTATTATGAAAGAAGAGAGTTGTTCAAGAAAGGATAGGGCAAGGTCCCAATATCAGGACAACTTACTCTACTTGTCTTGATATGTTCCCATTATCTAGTTCACGATAAGTTCAAAGCCACCTAAAATATGAAGACATTTGATTTTTAGTGCAATTGCAACACGTAAGCCAACAATAAGGGCTTCACACTCGGTGATGTTATTGGTACAAGGAAATTTTAGATGAAAGGGTAGAGGAACTAGTTTACCTTCAGAGGATATTAGAACCACGCCAGCTCCAAAACCAGTTTGATGCCTTGATCTGTTGAAATACATCTTCCACTCAATGTCCTAATTAATCAAAAAAATATTTTCACCAGGAAACAAATCCAACCCTAGAAAGGAGAGAGATGAGGAAGCATCTGCTAGCTGATCCACAACTGCTTGACCCTTTATTGATTTTTGAGTAATGAAAGTTATGTCGAAATTAGAAAGCAACATAACCCATTTTTCTAATATCCTAGCCAGGTGAATGCTAGAGAACACATGCTTTAAGAGATCTATTTTTACTATGACGGGTAAAAGAAAGAAGTTGAGTACACGAAGAGGGGAAATTTCGGGCGAAACAAAAAGTTTCGAAGGAAACGCGTATGCGTTATAGATCGGGTACCTGAGCTAGAATCCAAACGCGTACACGCTCAGCTACAAGTATGTGAAACAAAAATGCATATGCATTATAAAACGCGTACACGTTCAAAACACGTACGTGTTTTGTGAAGGTATTTATATTTTTAAAATAAATGGTTGTGTTTCATTTTCACTCACTGGGTAACGCGTATGTGTTATGAAATGCGTACGTGTTTCATTTCAATAACGCGTATGCGTTATGAAACGCGTACGCATTTCATTTCAATAACGCGTGCGTGTTATTTAAAGTTTGAATTTTCACACTACATCTATCCTTGGTTTTAGGCTTGGGAAAGGTTTGGCAATCCGAGCCTTAGCCTTTGACCTGCAACTAAAAAGCTAAGGTAGATTGAAGAAGAATGTCCAACTTTGACATCATAGCTGATGGACTTTTTTTCTGAATGAATCAATAAAATTAAAACCCATTAGAGAACACAATGTCTACTTTCTAAATATATAACTTTTGTTAAGATTATATTATGTTTTCTATTTTTTAATTAATTTCTAAGCAAACCAGTCCTTAAATTTGAAATATTAGGTTTTTTTGGATTTTTAATAACTTTTTATTGGTTAAGTTTCTTGTAAAAAAAAATTATATGACATAAAAATTCAAACAATTCTCTACACAATGAAAACAAAAAAGAGTCAAAAAATGGTCTGTTTAGGTCCAATTATGTTGCCCGTACACGTTGATTTTAAAAAACATCAATTGAGGCCAATAAAAATTTAATTAAAAAAAAATATTCAACCAAAAATTACATTAAAAAATCCACATCAAACTTCATGTTGTTAGGTCTCTTTTCCCAAAAGTAATTATCAAAGTAATTTTATTTGAGTCAAAAAGTGTTGTACATACACCTACTTGGTATGGTAAAAAAAAGGGGACTTTTAAAAAGTGGTTTTTATAGATCCTTATCAAAATTTAATTTCTATAATCTGGGTATTTTAATAATTTACATATTTGGAAACTAGATTCAAAATAGTAGATTTCATATTATTGACTTTTTTTAAGATTCATTGTGTAAGTGCCTCAAATTTTTAGTCCAAGTGTAACAAATTCTAAAAAACAGCAAAAACATTTCCACTTTTTGAGCTTTTTGTGTACCCAACTTCTTGCATTAGCCTTGACATGTGTTTCAGCATGAAGGAGATAGTGTCTCAACTTTTGTGTAGTGAAGACAAGAGCAAGGCATTGCTTCTCCATGGAGGAATAATGGGTTTCATAGTAAACCAAAAAGTGGCTAATGTAGTATACCACTCTCTCCTTCCCAATGCCATCATATTGAGCTAGAAGATCTGACAAAGCATATGGTGATGTGGCAAGCTAAAGTAAATGGGTTTATCTTGTATAACCAGCATCAATACGGGAGGATTGGCCAAATAGGCCTTGATTAATTCAAAGGCTTTTTAACACTCTTAATCCCATATGAAGCAAACATCCTTTTTCAATAAACGAGTGAAAGGAAGAGTACGATCAACCAACTGAGATATAAATCTATGAATTTCTTGAATCTTCCCCTATAAAGTTTGAAACTTAGTGATATTCCTCGATGGAGGCATGTTAACAATGGCATCAATCTTATTAGTATCAACTTTGATCCCATGGTGAGAAACTATAAACTCCAAAAGCTTGTCGACATCAACACCGAAGACGCACTTATGGGGATTTAGTTTCATCTTATAAAGTAAATTTTTTTTCAAAGATAAGATGAAGGTTATTTACATGATCTTGATGGGTTATCAATTTTTCTAATATATCATCAACGTAATCTTCTAATATCTTCTGGATAAAATCGTAAAATATTAGGGTCATCGCCCGTTGGTAAGTAGTTCCTGCATTCTTTAATACAAAGGGCATGACCACATAATAGAAAGTGCCCCATAGGGTAGTGAAGGTTGTCTTGTATTGATCATCCAGGTTAATATGAATCTCATTGTAACCCGAGAATCCATCCATGAAAGATAGTAATGCATAGCCTACATTCGAGTCAACAATCAAATCTATATTAGGCAAGGGAAAATCATCTTTAAGAGAAGCCTTATTAAGATTGTGAAAGTCAATACATATGCGAATACAACCATCAGGTTTACTAACGACAAGTATATTTGAAATCCAAGGGAAATAGTCAATACAACGGATAAAGCCTACTTTCAATAGTTTGTCTATCTCAGTCTTGACCATCAATGCCACCCTAGGATTGATCTTTCGGATTTTTTGTTTAACTAGCTTAGCTTCAGGACATAGGACAATATTGTGGACCACTATAGATTCATCAATACCAAGCATATCCTTGTATTTCCAAGCAAAGATATCAGGATGAGAATGCAAGAGATTAGAGTGTTCATCTACTTCCTTTGAAGAGAGACACTTCCCGATCTTGATCACTTTTTATGAGGATTTAGGATCCATAGAAATTTCAATAATGTCTCCTTTAAGAGGGGAACTGCGGTCTTTAGGATGATATGGGTATGTGCAGGATCATCATGGAAAAAATAGGCCCTTAAGTGGCCAAAATTTTAGAAAAAATTAGAGTTAAGCAACTTGATGTAAAAAATTGAATAAGTTATCTATATTATTTCAAAAATGTGTAAGAATAGAATCTATAGCAAATTGAATTTAGTTTCTAAACTACTAGGTTTTTTTTAAAATCTATTTGGTGAAAATTTGAAATTTCAATGCAGTTTTACTTAAATTTCAAGGAAAAAATAAGTAGGTGTCTGTCTAACCACCCTAACCAAAATAAAATGATAATATTTTTTTATAATATTTTAGATATAAGTAGAGGACTCATGTCCTGATGTAATGCATATTTTTTGTGTTTTTTTCCAAGTAAATAATTAGTTATGAATTTTTTATTACAAATTTTTAAAAAAAAATCATATGTCTAACCACTTTAACTTGGTCAAAACTTCATGAAATTCAATTCTTTCTTTTTTAACCCTATAGTATGTGAAGCATAGAATGTGATATATGTTTTAGATTCAAAAAATGTTATACTGTTTGAAAGCTATAGATGTTTTTCAATCAGCCTATCAATGAAGACTTTAGTCGTAATTCAAATAGAAAATGAATAATAATTATTTATTAAATTCAAAGTAAAGCATAATTTATATTGGTGGAAAGCTAAGAATCTCCTTTAAAAACCCTTTTTCATTTCATTAGTTTTGGGTAAAAGAAAGTCATTAGCCACATGGGCCATCATATCACTTACATATCACCACTTTTTGGTCCATCATGATCTCGTACATACCCAAATAGCGTGACATTATTACCGACAATAGATAGAGGGTCCTCCTTGCCAATACTCAAAATAGACTCTCCAAAGTACACTTGACTCTAAAATCGATACGGGAACCACTTCTTATGATGATAAGGAGGCAACAGGGAATAAGCACCTAGAAATTCCTTTGGCACTTCATCCGAAGAGAAGACATTGAGAGGGACCTTCTCGGCCTATTCCCTTTCCTCTATTAACTCAAGGTGAACCAGGCTCAGTGGCTTGGTTGAGATCATATTAACACTCCACCAAGGATTTTTCTTGGATTGTTCTACAGAGCATCCTAAACCCAGATAGCATTGTCACGACTTAAAATGGATAGGGACTGGAATCCCTTGCTCAATATTCCCTAAACCTTTCTGCCCATAGCCATACCAAGAAGTGAGCTCATATCCAAACCCGTAACAATTTTGCAAAACCTCAGGAGGTGGAGGCTCCATGTAGAGTGTTTCATTCCACCAATGGATGTCAAAAATTTCTACAGGGGTACTCCAACCTTCTTTACTGAGCTCACAAATGTTAATTTCCTTTGAAAGAGTGTGATTATTTTCCTCGGCACAGGAAGGAGTGATCTCCTGAACAGGGTCACACTTCTCCTCCTCTGTGAGAGTATCATCCACCTTTGTGTCAAGGGTACCTAGGAGGTCTATGCAAGAGGGGTTCACCTTCTATTCTACAATGAAGAATTCAAAGAAATTCAAGGATCCCCAATCATCTCCAAGGAAAGCGTTTGTTTGAGAAGTAGACAAGGGAGGCTCAGGGTCTTTTGATTTAGATGATTCTTCATTTCTAACACTTGCTTTGGGAACAACTTCCATAGAGGGTATTGATTAAAAACATGCCATAGCATCGATAGTCAAAGATGGAATACAATTCTTGAGAGTAGATACAACCGAAGTGTGATCAACAGTGGCCAGTTTATAGAGGTGAATTCCTTTTGGGTCTAATTTAATTGTAACTACTCGATTATTTGCAATGAACTTCAAAGAGTAATCTAAATTAGAAGTCATTGTACCCATAGCATGGATCCAAGGTCTCCCTAAGAGGAGGTTATATGGTAAGGGGTCGGGCATTACATAAACTAACATGGGTAAGGTAACAAAGCCCAACTACAAAGGTAGTATTATCGTACCTATAGCTTGGCGGCCAACGTTATCGAATCCATGAATATACAAGGAGGAAGCCGCTAAAGAAGATGAATCAATCTTAATTTTAGGTAATAGATCTACACCACAAACATTTAGAGCTGAACCAGTTTCAATGAGGGTGCACCTAATACCGATGTAGTTAACAACGACTATAATCATCAAAGGCTCTACTTTCTTTTAAACATCCGAAGGAGTTCTTGTGGGTGGAACATGATATTCGATGAATCCATGCGAATATGAGCCAATAGTGCATTAACATCCATAGGCCTAGTGGAGGCAAGCAAGAGAATCCTTTGTAAAGCTTCCTAGAGCATCTCCTGATAAACTAGAGTGGTCTAAAGCAAGTCCCAAAGTGAGATCTTAGTCGAAGTAACATGAAGTTGCTCAACAAGATCATAATCGCCTAGTGCTTTGATCACAGGTTTAGGTGTTGAAGGAAGACTTGGTTGAGAAGGTGGTAAAGAAGTAGGGACAAACGGTTGTGATGTAGGAATAGTGGGTCGTTAATTCAAATTTTGTTTATTACTCCTTGTAGGATATGTGTGTCAGATAACATTAAAAGATTTAGAATCTGTATCTTTCATGAAACTAGAGTATAAGTATGATGAATCACTACGACATGAAATCCCATAGATAGAAGATTTGGCTGGTGTCACATAAATGATGGGTTTCTTAGGGCTTGGAGGAGCCATAGAGACCACCACCACATTTATTGATCCCTCAGCCCATCAAGAGGAGACTTGTTTGGGAGATTTGCAGATAGGGGTGAGCACTCCTAAGAAATCATCTAGCGTGTCTACCAACATATTGAAATCCTCCTCAGAAAAGTCATTATCATGAACATACAACATTGTGAAGAAATATCCGACATTCAAGTCAGGTTCACCAAAATGTGATATAAGAGGGATTCGCTACACACGGGTCTCTTCTTTCTTGAGAGATCACTAGGGAACGAACTTCCCTTGTACACCTCAGAGTAACAGATTAGAAAAACAATAAAGAATTAAGATTTAGTTATACTTTGGGAGAAACTACCACAAGCCCTCGCAGAGTAAAGTTAAGAGATTCCTGCCTCACAAGAGGGAGCTCTCAGCCAAAAGAAATCAATGCATTTCTAGGACACTAGCACAATGCACAGCCGTATAAAGGGTGTGATGGCATCCTGAGCAATAGAGAACTTAGGAACTCAAAAAAATAGAAATAAGCTTTACTTCTAAGCTCAGGGGTGAGTTGTATTGAACTATATAACTAATCAGAAAACTAGAAATTGAAATGAACATAAGGATGCTTAGAGAAAGCTTACCTTCCTCTGGGTGTTCAAACCTTCACTCCAAGCTCCTTTTCATGACTTACACACAGAAGAATGAGAGGAAAGTTGTTGGGTGGTTGTATAGGGGACTGCCTCAGTCAGACCCCACTTTGGTGTTCCTACCTCCACAAACAACCAAGCTGGAAATGAGTTCTAAAGAAGTAAACAAAGTGTGTGGTGAAATAAAAACCCACTTAGGAGTAGAAACCACACCACAAGATAGTAAAAGGACAAGTAAGCAAGGAAAGTGAAAGAGAGAGTGTTATCCATGGCCTTAGACCCTCTCTGAAGCACATGGACACACTGTTGACTACTTTCTTGAGAGCTGATGCAGCTACTAGGAGGACCTCAGTCCAGCATGGCTTCACTTGTGAGAGCACTACTATGAGAGATGAGGGGATCTCAAAGTTGGAGAAAAGTAACAAGAGAGCTTGAATGATGTATTCCAACCCCCAAATGAGAACCAAAAAGGGGTTTTTAATACTTGCAAGGGTGGAAAAGAGTGGTTACTTTTGGAATGTAACTGCTAGGACACATGTCTCAAGGGTTAGTATTCTAGATTCCACATTTTGAACTCGGGAAATCGACAGAACGCTAGCATGCCACGCAGATGTTTGTGTCGTGCATGTGTCCAAAGCCTATATTCTTGGGAAACGTGTCATCAAGCTTTTGTCACTCAACCACAAGTCCACATGGAGTTAGAATCATGAAATTTTGACCCATGGTATTTTGTCGTTAATGTTTCAAGGTGTCATAAATGTTAGGAAAAAATGAAAAAATGTGGAATTTCCCCTAGGTACAATTCTATGACATTACACCATCAAATTGACAAAAAATGTTGCAAATGGAAAAAGAGTGTTCTCATCCAGTTGTCAAAACAATATTTATCTGATTTTTATGTGATAAGTGAGATTTTGGAGGTTTTTGCTTGATATTTTAGAGGATCTTACCATTAAACTATAGCAGGTTTACCATTAAATGACTGATGAAACTTGTTTTCCAATGACTCAATAGTGGTTTGCAAGTGTGAGACTTATTTCAAGCTCAAATATCACACTATATGTAGAGTAAACAATTAATTTAATAAGTGCTAAATAATAGAATAAAATAAATTTAAACAAATCTAGATTTTTTCTTTAAAGAAATTAAGTATTATCTGATTACATGAAATATTTCAATACAAATTTAAAACATAAACCAATGCAAATGAAAAAATAAAGTTGTCATCAATTTGACAAAAAATACTGTAAATGGAAATAGAATGTTCCCATCCAGTTGTCAAATCAATATTTATCTAGCTTTTATGTGATAAGAGAGACTTTGGATGCTTTTACCTAATGTTTTAGAGGATTTTACAATTAAATTGCAGCCTGTTTGCCATTAAATGGTGTCTAAAACTTGTTTTCCAATGACTCAATAGTGGTTTTAGAGGTGTGATACTTGTTTCAAGCTCAAATATCACACTATATGTAGCCTATCTATCCTTTATCTATTGAGATATCTCTCCCTCTCCCCCCTCTCACTCATTCACTCCATCTCTCCTACTCTATATCTTTATCTCTATTTCTCTCTATATCTCCCTCTCACTCCTCTCTTTATCTCTTTCTATCCATATCTTTCTCTACCTCTATCACTATCTCTCTCTATCTTGTTCACTATCCTCTCTATCTCTCTATATCACCCCCTTTCTATGTCTTTCCCTCTTCCTATATATATTGAGCTATCTATCCCTCTCTTCCCCATCTTCTTCTCTCTCTCCCTCTCTACGTATTACTCTCCTTCTCCCCCCTCTTCTTTCTCTTTCTCTTCTACCTCTTCTACCTATGTCTTTGTCCTCTTCTCTCTCTTCCTCTTCAACCTATATCTCTCCCTCTCTCCCCCTCTTCTCCCTCTTTCCTCCTCTAACTATCTCTCTCCCTTTTTCTCCTTCCCTCTCTCTCTATCTCCCCCTCTCTCTATCTCTCTCCATCTCTTCATCACTTTCTCCCTCCCTATCTACCCCTATCTATCTCTCTATCTTTACCTCTCTCTTCCTTTCTCTTCCCATATATCTCCATCTCTCTCTTTCTCTTCCCATACATCACTATCTCCCCCTAATTCTTTCTCCTTTTCTCTATCTCCCCCTACTTCTTTCTCCCTCTCTCTATCTCTATTTAACTATCCCTAAATCTCTTTGTTTGTCTCTCTTTTTCTCTCTCTTCCTCTCCTTCCCTCTCTATATCTTTGTATATCTTTATCTCTTTATCACTATATCTCACCATTTACATCTCTTCCTCTACCTCTTCCTCTATATCTCTTTATCTCATCCTCTCTATCTCTCCCTCTCTATCTCCCTATCATTCTCTCTACCTTACCTCTCTATCTATTTGTCTCCCTCTTCCTCTCTCACTCTATCTTAATCTCTACCTCTATTTTCCTCTCCCCCCTTTATCTCTAGACATTTCTCCCTCTTGTTGGGCTTTTTGTTGCACCAAAAGGTCGACCTATCAGTCCCTGATACAAGCGTCAGTTAAGATCCATAGGAAGCGATTAGACCATGTCACAAACCCAAGCACTGTGCTGCAAGGAAGACCAAGGGACACACCATCTTGCAACACCTCTCTCTATCCATCCATCCATCTCTCTCTCTATTCCTCTCTTCTCTCTCTCTTTATCTCTCCCTCTCCTTCTCCATCTCCATCTCTATCTCTATCTTCCTCTATATCTCTATCTCCTTACTCCTCTCTCTTGATCTTCCTCCCTCTATTTCTCCCTACCCCTCTTTCTATCCCTACCTCTCCCTCTCTCTCCCTCTCTCCTTATTCCAAACATAACATGAGCCTATTGGTAATGGAGCCTGATTATCTTCCTAATTCAAAGGTTTTATTTCAATTATGTTTGGATCCCTATAAGTGGATGCATAGTTTATTTGAAGTTACCACTTTTCTATTGAGACCTTTGTTGCACAAACAACATCATTTGTTAAATGGCCTACCAATTGACCTCATTTACTACGTAAATGTATGCAAAAAGTAGACCAAAAATTATCCTAATTGACCTTCCACACTTCTTCAGCACACCCATTGCACACTAAGGTGTGATTGCTAGTCCTAATAAGATCTTAAATGAGATAAGTAAAATGACACCTAGGTTCCAAGGTAACAATGCAATTATTGATTAGGAACACCTAAGATATTTCATCAATATTCATGATGATGAGGTTGTAATGATTCCACAAGGAAAAAAAGCTTTTTGCTGTGAGATTGTTGAGGTGATTTGTGTGATTATTTTTAAACATAATCTATATTAAAGTTCAAAGATTAATTGTTGTCAATAAAATTGAACAAAATTCTTTTTTTTTATATGAACACATTGTAAAATTATTGTTTACTCTCTTTAACTACTAAATAAAGTAAATTTGTGTAGCAGATGAACATGGATTTGAGGTCATTAGAAGAGGGTTTCACCCTTAGAAAGGGAGGAGTTGATGCATGTAGAAAATAAAAGCTTGAAGCCCGTGCCAGAACATGTCTGTGCGGTCGGACCACCACAAATGGAAATTAAGGGCGAAGGCGTCAATGTCTTTGCTATATACCAGCTGGATCTCCTTTATTACTACACTTCTCAGTCCGACAAGCCTCAAGTCATGGGGTAATTGAGTGTGCAGAGTTGACTACAGATATAACGCGCGACCCGTCAATTGGAGCGAGAATGGCTTGCCCACCGTTCATTATCAGTAAAAATGGTGGTTGTTGTTCAAACAGCCATGCACGGTATGGGAGAAAATGGGAAATAATTCACATATGCCTGCTGAATTATGTGCGGAGACTTGACTCCAGATATAACGTGCTTCACCAACAAATACTGGCCACAAATTGGTCTTGCCTTATCACTTCAAACGAAGGCATCAAAAACTCCACCTGTATCTCCTTTATTACTACAGTTTGAGTCAAAAAAGTCGTGACTTTAGCATTCATTTGGTGTGGAGAATTGAGTCCAGACAGAAAACGCGACCCATCAATTCGGAGCGACATTGGTAAAACAAGTCGTGTGCCCTATTGGTTAGAGTTCTAGCCTCAAACATAGTTCACTTTTATAAACTTTTATTTAAATATATTTCTACAAATTAATCATTAAATATTAATCATTTATTTCATCCAAGGATAATTTTAAGAAACCACCCCCCTCTTCTTCGTCACCCTCTCGAGAAAAGGTATAAAAAATAATGAATCTTGCATTATTTCCCAAAAAAATATTAATTCTAAATTGGCGAATTTTATTTTTTTATTAATGTTACTTGAATTCCCCTCTTCCTTAGGGTGCGCAAGGTTGGTTGGAGTTCTACTTCCCTCTTTTGTTGACACTTCACTTGGAAAATTGAGCCCTTCCAAATCTTGTTGTAAAAATCCCTTTTGAGATGGGATGGACAAAGCCTCCCACATGGCAACATTCAAGGTAGCTTTCCTCATCTAACTAACTTTATTGAAGGGACATTACTAACCTTTGAGGAAACTTTTGAAATAACAAGATACAACTTTGTTGATGGGTTGAATTGAGGTTGACCTTGTGCTCTGTTACCCTTACTAACAATCTAATTTCATTGTAATATATTTGTCTTACCTACTATACTAGAAACTATAGTATCTTGTGGTGGTTGGGTGGTTAATGCCTAACCAACTATGAAAGATGTTCTACTATCCATGTTGCTCTTTTATTTGACCTTGTGTTTTGGGCCATTGCATCAATGCTTAATTGGTTTAGTCCGTAGAAATCTACCTCATGTTAGTTAACCAATGTAGATTCTCCTAGCATGTGATCTTGCCTATTGGCAGTTCTTGGTTACATCAAATTGTTTTCTTGAAGTTGAGTGTTTAGTTTTAACCATTCGAGTTTGCACAAACTATCCATTTTGATAGGAATTTTGATTATGTGGTTGATTGCTCATATGACACAAGTCATATTCTTAAGCTAAGTTATTCTTAACTAGAACAAGTGCCTTGAAGTGTTGGTAGTGGTTAGATTTACATTGTTCAAGGGTCTAGCATAATTCCATTGATTTTTCCCTTGATATGGCTTCCTATTTTTCTGGTAATTTTAAATTTAAGACTGGTAAGGTCTATTGTTTTGAGCTTGTTTCCTCTTTATTGTCACCAACTCATTACCAAAATTCTCCAATAGGAATTTAACTTCGTGTAATTTATTTGAAGGTGTAGTAGAAATAGATGGTTGAGTAGTAGATGCAATTGGGAGGTGCCAAGCTGGTTAGTTGTGGAGGGAATTCTAGGCATAGAAGCTTTGGTGGCCTTGGAGCTATTTTCCCAAATTGTCTTAAACAATTTTCTTCCCTAATAGCAATGTCATAAGCATTTGGTAGATTCACTCCACCCATAGACTGTACCATAATAGCAACATCATTGCTAAGGTCCCTTAAGTAGTATAGGAAAGCATGCTTGGGAGATTGTTTCAGTAAGGGATGAATTCTATCCCAACTCTTTATAAATTTGAAGCTCAAATCTCCCATAAATTCATTGGGAGCCTTCTTAATTGTTATCAATTGCTCTATCGAAGAAAAATGATCACCCTTGTCCTCAAATTGTTCACATAAATTTGTACCCAACTCATCCAAATTGTAAATGGAGTTAGGATATAAACCTAAATGTACCATTATAATGCTTTTCCTTTCAAGGATGTGGCTAAGAGTTTAACAACCACATTATCTTTTGTGATATTATATACATAACATATATTGGCCACATCTTGAATGTGTTCTATTGGGGCAATGGTTATTTCACCAATGAAATACAATATTATTTTTAAGGTGGTTATCAGTATACAATCCCTCTAAACTAACACAAAGGGGCTACCACCACTAAAGGTGACAAATCACCTAATTTTTTGGGGTAACCATGTGAAACGATGTTCTATTTATTTGAATGGAAAGAGTCCTAGGTTATGATAGTCTTCTGGAAGGGAGTGTGGAATGAGTCCTAGGAGATGGTGTTATATAACCTCTATTTCTTCTTATTGGTGACAAAGAGCATCTAATTCTTCTTCTAAAAGTGAGAAAGGATAGTTTAGTGTATTAAAAATTACCTCTAAAAGATGCCCTTGTTTGAATTTTGGGTAGAAATTTGTAGGTCTAATTTTGAACCAAGATGATTAATTTTGTTGTAGAGTTTTCATGTACCTTGCTGAATGCATCTTTAAGGCTGAACATGATGAGAGAAATACCACTTTATCAATATGATGAAATGAAGTCCATCTTACTAGTCCCATTAAGTGTTTCTGAAACTATTTGTCACTTAGAATTGTACCCTTACTGAAACCCGTTGTTTAACATTCCAATGAAACATTGGATTGACCTTTAGATGTGTAACCCTTGCAATGAGGATCAAACCTATCGAGAAGGTTGGATTTCTTTCTAACCTAAGTGCAATAGTGTTTGTCCAACCCAGCACAAAGTAACTCTAAAACTAACCTTGTTATACCAATTGTAAAGGGAAAAGGGAAGAGAGAGAAACATAAATTGAAAGGAATTTGATGCACCAAGACTAGTATGTGTTTATTCCTACTTATTATAGCATAGAGAAGTAGTTAAAATGCCAAAGTAGCTCACACAATCTTTTTTTCTATCAGTTTCTAGAAGTTGTATGAAGGCTAAAATTTAACAGAGGCTCAGAGGGAAAGAAATAATCCATAGATAACCCTTCCAATGAATTTAACATAACATATAACATACAAGAACAATAAAAATTCATTCATAAGTGAGGGTAAAGATGTTTTACATAACAAATTAGAAGTGAAGAGAGGTAAAATAAATTAATTTTCATTGACCAGATGCTTGAAGCCTTGTTATAGTAGTAGAGATGAAAAATTGCATAAGTTATTGTAGAGAACTAAGGTAATAACTATCTATAATGACGCTTAACCACCTTTTATTAATTTTCTAGGAATTGAAGCTCATGGCATAGAAGAAACATTAACTTTAGCCCTCTACAAAAATCTGCATAAAAATATTAATCTATTGTGTGAGAAATCCCTCCAAAATTATCTTTCCATGCTTGCATTGATGAATGATAGGTTGTTTAAAGAGAAGCTCCCACAAAATTCACTATAAATGTGGCCCAAATATGGCCACCTAATAGAAAGAAGCTCTAAAACTCAATAAATGCAGTATGACATTGTAATCCTTTTGAAAGTCTATGGAAAATGAATTAAACACCCTTTTAGAGACTCCACAAATAAAGATTTGGTAGTTTGGAGATTTATTGAAGAATTTATGGCATATTCAAGGCATTTATCATTATAAAATGGCTTATTGTAGAAGTTAAAAACTTATTTGTCCTCCTTTCAGAACTTCGTGGCATCTTCTATCACATTTTTACATTTATTAGGTCCTCATATTGATCATTTGCATGAATTTGACTGCCATTGGATATGATGATAAATCAATATATATTAGGATATGTCATGTCACTTTAGAAATTTTCACAAATTTGAAAGGCCTTGAAATCCTTGCATCATTCAACTTTGCAAAAAAATGGTTGGTGTCAATTTGGGGGGCCCCATTAGGCTTAAGTGAGAAAAGCATTAGAATTTGGAACTTATATGTTTTCTTCATCAATTCAATTTAGTAGGAAAGTTCTAACAATGACGTCAACAAGAAGTATGATGAAATCATGATGGGAAGGAATGGCTTTGGGTGAGATGACATCATTGAAGATGGATGACATCAACAAAGGATATGTTGATGTCAACATGAGATGGGGATGCATAAAAATGGAGTGGAAGTAGATATGTAAAAGAATTTGATTGGATTGGATGGAAAATGAGGAAGTCCAAACGAAAAAGTTTGTAAGGGGAGTTTTGATTGGGATATGGTGAGAAATCAGGTTCCATTAGAATCATGCAAAAATTTAGTTGGCTATTGCACCTTTGGATGATATCTAATTTGGTATGAAATTCTTGCAAATCCACTTAGCCATAATATTCTTGCAAATATGGAAAATCAGCCAATTGTAGCTCAGGTGGAAAATTCATTGGTATTCAAACATGTGGGAAGTTCACTCCCATCCACCCAAAAAATCTATACTTAATTGAATTCAACCTCATTGGGAAAAATTCAAAAAATTCATCAACATAAGGCCCATGCGAGTAAGGAACCTCCATCTAAAATGCACCTTTTACATTCAAATCAATTCACTTGGAAATCTCCACAAAATTGGATGCACTGAAAACCTCACAAACCTTTAGCTTGTAGGAATTTCATCCCCATCAGGCCTATGTAGTAATTTCACTTTCATTTTTTAGTAAAACCTATACTTAGTTAAGTTTTATACCTTTCTTCCTTTTGTAGGGAAAGCCAAGTGATCTCTAGCTTGCAGTGAAAGCCAAGTGATATGCACCTTGTAGGGAAATCCAAGTGATCTACACCTTATAGGGAAAGCCAAGTGATCTAAACCTTGTGTGGAAACCCATCTGAATTGTATTTTGTCTAATTGGAAGGAGAAACCCCAAAAAATCATAACTTAGCTAATGTTTCCCCAAAATTCATCAAAATTTAACCAGGGGTATAAATTTAGGTTCTCTAGAAGATGGAAAGCTTATAAGACCCTAACACCTAGCCATTTTTAGGATATATTTTAGTATTTGAGTAAATGACTAAGGGGCAAGCAAGGAAGGCAACAACTAGAAGCATAAAGTCATGCACTATGACCCGCATAAGATCTCTTAGATTGGTTATAATTGATGGTCCATAAGGTGAGAAGGAAATGATAGTAATTTGAGTAGGAATTATAAAGCGAAAGATGATTAGCATCTATAATGATATTTTTGCATTGTACTCATTTTAGGTGAGATTTTTTAGAAATTTATATATTTTTAGATGGATTTTAGATAGAGAGAAAAAATGAAGAAAGGAGAGACCAAACAAGGAAGAAGAAAATGGAAAAAACGTGAAGAATTAAATCAAGAAAATACAAAGGAGAAAAGGCAAGGAGGAACAAAGATACACGTGATAAACAAATAGTAACAAAAGAAAAATAAGGAAGTCTTAATTTTGGGCCAATATTTTGAAGTAAATGTGTGTAAATAAGTATTATTTTGAGATAAATAGAATAAAACATTACCTTGTAAATTTAATTTTCCTTGGATGCTCTTCCTATAAATGGTAAATTTCTTGTGAATTTTGTTTTTGGTTATGGGTAAAACGAGTTTTGATGGGGCCCCGAAACCCAGTACATATAGGTTTTACAGGGACCTGAAACCCAAAAAAAGAGAGAGTTGTATAAAGTAAAAGTCATAGACTATCAACAACCTAAACTACAACAACCATAAAGAAAACAAAAAAGACTAAATGTGCTACACTAAATAGGATAATTCTTCTGAGATTTTTTACTCTAGCATTTGATCATTTAATGTGTGTGAGTATTTGGGTTACCTTGTAATTGGTGTTGTGTTTCCAAACCCCCATATCATAGGCTTTATGTTCCTATAGCATATATTCTAATTCCTATTGCAACTAACTATAGCACCTACAACATAGTTCTTGTTACCTACAACAAATATTTCTATTGTGCCAAGATTTTTCAAGCCTTTGTAGAGGTTGTGTGGGATGATTTTAGCAACACAACCTCCCTTCTCCATCTACTATATCTAGTTTAGTTAGGTTTTGACACCTCAAAAAGGCATGGGTGCCATCATAGGTGGTATTTTTAGTAGTGTTTTTATTATGATGATTTATTAGGATTTAACTACATAATTTTTAGTCAAAACTATTGAACCATATTTCATGAGTAGTATTTCAAATATAGGTGATGCTCATAGGTGTGAAGTGGTAGAAATTCCCAAGATGTCATCCATTCTAGTACTAATCCAACTTAGGTGCACTTTAAAATATCAAGACCCACATAGTTCACTACCCCATTACAAACCCTTGAATAAGTGTTGCTCCCTATGAACCATTCATTATAGATCCCCTTTACCTCATCCATTGATATGTAGGATTTTTTTCCTATCTCAAATTATGATGTTTAATCAAGATTTAACTACATTGTCTTTGATTCAAACTCGCTAACCCATATTTCATGAGTATTTGTTCAATTGAAATTTATTTCTGTAGACATCCAAATTTGGACACTTAATTTATCCAAATTTATCACTTTTCGTCTAAACATCCTCTTATCCGAGTTAATTAAGTAATATTACTATTATTTAATTAATATCTTTAATTCTGCCAAATCCCTAAGGTATTTAATTAATTAAATACCTTACCCTCCTTAAATCCTCTTTTCATCAAATAAATTAAATAAATATTACATTTATTTAATTCCTCACATGTCATTTTCATCTAATCCTAATCCATTTCCTAATCTCTTCATTAAGGATGTGCACATACCTAATCCTTGATTAGGATGTGTCACATCCTCCAACTTTTGCAAGTTGGCCTTTAACCCTAATTAACCCCTAATTATCCTCTAATTACTGATTAGTCAAACCTAATTAGACCTAGGTCAACTCTTCCCCCCCCAAGGAATTTTTAATTCCTTTTTATTTATCCTAGATTCCCCTCTTTTGTATGTGAATTTTTAATTCACATTCTATCCTTCCAAGGCTTCTAGAACCTTGGACTTGTCACAATCTCCACATGTGACCAAGTCCCACCTTTTTGGAGCCCACCTTTTATCCTCTAGATCCTCCTAGGAATGTTTATATCCCCAACCACCTTTCCTTTTCCCATGTAAATTTTTGAGGAATTCCAAAATTTCTCAAATGTCCCTTTCACTCCCACTTGGGGACAAGGAATCCCTTTTTGAAGAAATCTCCTCACTCCACAAGGTACTTGTCCTTCCTCCACCTCATGTACCTTTTTGACACCTCATTTACACCTCATCTTCTCTTGGTCACTTCACCCTCCACATGTCAAGATGTGAGGGCTTGTGGGTTCTCAACCCACCATAGCCCTTCATCTTGGCCTTGTTGGATGCATCTCAACCGTTGAATTCTCTAGAGAATTCAAATTCTTCTATAATTACCCCCTCCTTAAGGGCATTTTCAACACTTTTGATTTTCATAACTACATGCTACCAATTTACATTCTCAAACACTTACCATCATCTAGCTATCCATTCTAATCACTTTGCACATACAATCCTACATTTAGTCACTCAAGAAACTATCTAAGGAGCACACAAAATCATCCCAAGCAAGGGCCAATCAAGGAGACATCAACAGCAAGGAAGGTGAAATCATTTGTGTCTTGTTTTATCTACTTTCCTTCTTGTTTTATCACTCTTTTGGATAATCTTGAGGTGTCCTTAGTCTTTTATCTTTTGCATTTTTGAGTTATTTTGCACGTTAGAGTAGGGTAAAATTCTTAGGTTCACATTTCTGGCTCACCTGGTGGGACCCACAAATGGGTTCTCACATTTAACCTCCCTTTTTGTTAAGAATCTTGCAGGAAAAGGTCGCAGAAAGGCGGTAGCGCCCTCTGCTTTACCGCAGAAAGGCAGCAGCGCCCCCATTTTGCTGCAGAAAGGCGGCAGCGCCCTCTGCTTTACCGCAGAAAGGTGGCAGCGCCCTCTTGTCCACTGCAGAAAGGCGGCAGCGCCCTACATCTGAAAGTTTTGTTTTCTCCTAACAAGTTTGCTGCAATTAGGGATATATTTAGAAGGTTTTTCTAACACTCTCCTTGTAGTGGGAGGGGCACAACTTTCCTTTTTTTCTTAAAAATCTATCAAAGTTTGTTGCAGAAAGGCGGCAGCGCCCTCTTGTCCACTGCAGAAAGGTGACAGCGCCCTACATCTAAAAGTTTTGTTTTCTCCTAACCAGTTTGCTGCAATTAGGGATATATTTAGAAGGTTTTTCTAACACTTTTTTTGCAGTGGGAGGGACAATCTTTCCTTTTTTCTTAAAAATCTGACAAAGTTTGTTGCAGAAAGGCGGCAGCACCCTTTGCTTTACCGCAGAAAGGCGGCAGCGCCCCCATTTTGCTACAAAAAGGTGGCAGCGCCCTTTGCCTTACCGCAGAAAGGCAGTAGCGCCGTCTTGTTCACTGCAGAAAGGCAGGAGCACCCCAAAACAACATAGTTTGGAAAGTAAAATAGTCATTTTGGCTTCGTTTTGGCTCTCATTTTTTTTGCTATTGTCAAGTAATAACCTTCTAACATTGTTTTGGCAAGGATATTGGTATTTTTTTGCTAACGATTTGTAGCATATTAGGGCGTAATTGATCAAGAACGAAGAAAAAGACAACTAACATTTGTTTGCAGGGTCATCTATTTGATTAGATCTGCAAAAAATTATCCTTATTGTTTTGGAACATAGTCTAATTAGGGGGAATAAACTTCATTGCTTGCTGTGATTGTTTATTTTTGTGTTACCCAAGGGGGCATTAATTTGTTTTTGCTTTCCCCTTGCACTTCGTGTGAGCCTGGGGAGTAGTTGGAAACGGTTAGTGTCTTCTTTTTAGTGGGACCTGCTTGGGGATTTCATCACCCCAAGGGATAATTCCAACCACTCGTACCGGCGGGGTATATAAAGGGGGGAGAACGAAAGTTGTACCCCAATCCAGTCGCGTCGTAATTGGCAGAGTATCGAAGCTAGGGTGATACCTAGATAGACGTGAAGAGTTGGTCCGAGCCTTTCAGTATCTCGTTGGGGTTCCCGACTCATGCTTGTGACGGACTGGTGTTCACGGTTGTGCCTCACATACCGAGAGTATATCGAGGACTCCCTAGAAGCCTTGTGCATCCTAGATTAAGACCTTGCCTTGCCATACGCTTAATATTAATTATAGGATTATGCTTGCTTGAAGTGTTTTCGTGTAAAAAATCTATCAAATTTTTTATATTTTGGTCTTACTTTATCATTTTGTGTCCTTGCCATAGCTACTGCCATCAAAACCAAACTTTGTCTTACTGTAGAAAAGTGGCAGCGCCCCTGATTTACTGCAGAAAGGCGGCAGCGCCCCTGATTTACTGCAAAAAGGCGGCAGCGCCCCTGATCTTGCCGCAAAAAGGCGGCAGCGCCCCTAATCTTGCTGCAGAAAGGTGGCAGCGCCCCTGTTTTGCTACAGAAAGGCGGTAGTGCCCCTGATCTTGCTGCAGAAAGGTGGCAGCACCCCTGTTTTGCTGCAGAAAATTGTCAACGCCCCTGATTTTTGCTGTAGAGGGGCGGATTTGCCCTCCTGAACACCTGAAATCATCCCATTTGGGTTCATTTAGCCTCTAAATCATCATTTAATCATTCCCAACCATTACCTCATCATCCTAAGCCTCCGTTTTATCACTCTAAGCCTCCCAAAACCTTCATTTGATCTGTTTTAACCTCCATCTTATCATTCCAAACCTTTGTTTAACCATTATAAATCCCCACTCACTCTTCGTAAAAGTCTTCAATCCACCCATTCATTCTAATTTCCTCATAATTTTACCGCCAAACACCACTCATAACCAAACCTCCTTAAACTTGCTTTACAAAGTGGTTACCCAAATTGACCATAGCACTTGAATTTGATTATTAGCCTTTAACTTCAAACCCCAATCAATTCGCTTCCATCTTGAGGTGAATTCGGTGTTGTAAGTTATCATCCTCGGCCCAATCAATCCATTCTTATCTTAAGGTGGATTCGGTGTCGTAATCATCCTCTTAATCAATCAAAGCTCTAGGTCACTAAGGGTAACTTCCTTTGATCAAGCTTAAGGTCTCTCTCTCACATCTTTCATCATCCAATCACACCCATCCAATAGTCCAAATCTATCAAAACCAATCATTCGATCAAATTACCCAATCAATCAAATCACATCCATTCAACCAATGCTATCATATTGATCTTAATAATCCAATCCAATTCAATCAAAATCCAATCTTGCCAATCCAAATCCGATCCCATCAAAATCTGATCCAATCCAATACATCCAAACAAAATCTGATCAAAATCCAAATCCCATCAAAATCAAAATCAATCCCATCACATCATCCAATCATCCTAATCTGAGCTTTTGTCCAATCCTGATCTAAGCTTGACCAAAATCCCGATTTGAGCTTTAATTTGTTCCCATCCAAAATATTTTATCCATCCTCTTTATCCTGTCATCATCATGAATCCTCATCCTCCATCAATAGTGGTAAAAGGAAACCCTAATTACGTCGACACTGATAACGAAAGTCTTGTAGATCAAGAGGTATACGACATAGATCCCCTTGACACTATCATCTCTAGTAAGCTTTCTCCACCCACTTTCCAAAATCCAATTAAGCCTAATCATGTTCCTTATGCTACCTTTGACAAGGGGTACCCGGTACCTTCCCCTTCCCCATCTACATCATCCTCTTATTCAACATCCACATCCTCTTATCCTAATTTTCCATCCCAATACTCCTATTACAATTCCCCATCCATGTCCCCCTATCATAATCCTCTTTCCCAATCTTCCTGTACTAATCCTACATCCACACCCTTTTACCTTAATCCTACATCCACATATCCTCATCATAATCCACCATCCCAATACCCTTATTATAATCCATCCCCCACATCCTCTTGTCCCACTACACCACCTATATCCTCTTGTCCTAATCCACAATCCATGTCCCCTATCTTAATTCACCACTCCAATATCCTTACCTTAACCCTCCATCCAATCCTATTCCTCCATCTACTCTAGTCCTCCATCTAATCCTATCCTCCATCTACTCATAGTCCCACCACATTCAATGCAGTCTCCATCTAACCCTAGTCCCACCAATCCATAATCCCTCATCCCTACCACCTAGCCAAGCCAACCATATTCAAGTCTCTCATTTGGAAGTTCTCCAAGGACTCATTACAAAAGAAGCCATCCCCAACTCCCACATCTTGAAGTCATGAAACCATGCCATCTAGATCCATCATCCACGGTCCCTAGTGATGAGACCCTTCTCCATACCACACCTATTATTGACGTTACCACCCCTAGTACTGCTCAAACCATTGAAACCATTGAACCCACTAAATCCATTGAACCCCCACCTCCTACTCCAAGAACCATCGAATCCATCAAAGACACCCAATTCCAATCCACTCCCTCTACTCCTAGATCCACCCAAATCCAATCCACTCCTCCCCCTCCTAGTAGCACCAAAACCCATTCCAATGAACCTCATGAATCTTTCATCCCTCCATCTTCCCCACTTGAAGAGTCCCAACAAGACTCCATTACCATGCCTCCCGCACATGATGAGTCATGCCAAGAGTCTAATCCAAAGCATGCCAACATATCTCCTTCTCCAGATCAAGATCCTACCATCCCATCTAGTCCACCTCAAGATCACAGTCCCCCATCCATTCCATCCCATGATCCCCTTGTTATTCAAGCTTCCACTACTCCATCTCCATCTCCATCGCATGAGCCTACTACCACAAATCCAAACCCTATTATGGCCCCTACTCCCTCTCCAGATATTGCTATCCCATCATCTCCTTCTCTCTCATGATCCCCCATCATCGCCTAAAAATGCTATCCCCACACCACTTGCATATCCCCCTTGGTCCTCTCACATTCCTCCATGGTGGTCTCCTCAAAAAAAACAAAGCATATACACCAACCATCCTCTTCCACCTAATAATGAACTCGCATCATTCTTCCAGAATAACAAAAATCATGTCCTAGATCGAATACTCAAGAGAATGAACTATCAAGGAAAAGGTTTAGGCCTTCATGAGCAAGGTATTATAGAGCCCATCCAAGCTAAAGAACATTTGTATCTGCAAGGTCTTGGATGTACTACTCATGACTTGCAATCCAAAAATGTTGGTACAACCTCTAGACGTCATCAACGAGGGCTTTTCCAAAGAAATGGCTCTTCCCATCACCCCACCAACATATGTGGCCATCCCTCCTTCTATCGTGATACCTCAAAACATCTTCCTCCTTTTCATCTGCTTCCATCCATTTTGGGTCCTTACATCCCTCCATCTACCATCTCCAATCCTCCATCTACCATGCCCATGTTTCCTCCAGATCCTACGTCTATTTTGGGCTCCTATATCCTAAAATCACCTCCTCCATCTCATCCTATCCATCCCTTCATCCATTCATCACCTATCCATCTCATCCATCATAAACATCCCTCTCACATACCCCATAGTCAGGATCAACAAAGACACTTACCTAAACATCCTCCATCTACACATAATCCCCATACTCCTACCTCCATCACTCCACATCATCCATCTCCTCACACTCATCCCATTGCTACTAAGAGCACTTTGGTTGTTAAAGAAAAAATGCATAAATCCAAACATCCACATGAATCTAAGGCTCCCCATGTCCCCTCCAAAAGACATGGTGAAGAAAAGAAAAACATACATCAAATCCATAGGCCACAAAGGCCCACCAAAGCAAAGATCAAAACCATGTGCATCCCAAAGGAAAAAGATGCAATGCCATCACATGAAAAATCAGTAAGAACATCCAAAGTCGCTAATCCAAAAGCTCATCATACACCCCTTTCATCTCCTAAGTCTGTTTTGGGTCCTTATGTCCCGAAATTCACCATTCCATCTCCTCCATTATCCCCACATTCTCCATCCCTTAATCCTACTATCTTTCCACATCCACCACCACATGTGCCAATGTTGGTCCTGAACACATCTCCCCATCACATAATCCACCCCATCATTCTATCCATACCCTTTCCAGCATCCCATCCATTATCTCATGTATCAACCCCATCAAATCCCTCTAATTCATCCTCATGCATAATCCATTTATCCTCATAAGGTTGTACCAACATCCAATAGTCACTTCAAACATGGGCTCATAACACCTTGACCCTTATCACATGTCTTCTAAATCTGCTTATCCACTTCCTTATCCTTACCCATCTCCTTCTGCATGACATCCAAAAAGTCCAAAAATCCAAAAAAACAAAAAAGAGAAATAATCCATCCAATGGTGAAAACTTGGGAAACAAGCGCCTTGGATAACTACCATGATGAAAACCTGGCAAATAGGCGTCATGCGTAAATCCCCATCTACACTTGGGGGAAACTTCCTCCATCCGCTATGCTTCTAGCTATGCACCTGTCTTCATGTTATCCGTCATCTTCATAAATCCCCCCATCCCACCTATCTTCTGCATCCTACCATCATATCCCATTTATCTCCCATTCCCTCCATCATTCTTGTGATCTTGATCAAAATAGGGGCACCTATCTATGCATGCTTTGGACACCTATTGGTATACATTCCCTTCATCCATGCTCTATCATATTCCTTAGTCACCCATCCTATCCACATCTAGTTATCTCCTTTATCTTCCCATCCACTTGTCTTATATCCCTCATGCCTCCTCATATATGACATATCTAGAGTGGGGGCATTTGCTTTCTTTGTGACATAGTCCTTGGAGACATCATCTATTATAACATCCCTTCATCTCCCTATCCACCTATCATAGCATCCCTTCCATCTCCCCATCTGTATCTTCGTATCCATCTATCCTAGCATCCCTGTCATCTCCCAATCCTTCTATCACAGTGTCCTTTCCATCCCCCCATCCGTATCTTCATATCCATCTATCCTAGCATCCCTTTCATCTCCCAATCCTTCCATCCCTATCCATCTATCACAGTATCCTTTCCATCTCCCCATTCGTATCTTCGTATCCATCTATCCTAGCATCTATTTCATCTCCCAATCCTTCTGTCCCTATCCTTCTATCACAACATCCCTTTATCTCCTTATCCATCTATCCTAGCATCCCTTTCATCCCCCATCCCTATCTCCCTATTCATTTATCTCTCTCTTCATCCCATCTCATAATCCCTTGTCATTGGTATATGGCTATAGGCCTCCCCCCATGCAACCCAATGCCATTTATCTCATCGTCATCACCCCTGCTTCTCTTGAACATCTTTCCAATCCCCTATCACTTTTCATCACTCATCTATCTATCATATCATCATCCCAAGTCATTTTAATGCTTTGATAACTATCCCATCCTTGAGCTTTATGTGATCGTCATCATCCTATCCAATCCAATAGGTCTATCCTATCTTGTCGTATCGGTCCCATCTTTTTATCCACTTATCCTATCATCTTATCATCCTTTATCCATTGTTTTCCTTTGGTCTTGACGAACTACATTGCCCCTGTGCTTTCACATAAGCAAGGTCGATCATTTGATCCGCCCCCGGGGTTCCATCATCGATCTTCATTGTCCACTTTTCTCTTCTATCGTCTATCATCGGTCTTTCTCCTTTTGTCCATCCTACATTTACCATCCATCAAGGTCTCCATCTTGGTCAGTCGTCCACCTTTTACCGAACTACGAGGGCTCTGCGCTTTCACGTAGGCAAGGCTAATCTTTGATCGGCCCCCAAGCCCATAGGTCTTTAGGGTGTGTCAATCTCATGTCTTGTCTTCCTTGTGTCATGCCATCAAACTATGCCCTTATCTAGCCAGTTCTTCACACACAAGATCCACTTGTATCATGAAATCCAATCAGTTCTGAATATCCTGTGTCATATCAATCTTTTAATTTAGTACCCATCATCGGTCTCAATAGAATGCATCATTCCTAACAGACCTCATCAATCCCATCCATCCCCTTGATTGATCCTATGGCAAAGGACGTTTGAAATTGATTGTGATTTTTTAATGCTTTTGTTTATCATTTGAGCTCCCTATCATCACTTGTCATGGTCGCCTTGATCCATCATATCATGGTGTACTTTGACTAGTCAACATAGGGGTGTATCTTGATCTTTTGTTTGTCTTCTCGGTTGTCCCACGTAGTACCCACCAAGATCCTTGAGGTCTTGTGTTACATTGGGGCATCCTTGTGTGCTTGTAGTTATCCCAATACTTGGCCCGACCAAGGTCATCGTGACTTTGGAGTGTTGGGGTAGCCTTCTTGTTTGTTATGTTTGTTTTATGCATTAGACACTAACCCGTTTTGGTTCTTCATACCTTGGTGTCTTGTGTCTTATGCTATAGCAAAAATCAGTGCTCTGAAGATGGCAAATTGTATTTCGAATTGTATTTCATTTTCCATTTCATCATCTTGCATTTATCCCCCATCCCTTCATCCTTCTTCACCAATCCCCCCATCCCTCCATCTTTTT
>VDFB02086081.1:438364018-438621858 GCA_007258455.2 Sequoia sempervirens | reverse complement strand
CCCCCAAATTCACGTTTTTATTGTTTTTTTCACAAAACCAATTCTGACCCATTTTCTCATTTTCCTCTACGAACAAAACCCATGTGTTGAAATTTTCAAAATTGTATTTTGATTTTTACACTGACACTTCTGGAGGCCATAACTTTTGACTCAGGTGTTCGTTTGAGCTGAAATTTGACGGGTGGTTGCGTTACGAGATAACGAGTGGATTCCCAAATGGTTTCTTTTGAAAGTTGTTGGAACCCGTTTTGGCCCATTTTCGGGGCCTCAAAATTTCATCTTGACCCTCAAAATTGTAATTTAATATTTTTTTCCAACATTTTGAAAAATTGTTTTCGCTCATAACTCGAAATGCATATCTCAAATTTGGGATGTTAGTTGGCAATTCATCCCATCTCAATATTGGGTATTTCTTGGAAAAAAATTGGACTCCCAACAGTATATCTGCAAGGTTTCCTAAAATGGCAAAATTTGACAATTTTTGAAAATTGCCAAATCGGGAAAAATCTGATTGTCAACACTTTATGCCCTTTAAACCCCGGAACTCGGTGTAGAATCAATCCAATCATCTCCTTCAATCATTCTAGTCTTCAATCCAATCCTCATCTGAACTTTAATCTAATCCCAATCTGAGCTTTAGTCCATCTACAGTCCAAATCTTTGAATTTCAAATCAAATCTTAAGATCCTTCTCTCCATCACACATATCAATCTTCTCCTCAAATCACCTAATCAAATCTTTGGTCTTGTCCCCAGTCTCGTTACCAGCCTTGACCCATCATCATCATCCATTAGTATCATTCCCTATCCCTTTGGTGTTGTTTTGGGATGTATCCTTCCCTCATCAACACTTTCATCATCATCATCAGGAGGTATTCTTCCCTATCCTTTAATTGTGTTTTGGGATGTATCCTTCCCTCATCAATACCACTCAGTGGGATGTATCCTTCCCTATCCTCGTGTTGTTTCAGGATCCTTAATTCCCTCATTGACAACACTCCATCCATCACCAACCCCTTTTGGCTTGTACCTTGACTGGGGCAACATCACCTTTTGTCCTTAAATCCATTTGTGCTTCATCCATCTCCATATCACTTACTCTCTTACCCATCACCTTGCATCATCTTCCTCATCTCCCCTTGCATCACATCATCTATTTCGAGAGCACACCCGTGTTCTCTTCAACCCGCATGTCCTCTCGAGGGGGCATCCTTCATCCCTAATTTTCATCATCTTTTTCCCTTCCTCATCATTCAAAGGAATGACTGGGGCATCTTTCCCAATCTAACCATCTTCTTCTAAGTTCTATATTTTAATATTCTTTGAAATGATGCTACTTCATAGCACCATCTCAAAGAGGGGAAAAATGTAGACATCCAAATTTGGACACTTAATTTATCCAAATTTATCACTTTTCGTCTAAACATCCTCTTATCCAGTTAATTAAGTAATATTACTATTATTTAATTAATATCTTTAATTCTACCAAATCCCTAATAAATACCTTACCCTCCTTAAATCCTCTTTTCATCAAATAAATTAAATAAATATTATATTTATTTAATTCCTCACATGTCATTTTCATCTAATCTAATCCATTTCCTAATCTCTTCATTAAGGATGTGCATGCTAAATCCTTTGATTGGGATGTGTCACATCCTCCAACTTTTGCAAGTTGGCCTTTAATCCTAATTAACCCTAATTATCCTCTAATTACTGATTAGTCAAACCTAATTAGTACCTTGGTCAACTCTTCCCCAAGGAATTTTTAATTCATTTTTATTTATCCTAGATTCCCCTCTTTTATATGTGAATTTTTAATTCACATTCTATCCTTCCAAGGCTTCTAGAACCTTGGACTTATCACAATCTCCACATGTGACCAAGTCCCACCTTTTTGGAGCCCACCTTTTATCCTCTAGATCCTCCTAGGAATGTGAATTAATTCACATTTATATCCCCAACCACCTTTCCTTTTTCCATGTAGATTTTTGAGGAATTCCAAAATTCCTCAAATGTCCCTTTCACTCCCACTTGGGGCAAGGAATCCCTTTTTGAGGAAATCTCCTCACTCCCCAAGGTACTTGTCCTTCCTCCACCTCATGTACCTTTTTGACACCTCATTTACACCTCATCTTCTCTTGGCCACTTCACCCTCCACATGTCAAGATGTGAGGGCTTGTGGGTTCTCAACCCACCATAGCCCTTCATCTTGGCCTTGTTGGATGCATCTCAACCGTTGAATTCTCTAGAGAATTCAAATTCTTCTATAAATACCCCCTCCTTAAGGGCACTTTCAACACTTTTGATTTTCATAACTACATACTGCCAATTTGCATTCTCAAACACTTAGCCATTTGATTTTCATAACTACATGCTGCCAATTTGCATTCTCAAATACTTTGATTTTCATAACTGCATGCTGCCAATTTGTCTTCACTATCATCTAGCCATCATTTTTGCACATTGAATCTTGCTTTTAGCCACTCAAGAAGCCATCTAAGGAGCACACAAAATCATCCCAAGCAAGGGCCAATCAAGGAGACATCAACAGCAAGGAAGGTGAAATTGTTTGTATCTTGTTTTATCACTCTTTAGGCTAATCTTGAAGTGTCCTTAGTCTTTTATCACTTGCATTTTTAAGTTATTTTGCACATTAGAATAGGGTAAAATTCTTAGGTTCACAATTTCATCTAGGAAATGGTCACAAGGGTGAAATATTGAGACTTTCCAATATGTTACACATCCCAATGCTACTTCAACTCAGCTATAGGGCGGGTGCAAAAAAATGGATAGCTAATTTGTGGCAAAAAAAAATAATTTGAAAGCTCATAATGTGAGTGTGTCATTGCTTGGTGTACCGAACCTAAGGCTTGGCCACAATGAGCCCATAACATAAGCGTGTTTTAATGTGCTCATGTTATGAGCTATTAAAAGCAAAAAAAAAAGCAAATTCATTCTAACTTGTGACTGTTTTTTATTCCTACCTGCAGCCAAAACCACCAATTTTCGTTCTCACATTCTAGGGGAGGAGCTATTTTGAAAAATTCATCATCAAAATGTTTTTTTTATCACTAGGATGTTGCCATGTCGACGAGGAGGTGTGAGAGGTAAGGCTTGTTTGTTTTTTGTTTTGAATTTGTTAGTTTTAGGTTGTTTTTTATATTTATTTTTTGAATTTGTAGGAGATGTTAATCAACCTGCAAACCCTCCTCAAAATCCTCAACAAGCACAACAACAACAAGAGGAACAAAATCCTAAACAAGCACAACAACAACAACAAAATCCTCAAGTTAATCAACCACAACAACAATCTCCTCCACCAATCTCTAAACATCCTCCTAGCACTCAGCAAAACTTATGAGTGAAATTGAGAACAATAAAAAATAAATTGAGGATTTAATCAAGAGGTTTGGTTCAACCATGGAAAGAATGACCCTATAAACTTCACTAAAATAAATGTTAAAACATGTAGATTCAATCAAAAAACAATTAGCTGGTTGGCAAGATAGGAGGCAGGTGGCCAAGGCTTATTACCAAGATAAATTATCATATAAAGATGTAAAAGATTTAAAAATTACAAAAGGTGATTTATGCTCATTATTGAATGACCCACACTCAAATGCAAATCTTACCCTCAATGTGAAGAGGTTTCCTATTCATTGGTGCCACCACTAACAAATTAGGAATATTTTTGGGATAGGTGGTACATGGTTTTTGATTACCCACCATGCAACAATTGTTAAGTCTCGCAGTATTTCCTTAGGAAACTATACTGTGAGTTCATCCTAAACAAAATCCCAAATTATTTTGATATGAGGGACTTCCAGGGGAGAGATGGAGGCTCGGCTCAAGATAGACCTAGTGCACAGTAGGATCCTATGCGGCAAGGGAGACGACCTCTCGCTAGGCTGCCTCATGAGCACATCATTATCCCTTCCATCGCGAAGGAGAGTGTCGACATAGAGAATTTGTAGGCCATCAGCTCTTTGACCCAGAGTGTCATCGACCATGCCAACCCTATTCTACATCACCATCCAAGGGAGTCTTCGAGTGACGGGCTTTGATCCCATTTGTCTCAATCTTGTGGGGCGACTTGTTCATATGACCCCACCGGCACTCAGGAGGTTGCTACACAAGATCCGTTTGCAGCTATGGAGATGGCAAGGGTAGCTAACATTTTGCATGAGACCTATGGCATTGGTACTCAGGTAAAATTTAGCATGTTCATTGAATTTAGTTTATTAAATTTTGATTTTGAAATGCAAGATTAACTATTTTAGTTTTATGATTTTAATAAAATTGCAGGGTCACAGTGTTGATACTGGATACACCTGCCCTATACCTACTTATTTCTCCACTGCACCTACCATTGAGGTATGTAACTAGTAAACAATTATAAATTTATTATATGTTAATAGCATTATTTTATGAATAGTATTTTGATATGTGATTTTGGATGTTGAATAGGCTAATATTGGAGGTTTCGAGGGAACACCTCTTAGTGCCAATGGATTTAGTCAAACTTTCACGTAGGTAATAGAATAAATATTTTAACTAATGTATTGTACTTAATAGATTTGTGTGGTTTATATTCATATCATTGAATACATTGCATTACACATCTTTCAAAACCAAATCATTACTTCACATTCCATAACTAATAAGTAGATGTTGATAGATGAAAAAATTTCAACTACAATATAGTTATTTAGAAAGTCAACATAAATAGTGATGCAATTACTTCACATAGCATAAGTAATAAGTAGGCACAACTTCCAATTGCATTTTCTTGTCATAGCATTCCATGAGACCACTTTTTATTGAGGCATCATCTTTTCAAATAGTTCGCTACCTTGTCTATGCTATGGATGCATGGAAGGAATATATGAAAGAATAATAGTAAGCAATAGCATAGACAAGGCAATGAGTTATTTGAAAAAATGCCTCAAAGAAATGAGGTCTCATGGTGATGTCCATCACCATAACCATGAGACCCAATTTCTTTGAGGCACTTTTTCAAACAACTCACCACCTTTTCTATGCTACCATATTTTCCATACATTCCTACCAAAACATTTTATCAAACAGTTCATTTCCTCACTGATATGGCTAAAACCTTAAAAAAGGTGTTTTCCAACAAACTATGGATGCTTGGAAAAAATATATCAAAGCATAATAGTAAGCAATAGCATAGATAAGGTAGTTAGTAGTTTGAAAAAATGCCTCGAAGAAATGTGTTCTCATGGTGATGGAAGTCCATTCCATTACCATGAGACTACATTTCTTCAAGGCATTTCTTCAAACAGCTCACTGCCTTTTCTATGATACCACATTTTCCATATATGTGTACCAAAGCATTTTATCAAACTACTCACTTCCTTGCTGCTATGGCCAAAAGCCTAAAATGGATGCTTTTCAACAAACTATGGATGCTTGGAAAAATTTCTATCAAAGCATAATAGTAAGAAATAATACCATAGAGAAGGCAATTAACTATTTGAAAAAATGCCTGAAAGAAATGTGGTCTTATGGTGATGGAATTCCATGACGTGCATTTGTTTGTAATTGCATTCCATCACCATGAGACCCCATTTCTTTGAGGCATTTTTTCAAATAATTCACTACATTCTCTATGCCACCATAGTTATTGTGCATGTCTACAAAAGCATTTTATCAAATGGTTCACCGGCTTGCTGCTATGGGTAAAAGCCTAAAAACACGTGCTTTTGAACAAGATATGGATAGGGAAAATAGTAAGCATGATAGTCAGAAATATATAGTTTAATAAGTACTCAAAATTTTGTAAGGGAAAATAGTAAGCATGATAGTTAGAAATATATAGTTTAATAAGTACCCAAAATTTTGTTCATTATCTCATACATTATAATTCATGACATGGATCGCTATTGTAGTTTTCATGATTAAATAATTTGTTGTTTTATTTTCAAATGTTGCAAGCGGAAACACCTTTGAATATTCAGATGACAATGGAGATCAATGTTTCATCTGTTATAGAATCCTTGATGGCTCTAATAGGGGAGGTATGAGGCAAATTACTAAATTTAAATTTACATTCATTGTTATAGATGTTAGTTAGTGAAAAATCAAACCATTATTGATTCATAGTTTAATTTCTATTTGGATGGTTTATACAGGGGTTCAACATGCTTCAACATGGGAATTTGAATATTTCCCTCATGGAGAGTGATCATAAGATGGTGGTGTGTGATTATTTTGTTAAATATATCATTTTTTTTAATATAATTTCTATATATTAATGTATTTACTTCTTATTGTAATAGATAAGACTTGACCAAGAACTAAACCCTAGGAGGAGCAGTAGGAGCACTCCTCGGCCACAGCATAAACGAGTGACAGATGTATCACCATCCAATCGACAAGAAAAGGGTAAGAGTTTATTTTGAGAGCATGGAGAGTGCTGACTTTGGATTCCAAAGCCCTTTGTTCTATGCCTATATGGAATTTTTGTACATATTTTGTATTGGATATATTTGAAATTGTATGCCTATATGACATTCTCGTAAGTCTATATGGCTATTTTGTACCTATATTTTATACTTATATCAACATATATTGATGTATGCCTACATGGATATTTGATTAATACAAATCTTTTTTATCGATGGTGTCCATATTTGCATTATAAATCCATGGTTCAATAGATATGAGTTAAATGTATTCAAGTGTATTTTTTATAACTTACATGTATACTAAGTTGTGACTTACATGTATTCCAATGTATACTTTGCGATTTATGTTTTTTCATGCGTATACCTTATATTTATGCATATACTTTGTATTAATTTGTGTATACTATGTATTCGTGTGTATACTTCAAGGCTTATGTGTTTTTGAGTACTTTTTCTTCCCTTATTCACATTTACATGCTTGACTTATTCACATGTATACTTATTAATTGGTTAGCCCTAGCATTGATCATTGTTTTCCTTCATGGTTTGTCTTGAATATTAATTGATTGATGCTAAACAACTTCAATATTTCTAGGAATACTCTGTAGAGTTACAAATTCCAAAATTGCACAAATTGAAAAGAAAAGATTAACTGTAAATAAATGCACTGATTGTTAACTTGATAATTTATTAAGAATGAGTATAAAATATATCAAGAGATGAGCCTTCTAGAATAGCAACTACCAACTAGAAAATAAGAAAATCATTCCCAATACTTTGAAAGTAATAATCCACCCAAAATTACAATGGGAGAGAAGTGATGCAGAGCAGGGAGGCCTTCATTTTCCATTGAAAAATTCAACTAATTTAAATAATCCTTCAATCTCTAAAACCCTAAATAGGGTGATTCCTGCCATAACTTCACTATTTTCCTTGTAAGTCTACAAACCTAGTTTCTTGAACCTATCTCACAACTCCACTCTCAAACCCATTAACCAATTATATTTGTAGACACCCTTTAAGGCATACCAAAACATATCTCAAAATCTCATATAACTCTTTTGGAACAAATCCCTCAAATTGATGCTTCTACATTGTCTCCTTAAGCCAAATAGGCCTAATTTACAAAGCAACTCTCCTCTAAACAATCTTCCAACCCCAAATACATATGGAAAAATTTTAGCCAGTGAAATGCTCACTAACTCCTCTTTATACAAAACCACCAAATCTAGAAATTTTTTCCAGTGAACTGCTCACTAAGTCCTCTTTATACAAAACCCTCATTTTTAGGAAGTTACAAAGGGGTTTACTGAAAATCCCACTTCCCAACTTCTTTACACTTCACCAATGAATCAAACATGCTTCAAATGGCCTACACATGCTTAATCTATCACCAAAATTTGTTTCCCTGGAAGATTTTTCCTCACCTACCCTCCTTTAACCATCAAATTTCACTCAAAACATTCAAATTTGACAACTAGGGCATCATGACCAAACCCCCAAATGATCTCTTCTACTCTCAAAATCATTCAATCAACTAAATCCTACCAAATTTGTCCCATTCCACTTAGCTATAGGAGTTACAGTCAGTGCAATGGGCAATAATCACATTTTTATGTCTTCAAAACCTTAAAATTGGAGTTTCAAACATGCCTATAGGGAAAACTCAATAAGATTATACAACCCCAATGGGAACACCTCAAACTTAGTCAAAATGATAGATAGGACACTGAAACAAAAATTCAAATCAATTTGGAGTCACCATTAGATCATATAGGCTGTGCAACTACTCTACAACAACAATATTCAATAGAAAAGATATAGAATTTCAATCAAAACAGGAGCTTTATTATTCAATCCTTCAGAAAAACCTCCAACAACAATCAATTTTCCAACATATTTTAAACATTAACCAACCTATTACAACTATTCTAACTTCCCTTCGAATGCCCATGACCGTTGGGCTTCCTCAATTTTACATTTTTTTTGCACTTTTACAACTTTTCAATATTGCAGTTTTGACAATTTTACAAAAATGTGATCATATAAACTCAACGAATCCTAATTACCTATTAGATGGGCTATTAGGACCTTATTGAATTGAAAAAAAACTCATACACACCTAAAACTATCAAAATACCTCATTTGACAACATTAACACAAAATGCATTTGGTGCCTCTACACCAAGAAGGCTTATTTAAACATGTCGAAAGATTTATATAAACACGTTGAAAGATTTATATGTCAATGTTTTGCAATATTATTTCTTGTATAGGAAATGGACTCAAGAGAAAGCAAGTTATAATTTATAATACAAATAAGAAATGAACTCAATGGTGGAAACCTTATTTATCACACCAAATAATAAATGTACATGAGAGAATCACTTGTTTCTCTTAGACTCCAATTTTCAAGCATAGCAAATCATTTCAAATGAAAATGACAAAATGTTTCACAACCAAAGTTGTTAATTAAGGAAAAATAAAATGTTTCAAAGTTCCACTATTGTACGCATTTACAATTGGTTGTATATTGTTGTAAGGGAAAGGAGGTAATTGAAAAACATCTTGCACTTGCTAGACTTGAGGATGATCATATGCTTTTTATGTGAAAAACTCAGACTTCTCAATCGTCGTGTGTATGTTTCTCTTTTTGATTGTTTTGCATGCCATCATAAGGGATCAAGCTTATTGAATGTAGCTCAGAGAGATTCTACGTGTTTGGGTATGACAGAGGACCATTCCTAGCATAAACATACCTATCGGGACACGTTGGAGCAGTTTGTTTAGTCACATGAATCACAAAATGAAAGTTACACCACTTTGTAACTTTACACTACTTGCATTTGACACTTTTTCCATTAAGGGAAAACTGGACACCACAGGAAAACAACTTTGAGATAACAAGAACTAAGAGAGATTATTGTAGAGGGGCCCAATGTGATCCTATAGGCTTAGACGGAGAGTTTGTAAGCATCATGGTTTCCAAGTAATATCTCATCAAAGATTGCTTCCCTTTTGCACTTTCGACCCTTAAGGGATCGAGTCGGTTGAACATAGCTTAGAGAAATTCCGCATGTTTGGGTGCAAAAGAAGACCATTCCTAGTATAAACGTACCCATCTAGATGCATTGAACTAGTTTTTTTGGTCACACAAGTTGCATAACAAAAGTTACACCACTTTGCAACTTTCAACTACTTGCATTTGACAAATTTTTCCCCAAGTGAAAATTTGCCACCACAAGAAAATGCCTCTGAGATAGTGAAAACTGAGAGAGGTTATTGTAGAGGGGAAGAATAAGATCCCATAGGATTAGACAAGAAGTTTCTAAGCTTCATGGTATTCTAGTAACAACATGTTGAAGTTTGCAGCCATTTTGCACTTTGGACTCTTAAGGGATTGATCTAATTGAACGTAGCTTAGAGTGATTCCACATGTTTGGGTGTGAAAGAGGACCATGCTTAGTGTAAACATACCTATTCAGATGCATTGGAACAGTCAGTTTGGTCACATGAGTTGCAAAACGAAAGTTGCACCACTTTGCAACTTTCAACTACTTGCATTTGACAACTTTTTTCCCAAGTGAAAATTTGCCACCACGAGAAAATGCCTCTGAGATAGAAAAAATTGAGAGAGGTTATTGTAGAGGGGACCAACATGATTCCATATGATCAGTCAAAAATTTTCTAAGTGTCACGGTATCCTAGTTACAAAATGCTCAAGTTTGCAACCATTTTTCACTTTGGAGTCTTAAGGGATTGATTTGGTTGAACATAGCTCGGAGTGATTTTGCATGTTTGGGTGTGAAAGAGGACCACACCTAACATAAATATACCTATTCAGATTTGTTGGAATAGTTTGTTTGGTCACACAAGTTGTAGAACGAAATTTGCATCACTTTGCAACTTTCAACTACTTTCATTTGATAACTTTTCTGCCAAGTGAAATTTCACCACCACAGGAAATGCCTCTGAGATAGTGAAAGCCAAGAGATATTATTGTAGAGGGTCCTAATGTGATTCCATAGGCTCAAAAAAGAAATTTCTAAGCATCACAGTATCCAAGTAACAACATGCTGAAATTTGCAGCCATTTTGCACTTTAGACTCTTAAGGGATCGATTTGGTTGAACATAGCTCGAAGGATTCCACATGTTTGAGTGAAAAAGAGGACCATTCCTAGTGTAAACATACCTATTTATATTCGTTGCAAGTCTATTTGGTCACATGAGTTGCAGAATGAAAGTTGCACCACTTTGCAACTTTCAATTACTTGCATTTGACAACTTTTCCCCAAGTGAAAATTTGTCACCACAGGAAAATGCCTTTAAGATAGCGAAAAATGAGAGATTATTATAGAGGGGCCCAATGTGATCCCATAGGGTAAGATGAGAAGTGTCTAAGCATCACAGTATCTGAGTAACAACATGTCGAAGTTTGTAGCCATTTTGCACTTTCGACTCTTAAGGGATTGATCCAGTTGTACATAAATTAGAGTGATTCTATGTGTTTGGGTGTGAAAAAGGACCATTTCTAGTGTAAAAATACCTATTTGGATGCATTGGAATAATCCATTTGGTCACACGAGTTGTAGAACGAAAGTTGCACCACTTTGCAACTTTGCACTGCTTGTATTTGACACTTTTTCCATCAAATGAAAATTGGACACCACGAGAAAACAACTCCGAGATAACAAAAAATGAGAGAGGTTATTGTATAGTGGCCCAACATGATTTTGTAGGCTCATACATATATTTTGTAAGTGCCACGATTTATGAGTAATAGCTCATCAAAGATTGCTACCCTTTTGTAGTTTGAACCCTTAAGGGATTGAGTGGGTTGAATGTAGCTTAGAGCAATTCCACATGTTTGGGTACAAAAGAGGACTATGCCTAGCATAAATGTATCCATCCGGATGCATTGGAATAGTTTGTTTGGTCACACGAGTTATAAAACAAAAGTTGCACCACTTTGCAACTTTACACTGCTTGTATTTGTCACTTTTTCAATCAAGTGAAATTTGGACACCACGGGAAAAAAACTATAAGATAACAAAAAATGAGAGAGATTACTGTAGAGGAACCCAATGCAATCCTGAAGGCTTAGATGAAGAGTTCTTAAGTGTCATTATTTTCAAGTAATAGCCTGTTAAAGATTGTTGCCCTTTTGCACTTTGGACTCTTAATGGATCGATCTGGTTGAACATAGCTCAGAGTGATTCCACGTGTTTGAGTGTGAAAGAAGACCATTCCTAGTGTAAATGTACCCATTCAAAAATGTTGGAATAGTCAGTTTGGTCACACAAGTTGCATAATGAAATTTGCACCACTTTGCAACTTTACATTGCTCGCAATTGACACTTTTTCAATCAAGTCAAAATTTGTTTGTAATTGACACTTTTTCCATCAAGTCAAAATTGGACACCACAAAAAGACAAATTTGAGATAACAAAAACTGAGAGAGGTTATTGTAGAGGTGCCCTACATGATGTCGATGCCTTAGACGAAATGCCCATAACCAACACAGTATTCAAGTAATAGGCCGTCAAATATTGTTGCCCTTTTGCAATTTGGACTGTTAAAGGATTGCATTGCTAGAATTACAAATGTTTGAGGGCAACAATAAATTTCAATATTTGAGTAAATCTCTTTATAAGACTTGTTTATTTCAATAGATTGTATGCTATATTGATATTGATATATAATAATTAGGTTGGTTTGTTTTAATAAATGAAGTTTTTATAATAAGTTAGATAGTATGCTAGTTATATTGATGTAGAGCAGGCTATCAAAATACTATAACTCACTCAAATCTTAATGAAATCAAATGAGACAAGATGCAAATGAAAGGTAGTTCACTCCTCCATCAATTCCAATGCACAAATAAGCACTTCTAGGTTGTACAAAAATGTACAAGTTGTTGTAGCAGCAAAATTCAATGTAGGAAAATGTAGAAAATAGTGAATCTTTGTTATTCAATCCTCCAAATGTACAATTTTTGCAACTTTACCAAATTGACTCAAAATAACTCCTCCTAACCAAAATTGACCCAAAACATTGCAACATGGTCTTAAAGACCTTATTTAAAAACAAAAACATGACCCTAAACATAAAGAAACTACATACTAAAACCCTTTTACAAAATGAAGGCCTAGGTGCCCTGCACCATAGGCACAATTCCTTAGGTACTCCGTTCTCACAGATCTTTTACAATGTCACTCATACATTTAATATTATCTTATAATATCTAGATCATAGGTGCTCATGATGAGGTTATCTTCAAATGAGTATCTTTAGATTCCCTCACTAAGCTTCACATGCTCTTTTATAATGGCTTTAGGGTAAATGCACAAAGTTGAGTCCACAAAATGTGGAATTTTTTTCCTTAGCAAAAAAATTGAAATCGACATTGCAAAAATGGGATCCCAATTTTTATAAACAGGATCCCGATTTTTAAAAATCAGGATCCTGTTTAGCTTCAAGATCCCAATCCTAAATGTAAAATGGGATCCTGCTTTTTATAAATTGAAATCCCATTTGTTAAAGGGTCCCGAACCGATAGATAGGGAACGAGATCCTGTTTTTTAAAAATTGGGATCCCGTTTTCTAATGGTATTTATTTTTTTTAAAATGAACAAACTGCATTTTTACCAGCACATGGGATCCTGAGTTCAAAGCGACAACGACCTCCATAAATAGTCTCCAGGTACTTGTCCACCCCCATTTTTTTGCATTTTTTCATTTTTTATTGAAATTGTCAATAGAATAACTAATTTTAGCATTTTTTTTAATTTATTTGAAGTTTTAAGATTGTATTTCTTGTTATAGTAGAAATGAGGAATTGTAGAAATAGATGAAAAAATGCAGTGAAACCTGAAGATTTCTCAATAGAATGAAAAAATTAACCTTGAATTATATTTTAGAAACATAATTTAGCTAAATTGAAACCTAAATTGTTCGATCAAACCAAAAAAAATGTATTTGAAAACCCTAATTGAAATGAAAAAAAAAATGCATTTCAAAACCCTAGAAATTGAAATGAAATAAAGAAATTGCATTTACAAACCCTAATCAAGCTTTTTGAAACCCTCAATTCAAATCAAACAAAAAAAATTGAATTTGAAAACCCTAGTTTGAAATGAAACAAAAAAATTGCATTAAAAACCCTAATTGCTTAGAAATTGAAACCCTAAATTAAATTGAAATAATTTTTTTTCTAAAACCCTAAATTGAAATCGAATAAATCATTTCGATTTTGAAAACCCTAATTTCGAGCTCAAGAAAATTCATTTGCATTGCTTAAATGTTTTAAATTTCATTTGCATTGTATGGAGAAAACGATATGTTAAACTTTAGTTTCAATGTTAAATTATAATTAGATTAGAAAACAATATGTTTAAGAATAGTTACAATTCATAAATTTTATCAATGTTTATTTGCAAATCTAGTTAGCAAATTTGTAAATTCAAGTACATACAATCGATTTCCAATTGGCACTAGTTCTTGCAAGTCCATTATTCCAAGGGCCACCCAAACTTCACCCTAAGTTCACTAAACCATAAACCCTGAACTTTAAAATCTAAACGCTTAACACTAAAGCATTCATTTTGTCTTAGGACCTTAAAATGAAATTTTGTTTCCTTAAAAAACCCTCTATTGTCACCATCCAATAGAGCTTTTTGTAATGTTTTCACTTATTGGAACACAATATAAAACCTTTTGGAACTTTCTACAAGTTTATGAAGAGTGGATGATCACTCTCTATGACACCTACATGATCAATAGAGATCTAAATTATTGGAAGAAAACTTTATTCTATTATATCCACAAAATAGGAGAGTGCGAGTGAGAGTGATATGGGTTTCTTTCATTGGAGATACCTAAAATTATGTAGGTTCAATGTCAAGAATGGGTCTATTTGGTAGATTTATGAAAACTCTTATATGAATATCTAGAATAGGTCATAAAAGTATAATTATAGCAATTCCAATTGGAAACACTTGGGTATATATCATATGAAATGTTAGTAAGCTGTCTATTATATAGGAGAGTTGATAATACATGGAAAGAGGTTTGTATGGGAATATATGTATTAAGAAACACATACCATGACCTCTATAGGATTTTTAAGATGTGATCCTAGATAATAATCCACCCATCCTTGCATAATGGGTTCTTTAGCAATTAAGGGAGATGATAACCAAAAAATTACCTATATTTTGATACTATATAGATGGATGTGGAAGGATATAAATGCATCAATAAGGAGACCAAGATGGAACCATTTAACACCTAAGGTACCTATTACACGAGAAAGGGGGGAGGTACATGATGATAGGTTGGAGGAACTAGGCTATTATTACAATAGAGAGAGGAGGAGGATTCATATTATGCTCCTATAAATAAGAGGTTCATTTAGAATATTAAGAGAACTCTAATAACAAAGGATATAATTCTATAGAGGGGTTGAGTGGTATTGTTGAAAATATACAAGGAGAGAGGTGAAGGTCCCAACACCTAGACATAGAGTCCTACATGAAATACACCAATCTAGGTACTTCCTAGAAGGATCAAGATCCACATGTGAGTAGCCTCTTTTTTTATTTTTGTATCTTCTACATATGTATATTTATTTCTTTATTATGTGATTAAAATTATGTATGATATAATTTATTAATAAGTGCTTACAAGTATAATTATTAAAATATTTTATATTTATTTTGATATCCCCTAATGTAGGATGAAATTTCTACTTGTTTTGATACATGTATATTATTTTTGTGATATGTATAGATTGATTCATTTTTAACATGATACTTTTTTTTATTAGAGGGGTAAACACTTTTGACCCAGAGCTATGAACCAATGAGGTCACAATATGACTAAATTTGGACCTCACTAGACATAGATCCCCTTAAGCCATCCTATCACCCTAAATCATAAATCGGTGTCTTAAGGGGTCCTAATATTGAATTTCTTAAGGGGATCAAAGAAGTTCTCAAAATTTGGTGAAGTTGCCCAAGGCAACCAAATTTAACAATAATAAGATAGTGCAAGATTATAATATGAATGAGATTTCATGATCTCGGTTGGTCAGTTTAAACAAGAGCTATCTCAATCAACTATTCCACAAGAAAATTTTCTTCACTAACTTGCAAGTTCATTATATTCCAAGGGACACCAAAACTTCACCTGAAGTTTCATAAACCCTAAACACTAAAGCAATCATTTTGTCCTAGGACCTTAAAATGAAATTTGGTTGCCTTAGGAAACTCCACCAAATTTCATTCCCTTAAGCCATGTAATTTTTTCATAGGATCTTAATACATAGATCTTCTTAAGCTATCCTATTACCCTAAACCCTAAACTATAAACTCTAAACCCTAAACCCTAAAGCCATTATTTTTTCTTAGGCTCTTACTAAAATTTGGTTGCCTTGGGCAACTTTACCAAATTTTATTCACTTGAGCCATGTCATTTTGTCCTAGTACCTCACTAGACATAGATCCCCTCAATCCATCCTATCACCCTAAACCATAAATTGATTTCTTAAGGGGTCCTAATATGGCATTTCTTAAGGGGATCAAATAAGTTCTCAAAATTTGGTGAAGTTTCCCAAGGCAACCAAATTTAAAAATAATAAGATTGTGCAAGATTATAATATGAATGAGATAAATCATGATCTAGGTTGATTAATTTATGGTTTAGGGTGATAGAATGGCTTAAGGGGATCTATGTCTAGTAAGTTCCTAGGACATAATGGCATGGCTCAAGTGAATAAAATTTGGTGAAGTTGCCTTGGACCTTAATAAAATTTGGTTTCCTTGGGCATATTCACCAAATTTTATTCACTTAAAAGCCATGCCATTTTGTACTAGGACCTTAGTTACATAGATTCCTTTAAGGCATCCTATTACCCTAAAACCTAAATCCTAAACTCTAAACCGTAAACCCTTTAGCATTCATAAATTGTCCTAGATATTAATAGTTAATTGTATTTTCATTCAAGTAACATGCCTTAAACATAAATGAGGCTTGCATATTTTATCATTTGTATTCAATTAGGTCATTTATATTGAATGATTTTAGGGTATTTCCTAGACATGTATCTTACATTTTGAAATTACAAATCTAATGCAGGTTCACTCATATCTTAGAGATCACATGGATCGACTCAATAATTTATTTGTAATCCACCTCCGCGCCATCCATCTCCACCACCTTCACCTCCACCTCCACCCACTCCACCTCATAACCCCCCACCTCCACCACCTAAAATCAATGGTGCTCACTTGTAAGCACAAATCAATTCCAATGTTAGAACCATCCAAGATAAATTAAGATTATTCAAAATGAAGAATGTGTCACACCACCTATGAGGATGATTACATCTAGGATGCAAACCATTGTTGATGTTGTCAGGGCTATGGATGGGATCTTAGATGAGCATCAACAATGGCTAGAGGAGAGGAGAACTTCCGATTCTGAAAAGGAAAACACAAAGAATTGAAGAGATGCAATAGAGAGCCACAATAGTTTCTAAATTAATACAATGATCTTAAATAGTTATGAATTTATGAATTTGGTGAATGATGGATATTTTGTGTGATGAATTTATAAATTTGGTTGTATGGATATTTTTAGTGACGTGAATTTATAATTTTGGTTCTAGATGGATATTTTTAGTGACATGAATTTATGAATTTGGTGGTGTGTACCTTGGGATTTTACCCTATTCTAATGTGCAAAATAACTAAAAATGCAAGTGGAAGAATACCAAGAACACTTCAATGGTTAGCCTAAAGAGTGATAAACAAGAAGGAAAATAGATGAAATGAACGCAAATGGTTATACCTCCCTTGTTGTTGAAGACTCCTTGGTTGGCCCTTGATTTGGATGACTTTGTGTGCTCCTTAGATAGCTTTTTGGTGTAGCTAGATGCAATATTGAATATGCAAGAGGGTGATCCCATAATAGTGGTTTACAATTTTTGGCCAAACTGGACACTGAAATTATTATTTTTAACTAAATCTTTACATTCGGGGACCTATAGCGGCTAAACTATGAGGAATTTGAAGATGGTGCAAACTAGAGTCTCATCAAATTTTTTCTGTAGATTCTAAAAATATTTTTTTCAAAATTTTTGGAATCAAATTGCACTTCTTTTTCCATCTCCCACGAAAATTGATTTTTCAAAAACAACATTTTTAAAAAGTGACGACAATCAGATAACGAAACTTTTTTCCATGAAGGATAAAATTCTAATTCTTTCAAATTTAGATTTGTAACTTTGATATCTAGTGCTTCCACTTGGTTAGATAGTTTTTTATTGAATATTTTTTCCTTAATCAAGTTTCAAAGTTAAATGAATTATAATTCAGACATACACGACCGTATAACGCGTAACTTTTTTTGTATATGTCAAAATTTTATTTTATTTTTTTGTTGGATCAAGGACTTCAATATCCTGCACTCATATTTTTTATTTTTTTTGATAATCTTCTATTTTTCCACATGTGAAGAACAAAGAAATTCATTTTCGATGAAAAACCTATGTTTAATAAAACTTAAAAACAAATACATAACAAAACCAAAACATATTAAAATTATATTCATTGGATAGCTTGTTCTGAGGAATACCATAATCATTTGAAATAAATTTTAAATGAATTCATTTGATCCCCCAAAAGCTAAATCAAAAGTGATTTTTATCAGATTTTGATAGGTGTAAAGGAGATGCATTTATAGGTATGGTTTAAAACTAGCAGGTTCTATCCAAGGGGGTTTGATATAAGGTGATTTGATCAAACCCTTCAATTGGAATCCTTAAAATGGAACTTTTTAAGGCTTAAATCATTATATTTTCTAAAAATATGTGATTTCAGCTAAAATCCGCTCCTCTCAGGAATTGTAAACCACTATTGTGACAGCACCTAAGATGATCAAAGTGGGTGGATAAATGATATTGAATGTTTGACAATGCAAATTGACAGCATAAGGTTGCTCAAAATGAAAGTGTTGAAAATGCCCTTGAGGAGGGGGTATTTATAGAAGAATTTGAATTCTCTAGAGAATTCAACGGTTGAGATTCATCCAACAAGGTCAAGATGAAGGGCTATGGTAAGTTGAAAACTCACAAGCCCTCACATCTTGACATGTGGATGGTGAAGTGGCTAAGAGGAGATGAGGTGTAAGTGAGGTGGAAGAGAAGTACATGATGTGGAGGAAGTACAAGTACCTTGCAAGTACATTGGGAGATGGGAAGAATCTTGAGTGAATAAAAGTGAATTTTAAATTCACAATGATTGGAAGAATCTAGTGGATAAGACAATGTTCCCAAAAGGTGGGAGTTTGTCACATGTGACTTGATGTGACAAGTCAAAGATTCTAGAAGATGCATGGGAAAAGGGGATTCTAGGAGGAATAAAAAAGAATTAAAAATTCCTTGGGGGATGGAGAGAGTTGACCAAGGTACTGATTAAGATTAATTAATCAGTAATTAGAAGATAAATGAATATTAGAAGCCAACTTGCAAAAGTTGGAGGATGTGACATATCCTAATCAAGGATTAGGCATGTGCACATCCCTAATGAAGAAATTAGGAGATGGATTAGGAATAGATGAAAATGATATGTGAGGAATTAAATAAATGTATTATTTATTTAATTTATTTGATGAAAGGAGGATTAAAAGAGGGTAAAGTATTTAATTAATTAAATACCTTAGGGACTTGGCAGAATTAAGGGTATTAATTAAATAATAGTAATATTATTTAATTAACTCAGATAAGAGGATGTTTAGATGAAAAGTGATAAATTTGGATGTCTACAGGTGGAATTTATGAACTTATAATGATGAATTTATAATAGTAAATATTTTATGACTATCTACTAGATCATGATTTCTCCTGAACATTGGAAAATTGTAATATGCATATGTGTGTGTGTGTGTGTTAGACATAAAATGAGCTTTTTGTGAATGTTTCAAGTTTATTGTTTAGTATGTACACATGTATTAAAATTGGATATCGTTCTTAAATTTTCAAATTTGTATGTATGTACATAGTTTAGTTTAATGATGTATGCATGCAAATTAATCATCATATTTTTTATTTTAAATGTATGTACATGTTAAATATTGAATTTTGTATGCACATGCTCAAGTTTAATCAATGTATATGTGTGTTTCAATTTTATATGATCTTACTATATGTATGCACATCTTATTTAAAAAAAATTGCATGTGCATTTCAAATTTAACTATTTCTTATAATTTTTTAAGTTTGTATGTTAATTTTGTATAATAAATAATGCAGGTGCACATTTATATCTCATATCAAGGATGATTTTAACATTGATGATATCATCAATGATCCACCACCTCAGCCACAACCACATCCACCTCCACCACCTGTCGTATCTGATGAAGCTCACTTGCAAGCATGCATAAATGATCAGGTTGCATCCATACAAAATCAAATCAATGCTATGCAAAGTCAAGCATTGATTCCACCACATGTGAGACATTTTGCATCTGCAATGCAAAACATTGTGGATGCTATCAGGACCATTGATTCTAATCTTGATAGGCATCGACAAGACAGAGAACAAATTATGAGACAATTTTATGCTGACAGTCTCTCTTCCAAACAAATTTTAGACCTTAAAATAATGAAACCCCACCTAGCCCCCTACTTTCTCGACCTCGTTACTTGACAACCCTTTCCTCCCAACAAATCTAGAATATCCATGAGGTGGTGCATACATCCACAGATGAGTGCAAAATTTTGGGATCGATGGTATATGGTTTTTGATAGTCCCCCACATGCTAATTGGGAGTGCCCATTGTATTTTTTTGAGAAAATTGTATGTAGAGTTTGTTATGGGGAAAAAGCTGAATTATTTTGATTTTAAATCATTTCAGGGTGTTGGTGGTGACATTCCACAATAGAGGTTAGGGGCAAGGGTTGATCCCTAATGCCTTGTGCATGCGCAACCCCTTGTTTTTGCTCCTGGTCCTCCCATTCCCGCACCTCTGCATCATTGAGCTCTAATCTCAACATTAGCTTCCCTTAGTACACTCGCAAGAGACCTTGATCAGCATGCTTCCGTGATAGTGGGTGGGGAGCATAGAGATAATGATGATGGAGTAGTTTTTTTATAGAGCTGGTCCGAGTACCACTTTAGGAGTGTCGAGGCCCGACCCCCATATATGGACTAGTTGTCATCAAGTATGTTATGGACCTAATCAGGCCACACCTAGTTCAGTTGGACGTGGAGATTCTGGTGGTTCATTTGGTCGCATCAATTCATTTGTAGAGTTTCTTACAATAGATCATCACCCTAAGGACATTGTGACATGAGTATAAATATGCATCTACATGTTCATTTTATAAGAATTTTAATGAATGTATATATCAAAGAAAATTTTGCAATACATTTTAACAATCAAACTATTTAGTGTATAGATGACACTAACGATGGGGCAATCATCTGTTCCACGAGTACATACATCGACACTAGTCCTACTCAGCAACCCTTATGGGGTATTTTGATTTCAATTTTTAAAATTATATATGAAATGATTTTTAATTTGAGTTTTAAATTTATAATTGAATCACATATATGTTTGAAATATTTATGTTGGTTTAGGCGAGTCAATCGACTTCCACGTCAATTCCAGCAAAGGGATTATCTAGCACTCCTCCACTATCAGGCATCGTAGATCGGGGGTAGGTACATTTATATTGTAAATTGTTTAAAGTTTACATTAGTATGGTTAGAATTATGAATTTTGAATTCACTATATATAAAATGCATGCATGCACACTTGTAAATATTATAAGCATTAAATGTCAATGTATGTATGTCTAGGTTGATACCACAATGAGAATGGGCATTGAGAAAACATTAGATTTTGCAGCTACTCATGAGGCCTCCGATTTTCAGTGTGACTTAATTTTGATCTTGTAGGAATTTGTTAGTGTGACTTTCAACCCTAACCCAGACATAGTTACACCTCCAAGACATGCAGAGTAGGCTCCAGATCAAATGGTAATTTAATTTTTTTATTATATTTAAAGTCAATTATAAATTATATATTTTGAATATCACTTTAATTTTAAGTTTTAAATTGATTATATATATATAATATGAGCTAATACATGTTTTAAATTATTTTTCTTTTATAGCATGAGACACATGTTGTAGTTGAGCATGTACATGCAAGTCCTGTAGAAGAGGGTGCACAACCTCAGAATACTGTACAATTAAAATATGATAAATTATAAATTAAATTGAATTAAATAATTTTTAATTGTAGACTTGTACATAGATAATTTCAACTTTCTTTGTCTCATCTATGTAGATTGATTCAAAAAAATTAGAGGTTGCTTCAATTGCACCAGAGCATATAGACCCAGTTATGATGGTAATTTAATTTTATGATGAATTATAAATTAAATTGTCATTAAACCATTTTTCATTGTCTTACCTCTCATTTCATCTTTCTCTTGTATAGAGTGTTTCAGGTCATCCGCATAGTCTGCATGGCATGAAGAGGTCTCTTGATTATAGAGACAATACATGACCTAGAAACATGATTTTATGGGTTATATTTGTTTATTTCACGGACTATATTTTTGGTTTCTCATGTACTCTATTGGACTTTATATTTCATGGCTCAAGTACTTAGTTGGACTTTAGTTTATGGTTTGTACTCTGATGGACTTTATTTCATGTGCTTAATATATTGGTTTCATGCACTTAATATGTTACATAAATTATGGACTTTATTATTGTTTGAAATTTTAATTTACACATGTACATTTATGCATTTTATATTCATAGTCAAGACATTAATGTGAAATTAAATATAAATATGAAATTAAAGTTGAAATTAATAGGACATTTTAATATTTATACTTTACAAATTTAGTGATCTAATACATGATATGTACATTCAATAATTAGCGATAATTAGTCAATGAACTTATTCAATTCATGTCAATCAATAATTAGTCAATAAATCATAATTTAAAAACAAAAGAAATATATTTATATATCAGAATGGATAAAATTTTAAGAAATAAACAATACCATAGAAGATTAGAGAATAAAATCATTAATAAATTCTATAAATAATAGCATCCAACACTAATTTATAAGCTGTCAAAACAAATAATGACATCCAATACTAATTTATAAGCTATCAAAACAAATAATGGCATCGAATACTAATTTATAAGTTGTCAAAACAAATAATGGCATCGAATACTAATCTATAAGCTGTCAAATCAAATAATAGCATCCAACACTAATTATAGGTTGTCTTGAGGGGATGTCTTAAGGGATCCTAATACGACGTGTCTTAAGGGGATCAAAGAAGAGTATAATTGAGTATAAATATTAAGTGATATTAACAAGTATTACAAGTTTTAGAGTGAGTCATTATAACACAATTGTCTTAAGGGGTCATAATACAACGTCTTAAGGGGATGTCTTAAGGGGTCTTAAGGGGATGTCTAAAGGGGTCATAATACAACGTCTTAAGGGGATGTCTTAAGGGGTCATGATACAATGTCTTAAGGGGATGTCTTAAGGGGTCATAATACAATGTCTTAAGGGGATGTCTAAAGGGGTCATAATACGTCTTAAGAGGATGTCTTAAGGGGTCTTAAGGGGATGTCTAAAAGGGTCATAATAGAATTTCTTAAGGGGATGTCTTAGGGGGTCATAATACAACATCTTAAGGATATAATTGATTTAACAATAATGTATGCATGATATTTAACAAAGTACATAGAATATATAGAAAACATGCACATGATATTTAACGTCTTAGGCTCTTAAAGTTTCAAAGTAGGAAAACATGCACATTTAACAAACAAAATATATAGAATATCAATTTTGATACATAGAATTACATAGAGTATGTTTAATTCTATAAGTATGTATGTACATATATGTCATCTCAAAACAATGTTTACAAAATTTGGATATGCCATCTCAAGAACATCTCAAACTCATGCCCAGAATGTAGTAGGTCTTCACACCACCTGATATAAAAAAGGTAGAAGCAATATCAATAAAATCATCAAAACATACATTTTTTAATTTATATAAAACTATCTATATGTACACAACTCAAGTACCTGCATTTAAAAGTATTCCACACATGTGTAGGTTGAATCCAGACATCCTCTCCTTTTTGTTTCAAAGTATGAGATCAATGCAATGATGGCTTAAGGATATAAAAAATGATAATAAATTAATTTTAACTATTAATGTACAAGCAATATCAATATGTAATAAAAACATGTATTTAAATATAATTTAACTAATAATTACCTATTTTTACCAAGTATTCCATGTTGTCTAGGTTGAATCTGCATGGACTAGATCCTTTTTGTGATTATGCCTTAAGGATCTATAAAAGGACAATTTAAATCAATTTCAAGTAACAACACACTTGACCAATATCAAAACATGTATTTAATGTATTTAAAAGGACAATATAAAACTAAAACTATATTTACCTATTTTTACTTATTCCATTGTACCATCTCCATCCTCTCTTTTTTGCAAGGCATCTATGATTGCCTCATGCTCCTCCATAGAAATTGTCCATGGCACTTTATTTGAAGGTCTTCCATGATACTGATCTAGTTTTATATTTTTTGCCACCACCAAATGTGAATAATGTATAATCTTTTTATGCGTTTCATAATCATCAAATGCAAGTAGACCATTCTTCCTTGTCCAGTATTTTCGTAGCCAAGTGCTAACAACCACCACCAATCCTATTGGAAAACATGAAAACCATCATCAAATAATTTCTCAAAATTTTCTTAAGGGGATCAAAGACTTGTTCTAAAAAATTGCTTAAGGGGATCAAAAACTTGTTATCAAAATTTTCTTAAGGGGATGTCTTAAGGGGATCACCGTACCTATTGGATAATGATAGCCATCATCATCTTCTTGAGGTGCTATTAACTTATGTTTAGTTTTCACACAACGATCCAACCAATATTTTGTTTGCTCTTCATTCCCCTCAGGTGCAACAACAACACACACGTCCTGCAAACAAAATTTGATTTAATAACTTGTGCATATCCATATAAATAATTTAGTATTACAAAATAACTTAATAATGTGAAATAAAATGAAATAAATTGAATTAAAATTACCTTCTTGTACAAGGTCTGAAATATGGTCATAGTCTTCAAATGCAAAAACTTGTTCATTTTCTTCAATACTTCTTTCATATTGATCATGTGATTGTGTAGGTGTCAACGATCTTTGCTCCCACTATTCAACCCATTATGTATTTTCACATGCTTCCCAATCTCCTAAGATACAAAACTGGCAAAAACATGCAAACTCCCTTGTCCAAAAAGTCCATGCGCTTGTTGCTGAACTCCTAAATGAATTCCATTTAGTAGATCCACTATTGTCTCAGAGTCAACTCTAGGTACAATGTTCTCCTCTTCAACCAACCAAAAGAATCGATGAACTATAGAGTACTCACTCGAACCAGGTGCAAATAATCTTGTATTACACCAATCCACAAACCCATGTGCATCTTTAAATTTTACTACATCCTTGAATTTTAACTATTCTCTAGCAAGAATTCTTTTGACACACGCATCAGCTCCATCATGTTCTCCTTTACCATGCCCAACTTCAAAAAAACTCCATTTATGTTGGACATTAACCTCCTTATGAACCCTACTTAACAAATATAACATTCGAGCATTCTTGAACTGCCCCATACAATTATCTGACCATATGAGGTGTTCTTTCATCTGGATTCCTCTTTCTCTTAAATTTCTATAAAATATATTGAAACAGTCTTAAACAAACTCTGACGAGTGTAACCGATTGTCACTCAAATAAAAATGATACTCCCTAAAAAATTTCTAGCATCCTTAGTGCTATCATCTACATGTCTATAAACAATACGGACAAACATAGCTACTTGCACTTAATTATAATACTGTGATTGAATTTCCTCTTGTAGAGTGAGAGTATAATTCTCCACAAAATCAACCACTAAAAGTATAGTACCAATTGGAAATGTGTTTCTACATGCGTGAAATTAGCCATCAAGCCATTGAGCATATTCAGAGTGCATGACATATTTTGGTACAATTTTATTCTTAAATTCACTCATGAATGCATGCACACTAACTTTTTTTGTAACAAAATCACAACGCTTTCCTATTTTTCCATCTTTTAAAGAATAGTGAACATTCTTAAATCTTTTAACATCTACTAATTGTTGTCCAAAATCATTATCAACACTTTCATGCATACAAATTCTTAAGAATGAAAGATTTCCACAGTTAATGCATTATCCAAAAATACAAGAACTTAAATAAAACAATTTATCATTAGATCTTTCACAAAATAAACCTGAAATAAACTCCCTTATTGTTTCAGGTGGCATATTAATACCACTCTTGTATAATCATGTTAGTATGCAAGGTACAACGTATATATCGAAAAACATCATAAAAATAATGAAATTGAACATGCATTTTACAACAGCAACATATTTGTTGCTTATTAATTTTTACATACCAGTGTTTAAATTTTTCAAAAGACCTTTAACTTATCTTAATATTACCAGTAACACTGAATCACCACAAAATTTTCTATAAAATTTGTTGTATCTAATAGGTGTTTTGGGTGAGGATCGTGAACTTTGGACCCCACCCCTTAATTTTAAAACATCTCTAGCATTAGATGAAACCCTAGTATTATCATGCCAATATTTTTTGATCAAAGATTTAATTTCAACATTCAATTTCATATCAGACCTCGAGAGTCGACCACTAAAACTCCAACATTGGTTGATAGGATCATTTTCTATACTTTCTCTTCTTTTTGCCACTCTTAACAATGTTTTAGGATGATTTTTAAAACTTCACTAATATTGCTTACCTTTCTTTTATTCAAAGTTGTTTTATTAACTATAGCAGTTATTATAGCTCTTCTTGTTGTGTTTTTATTTTTAGATTGACTATTTTTCCCAATAGATTGAATGGCATTAACAACAGTAGACATAACATGTTTTAATGTCAATATTTTCTTTTTGGTTTAACATAAAAGCCTAACCTTTTCATTACTTTCCTCATTTTTTGCATTCTCATCAATTGCATCATTAGTTGACATTGAAATGCAATATTTTTATGATAAAATATTTTTTTGTATATTCTATTCGCATGTGTTCTTATTTGCCTCCAAAAAATTTGACCAAGACGATTATCGAAAGCACTTCCAATTTTAAAGAGTATTTTCGTTAAATTCAACATCACATTCTAGATTTTCATCTTCATCTTCATTTTCACCTTCATTTTCATTAGCAAAACAGTTTTCATTTTCATTTTCATCAACAAAACAAGTCTTGTTTTCATTTTCAACAAAAGGATCATTCTCATTTTCATTTGCAACAAAAGATTTTTCTTTTTTGTTTTCAACAAATTCTATAATTTAAATTTCATCTCTCTGAATATCATCAATGTCAACATCATTAAGTCCAACATCTTGCAAAACTTCTACATACAAATTTTCCATTTCACTAACATGTGGATTTGAAGACGTACTTGAATTTGTGCATATTGAAACATTCTCCATAGCATTGAAAGAGGGATTTGAAGACATACCTAGATTTGTGCATATTGAAACATTCTCCATAGTATTGAAAGAGGGATTTGAAGACATAGTAGGACTTTTTTGTATAATCATATTCTTCTCCAAATTGACTCATTGCAAATTAGCTTCATCTACAACCATAGTCTCCTGAATGTTTTCATCTTCATTAGTTGTGGAATTGGATGCTCCACCATCATCCATTGATTTAATTCTCATTATTCTTTCTCTTTGTTTTTGTCTCTCCTCTCTCTTTGCTTCAACTTGTTGAGGAGTCAATGTCTTCCTTCTCTTATTACGAGATTTATCTCCCATGGTTATAAAAATCTCAAGCACAAATGAATGTCAATAGTGAAATTCTTCAAAAAATTCAATTCAAATTGGAATTTGAAGACCTATTAGGACAAAATTCTTCCCTTGTGTTCCTAAAAACAAGTAGAAAACTAGAAAAATTCCACTTTAAAAATTGTTTTCTTCATGCCTCCTTTGAGAAATTCAATCCATATTGCAAGTTGAAGACCTTTCATTCCTCCAAACAAGTACAAAACCAACACAATTCCACTTCAAAAACAGTTTACTTGATGCCTCCTTTCAAAAAATCAATTAAAAATAAAGTTCACAACCTATAAAGACAATAGTTCATGAAAAATAGTTCAATTTTACTGCTCTCAGCTGTACAGGTGAAGTTGCACACTTCATAGTAATTTTTTGATAGTAAATTTAAATAAAAGAAACCGGATCCCGCTTATTAAAAATAGGATCCTGTTCCCCTATATTAAATATTCAAACCATTGAAAAGGAAACGAGATCTCGTTTATAAAACGGGATCTCATTTCCCTTTCAATAGTCACGTTATTTAGTGCAGGGAAACAAGATCCCGATTATGAAACGAGAACCTATTTGTTAATAAGCAAGATCTCGTTTTATAAAGCAGGATCCCATTTTCAAAAATTTGAAATTGGATTTGTTTTGTGGTCGAGTTTTTGCCTTGTATTTTGGTTTGGGAAATGCATTGGGAATCCGAACCTAGGCCTTCAACCTAGTTTGACTTGCAAGTTGAAGGTCCTAACAATGTCAGAGAAAAATATCGAGTTTGGACATATGGCTAACAACTTTTTTTGTAGAATTTTTTGATGAAATGAAAACCCATTTTAGATGAAACAACGCAGATTCTGGAAATATGTAAATTTTTTTACAATTGAATTTTTTTTTCTATTTTTCAATTAATTTCTAATCAAACTAGTTCATAAACTTTAAATATTAGGGTTTTTTACTATTTTAATAACTTTTGATCAACATAATATTTTGATGAAGGAATTGCACAAGAACAAACTTCAGACAATTCTTTTTAATTTAAAAAAAAATCAAAAAATGATAAGTTTAGGTCATCTTATGCATGTTGTACATGACGATTTTTCAAAATGACAAATATGCCTAATAAAAATTTAACAAAATAAAAATATTCAATAAAAAATTACAAAAAAAATCGAGAACAAAATTCAGTGAGTCACAAATCTTTTCCCAAAAGGATTTAGAAAAATCCAATAATTTAGGTCAAAATATGGATGTTGTACATGGGCATGGTATGGTAAAAAAAAATGACTTTTAAATAGTGGTTTTTAGAAACGCTTATTGAAATTCAATTTGTACAATTTGGGTATTGAAATAAATTACATATTTGGAAACTAGACTCTGAGTACTACATTTTATGACCAGTGACTTTTTGAAGATTTCATCTCTAAGTGCTTCAAATTTTAAGGTCAAATGTGTCAAATTTTGAAAATCAGTCAGAACACCCACTTTTTGGCCAAAAAGTGAACTGAACTTCTTGCCAGCACCCTTCAAATCAGAATTGAGATTTGTCAAGATCATCAAAATAACAAGGTTGCATTGCTTTTTTGGCTGAGATTCTCTTTGATGACTCATAGATTGACATTTTTCTGCAAGGAGAGACCAATCAATTTTTAGTAGTTTACTTACAAATATGCAAAGTAAAAGAAGAAAAAGAAAGAGCATTCAAAATGGAAATAAAATGAAAATAGATAGAAGGCACTTACAAACAACAAATCCACACCATTTGGTTCCAACCAACAAGGCATAAATCTTGATGCTTCCATTAAGGATAGACATGCTAGTCTCTCAACTTAGTCACTCCTCGTCATACATCTTCACTGGAAGTTCCAAGATACCTATTGCATACAACACCTCTCATGAATAAAATAACTTAAAATTTGAGATGCTCTTATAATGTCTACATCATAGGTGCTCATGATAAGGTTAACTTCAAATGAATAACTTGAAATTTTGTCACCAAGCTTCACACACACTTTTGTAATGGCTTAAAATCATAATTGAGATTTGTCAAGATCATCAAAATAAGGATGTTGCATTGCTCTTTTGGCTGAGATTCTCTTGGATGGCTCGTAAATATGCATTTTCTGCAAGAAGACACCAATTAATTTTTAGAAAGTTACTTACAAATAGGCAAAGTAAAAGAAGATGATAGCATTGGCATCAAACAAATTAATGTGAATACAAGTATAAATTAATAAGAACCAGTGTGCATACTTACAAATTAATCCAACGAACCATCTGGATCTACACTACTCTTTATTGTGTCAAGTATTGTCTCATTGTTAGACTCATGGACCTTCCATAAGGTCTTGTTCAAAGGTCTACCCCCATATTTGGTCAAATGAACATTGGATGGCATGACAAGGTTTGAGTAATGAAGAATCTTACAATACATGTCAAAGTCCTGAAACAACCAATGTTTAACACTCTTACGTGGGTACCTTCTAAGCCATGTTCTAGTAACTACAATTGAGCCTATAGGGTATTCAATGTTTTCTCCATCTATAACTAGGGCCTCCAATTTATTTTTGGCCTCAACACAATGACACAAGTAATAGTTTGTTCCCTCTTTGTTGTCTTCATCTACAATAACTACATAAATATGCTCTACATTGATATGTGCAACAAATCTCTTGAAACTAGTCAACATTACAAATGCACTACAAAGTAAGATAACCATAGGAATTTAAAAAACTAAGAAAGTAGATATATTACTTGATTGAACTAAATCTGATACATGGTTAAAGTTGACCGATGATTCCATTTGTGTTAGTTCCAATGCCATCAGAGGGTGATACGTGTGAAATGGGCTAAGATAACTTGTCAAGATGTTGTGAGTACATGGAGCTATCTTTATGGTGTTGCATGTGTGCTGATATGATGAGTTATCAAGTGCTTTTGAGAAAATTAATAAATAGTGAAGTTAGAGTTGTGTGTGTGTTCAAAATGTGCTCTGGTGTGTGCTCCACATTTCTTCTATGTTGATCCTATGCTTGTGCAGATCTGAAGTGTTGTTTAAGGACATCATTGGGTGATATATCTTGGATTATAGCTTCTAGTTTGATGTAGAGTGAAAGATGAGTTCACCGGTTTGTGAACTGGTCTGGCAGAGTTGTTTGTCTATGGACTGGGAGAAATGTATTTGCTCCGCAGTCCTCTGTTGGTTTTTTTCAAGTCTTGCGGATCTAGAAGAAGGCTTGTAATGGTGTTATCTATGCTCTATCAAAAAATTTCATGGTTTGGTGCTCCAAAAGATGAACTATTTCAAAGTTACTATGTGTGTCTATACAATCTGAATGTACTGATGGAAAGTGTTGTGTATGAAGGTTGTTGCAGTAGCTATGGATGAGTTTGAAGGCATCTAAGATGTTTTCTAGTGTATGGTGAAGCATGTTATGTGGTCTACATGTTATCTTCTTGTTACAGAAGCGTGTACTTCAAATTTCATTGGTGTTTTCATTAGGTTTGGCTGACCTAGTGTTTACACGTCATGTGAAGGATAAGTATCAATTAAGGAAGCATGTGATTGATCTAAAATATTTTGGGTCCTAGTTAAGTGTTGGTTTGGTCCGCTTTCATTCTTATCCATCGCGGGAATGTTGAGTTGCCAACCTAATTTGAATTTGTAAAATGAAGCGTGTGTAGCCAACCTTGGAGAAAGTTTCTAGGGTTAAAGATGGTATAAATACAAGACAAGATGTTAAGGATTGGAGGACACAAGTGTGAGAAACAAGGTAGATGTGAGAGATTGTGTGAAAGTGAATTGAGGTAGCGAGGACTTCAATGTGTTAGACTCCTGAAAGTAGTGAGTTGATGGTGTCTACAATTCTTTGATCAAGGATGTGGATGTCTGCAAGTTGTTGTGGCGGATCTTCTATTGTATTGAGATAATGTTCTTTGTGTAACATTCTTTTTTCTATCTTTCTTTGTTTGTAGGAAGTGAGCCTCCCTTTTGGACAATGAGTCCTATCCTAGGCAGTGAGCCTCCCTTCTGGACAGTGAGTCCTATCTTAGGCAGTGAGCCCTCTGGCAGTGAGCCTCTTTATAAACAGTTTTGCAATTACTCTTATATTGTGAGTTAATCCTCACTAGGGATTTTCCCTTATTCGAGTTTCCATGTAAATCTGGTGTTTCTTGTGTTTGCTTTTTGTTATCTACACTGCATGCTCATACTTAATAACATATTAAAGTGGATGTGAAATTGCTTAAGATATGTGGTGAATGTGATTAGATACAATTGACTCACCCCTCCCCCCCTCTCAATTGTCTTTTTTTAACACTTTTGTGCATGAACAACTCATTCACAGGCATAAATTATTGTGAATTTATATTTTGGATGACTGAATTGATGAAGTAGAACCTATGTAAAGGATAACACCCCAAAATTTATCTATGCCTTTGAAATAACCTACAGTATTTAATTCATTGAACAGATGAAGCAAAACTTAATAAAAATAGAAACCCCCAAATTTATCCATGGCACTGAAATAACTTACAATATATAACTCACTCAATAGACGAAGTAGAACCTAATAAAAAGAGAAACCCCAAATTTATGACTAGTTTATGAAATAGAGAACATGCCCTAATATATTATGGCATTGAAGAAAACCTAACTAAATGATAATGCAGAACCCATGAAAATCAGATAAGTAGAGTGAATGATAATGTAAAACCTATGAAAACAAGATAACCAGAGTGAATGATAATACAAAACCTATGAAAACTTATAGTATTTAACTCACTGAATGGATGAAGCAAATCCTAATAAAAAGAGAAACCCCCAAATTTATCCATGGAACCGAAATAACCTACAGTATTTAACTCACTCAATAGATGAAGCAGAACCTAATAAAAATAAAACCTAATACATTACAACATCGAAGAAAACCTAATTGAATAATAATGTAGAACCTATGAAAATAAGATAACCAGAGTGAATGATAATGTGAAACCTATGAAAATAAGATAACCAAAGTGAATGATAATGCAAAACCTATGAAAAAAGAACACCCTCAAATTTATCTATGGCATCGAACAAGCAAAATAATATTATTCGACTTTAACCAAAAATCGTAAACCCATGAAGAAGATTAAAAACCAAAATTTATCTTTGCAAATGTTAAAAGCAACAACATCTATTTGACTGAAAGTATGAAGCTGAATCTATGAAAGAGAGAACAACCCCAAATTTATCTATGGCATCGAAAAAACCGTTTATATTATTTGTTACTATAATGAAGAACAAAAACCTCATATTTAAAAACAATGATGCTTGAATAGAAGATTAATTTCCACAGTTTAGTGTTCTTATGAACACAATTTTTATAGTGTTCATAAACACCACAAGCTTCTTATAGAAGCAACATCGACCTACAAAAAAAAAATGGAACCAATAAGATAACAACTATAACAAACAAAAAACTGAAAAATGGTGAGGCCTTATTGAGTTTTCAGCTCACTTGGGTCAAAGGGACAATGAGGTTGGACTAGAGGTGTTGTCTAAAGCTTGTGACCACTTCGACCACCTTCTTGCAACTGCAACAGTAGTTGCATGCAAACCCATTAAACATATTTGTTTGAGCAAATGGAGAAAGCAAACCAACAAAAAAAATGCATGTTGAAATTGCAGGTTTACTTACCCATCTAACTCTCGGTGAATGCATTTGTCAATTGCAATGGCGCTAAGAAATGTGGGAAGGTTGCTTGGAAGAGCTCGAAGGACTGGAGTTGTCGAAGACCTCTCGCAACAAGTGCCTAGTTGAAGCAACACCAGACTCTGAGCGTACCATGTTGTGGTGGTAAGGTTCAAGTTGTAGAGACCTTAAGCAAACACATTCTAGCATCAACATGAAGAATAGTCAAGAAGATGGTAGATTGAAAGGGGAGAAAGTTGGCTAGTTGTGTGAAGCACTGGGAGCATCGAATGCATAAGGACTTGTAGTATACGTGGGATGTCGTGGAAGTAATAGGAGGGGACGTGCATTAAACATGATTGTACAAAATAATCAGAGGGGGCGTTGAGAGATTAATGTGAGGCAGTGAAGTGAAAAGGTGGTAGACTATGTTTTGGTAATGTGGCAGTCCAATCCACTTTGGACACTGTGCCATGCACCAGGTGGACCCGAGACTGTGCATGTATTGGTCACATGACAATTTAAACATGATTTTTTGACACTATGGCCAAATTGCATCATGCCACATGTCAAATATGATAAAGAAATTTACAAAATGATTTATTTATGTTTAGTAATAATTACACTGAAGGTGTCCCATACTGAACTTCTTCACTCTCTTTTAACGTCGAACGGTGCAAATTGCAATGGACTATGATCTAACAAATGTTAGCTGTTCATCATTTTCGCCACTCTTTCGGCTGTTTTTCACTGTCTATGTTATTGTACTGAGATAGCATGAAATCCATTGATATGTAAGACAGATCTGTAAAGGTTCTAGAGTTGAACTGAGATTGATACAATAAATTTCTACTGTAGTTTCGGGTGTCAAAATGCAGGGGAAACAAGAGATTTTTCATGTGAAGAGCTTGTGTGCGAGCATGCTATTGATGAAGAAAAATTGCTGGAAATACTTTTGGAGGTGGAAAGCATTGAAGAAATTGAAGAAACTTCTGCACTGGAAATGCAAGAGCGTATACCTATGCGCACCCCTTGGAATGATCACCGTGAATGAAAAAGAGAGGTCAACAGCAAATCGTTTGGAACTAGTAGTAAGACAATCCGCTCAGTCTGCATAGGGTAGAACCCCTCCCCTAAACACCTTTGCTGGCCAGAGAACAGTGTTGTTGCGTCCTGGTTAATCCCATCCCAGGTAGAAGCAGCACCTAGAGAGATGACCAAACTATGCTTATGTGATCTCGTGATACATGTATTAGTCGATGATAAGAAGTAGTGATATGGTGTTTGCTTCTTGGCGTGATGATTCGGTAGAAACACCTTCTCCAAATTGAGCAATGATCAACCCCCGAATGGTGACGTCTCTGGTACCGATGAAATTCGAGCCTTGAGAATATGGCCAGGAATTGGAATCGTGTGTTGGATGTATGTCTTCGTCTCCCTGATAATAACAAATTGCATGTGCCTTGACACAGGTGACATGATGCTACCTCCGTGTGGTGGAAGATAACTCCCAGCTCCTTAAGAAAACCCTACAGCGAGGGAAAACATAAAATCATGGGTTTTGGCTTTATTTTATTTTATTTTCATTTTGCCCAACAATTCTTTTTTGGCATGGCGAGACCTCAGGTCAATTTTTTCACCCACACATGTTGCTAGAATGCAAGCGGCTGCCAGTGGCATTTGGATGCAAGAGGGGGGTTTCAATTTTTTTCACCCTCTTATAGGTTTAGCCAAAAAAATTTATGTTTTTGATCACTTATTTGCCACTTTCAGAGGTCCAATATTCTCTGGAGAAGTCATATCCTTATCAGATTAAAAAAATTACCAAGGAATTTGGTGTACAATACTTTATTAAGTCCCCTGATTTCATAATGGAGTTTCCCCCTGATAGCATGAAACAGTCGAACCTTGAGTTTCAGGTTCTCAGGGACTATAAGGGGATTCTTATCAGGTATTGTCAAGAGGAATTACAGAGGCACCAATGGACGGGACAAAAGGAAACCCCATTCTGTGATAAGTTGTGGTAGTTCAAAAGAGATAGATGAATCCTTGGTATAACATCAATTTCAAATTTTATTTTCACTTAATTTAGATTGTTAACTTTTACAGGTTGTTAGTGTTGATAGTTTCTAGAATATGACATTTTTTAACTAGATGTTTTTTTTTTTTTGCCATTGTATCGAATGCTTATGCTTTATCTCGGTTATTTATCTATATCATGTTTAGATGAATAATTGGAATGGAAATCTGATACTATTATGTTTGGATATTAGATGGCCATTTTGGCTGCATGAGTAGTAGAGCACCTGTCTATCTCTACTTTGAAGTTGGTTCTGCCAAGGTTGGCAAGGAGGATGATTGGAAATGAGATTTGTAGTATTCTATAGATGTGGAAGGTTTTTGCAAATAGAGGTGACTTCCCAATTGAGTATTGCATGCGATCCCTGTTATTGAGGATTATGGTTGTTGCGTAGTCTAATGTAAACAAGAATTTTCACTTGCTGTTGTTTGATTATTGTATGAATATCTAATCTTTTCTCATAGGGGAATTCTTGTGAAGGGTTTGAAGATGGTCCATTCTTGCCTAGGGTTTGATTATTGTATTAATATGTTAATTGCATATAGTATTGGTCGATATTAAACTCTGGAAACCCTAGGTTTATATAGTTATCTAAATACTTTCTTTTAAATTTACAAACCCTAGATTCATATAGTATTGTGCATCAAATTTTGAAGCTGTGTAGAAATGGAAAAATCCACAAATGGGGGCTCAAAACCCTCAAAATCTTCTGTTGGTGGCAACAAAATAAATGTGCAAATTTTCGCTAAAAGATTGGAAATTTTGTATGGCTGCTGGAAAGAGCATAGGCAGACTATCTGAGACAGCCCATGACCAAATCACAAGGGTTGTCTCGCTTTGTTTATTTTGGTTTGCAACATTAATTTGTGGAATCTACGGAGAGAATGGAGTCAAGATATTGTACATTTTGCAAGAAGAAGCCTTCTTTCCTGGAAAGAAGTTTTTGAACTGTTTGTAGGGTTGTCTCAAGTCTAATTTGTTTTCCTTTGTTACAGTTCACCCATTCAACATTGAAGCATGCTTGCAAGCTAGGGATTGTCTTTATTATGTTAATACATGTTAGATAATATTAAACCAAACATGCATGTGCAGGTTGAACTATTGTCAGGTCACACCATGTTGCCACAGGTTTGGGATTGACTAAAAGATAAAGTAAATGAAGAATGCGTTTAGGCATAGATGATAGGTGTGGAGGCATAGTGGGCGGTGCAAAAAAGAGCAGATGGGAAGCTTAATGAAGGCATCACATAAATAGCAATGAGGAAGAAAACTTGGAGAAAGAGCAGTTGTACAAAATTTTCAATCTTTCAGTGAATAGGCTTGGTAGTTGTGCAAGGAGGGAAGATGAGAAGACAAAATTTTCAATCTTTTAGTGAATAGGTTTGGTAGCTGTGCAAGGAGGGAAGAATGTTAGAAGATGTTGCATAGTGTAAATAGTCTTGGTAGCTGTGCAAGGAAGATGAGAAGACAACAACAAGGAGAGTTAAAATGGAGAAGATCTAAGGAGTCGAGGCCAAAGTGGAGACAAGAATCACAAGAATAAGAGTTGCAGATTGAGGTGGGAAATCACTGCTGCACTGCCCTAATGGAAAATCTTTTATTCTTTAAAGATCTAAAAATTGCTAATGCAAGGAAAGCATTTGACTACTGGTAAGGAAGCAGGCCTTTTCTCAAAATACAGGGCTCAATTTGATTTAAAAATTTGGAGTATACATACACTGTGTGGCATAAAGGATCTTGTTTGTTGTTTATATCATATAGACTGATCTTGAGTATTGAGGATGTGACTGATATTTAGTGGCTTGTTGCCAAGAGTTTTGAATTTGATCCAGGTGTATTTCCTATACACTTTTCCAATAATAAACATTGGAAACTTCATGGGAAAATAACTTCTTACAGTTAATTTGTCAAATAGTCCTCAAGCAAATTGTAAGAAATGTATTTAATACACATAGATTATATACCATTCAGTCACCAAATTACTATCTTTTTGAGTGTTTCCTTTTGTGGAAAGACAATATTAGGGATTGAAAATTTCTGAACTAGACAACATTGTTTTATGGTGAGGTAAAATGTGGTTGATTTGATATACAACTGTTTGTGTTGGTTTGAATCATTTTGACTCAACTAAGTTGATTCAACGAAGTTGCTGTTTCATATGGACTCAAATAATCCTTGTGGGCTACTCATATTTTGTTGGTAGGCTTCATCTGCTTGGTTAGACATTCTTCATTTGATAGAACCTATGTTAGACAAGTGTAATTAATCTTTTAAAAGAGGATTAAGTTGTTTAGAGGCAAAGATTTACTGATTTTGATTGATTATGTAATTCAATGCCTAGGGGCTATTGCTCGTTTTGATATACAACTGTTTTCCTTTCCACTGTTGATTTTCTGTATACAGGAGGATTTTTTCATCATCGGAGAAAGGGAATGTTGGAGCAGATCATAGATCCTCATCTGAAGGTAAAATTAATAATGAATACCTTAAGAAGTGGAGAAGCTTATGTGAATCGCCTTACTGATTAAGCCTTGAGGTGTTGATAGGCCAACAATGGGAGATGTACATTGGAATCTAGAATTTTCTTTGGAGCTGCAAGAGGCCACAATGGAGAATAAAATGGCTAATGACAGTACAACTAACCTTATTCAAATGTCTTCTGATTACAACAATTCAAACAACACAACCACTTATGCTTTTGTATATAACAACACTTTGACAAGCACAGGGGGCCATAGTTTGGCTAGCGTTGATCTGGATAATTAAATAGAAGGTTAGGTTTTATAGCCATGGGTTTTCTTTGTGTAAATAGTTGGTTTTCTTTATACATAGGGATAAAAGGAATGATTTTGCTGTGGTTATATTAAACAATCCTTTTTCAAAATAGGAGACTTTGATGGATTCAGATTCAATGTTTTCTTCACACTCATGTTGGAATAATATTTATACATGGAATTTTTAACAGAGGATGAAGTCATTTCGCTCTCAAATCCTAATATTAGATTTATTCTACTACATAATCTAACAAATATTGTATATTAGGACAAGAAACAGGAGGAAATGGGCCTTGTTGTAACTTCCACTTTTTGAAAGCAATTACATCAAGGAATTCAATTTGTTGAGTCAAGAAGAGGATCTACTTGATCTGACAAATGCTTATATTGATGTCAACAATATTCATTCTCTAGAGAAAGCTGCAATAAGGTAGCACACTTGCTTCTATGATGCCACAATCCCCCTGACATTATGCATTGGTGTTGGCATCTATTGTTAGCATTGGCAGTAACTGTTCTTTCTGTTTTCATTAGGAGGTTTAGATTTTCTAGTTTTTGGAGATTTTTATTGTACTGGCGATGTAGCTCTGAAATTCTCATTTGTGATTATCAAGCAAGAAGAAGCTAAAGTAGAGTGAATTGGCATAGGAGTAACCCCTGAAGCACAAAACATTTTTGATGGTTTGTCAAAAACATTAGTTTCCAAGTTACCAATAGTTTAGGTTTAGCTTTTACATGTTGCACTTTTTGATTCTATATGGAATGAAGGTTAGTGCACTGATTTAATTTGCCTTGTTGATTTAGGCACGTATTGTTGTATTGAATGCACAACATTTCTTGAAAAATTGAGGGCATATTGTAATATCTATCAAGGTATGCTTTACTCCCATCTTTTGAGTTTCTTTAATGTATTGAAGAGAATTTGGAGGATGTTTTCTGTTGTGGGTTTAATGCTTACACGATTTTGCAGGCAAATTTCATTGACTCAATTGTTCCAGCAGAGGTAGTGTTTTCTCAAGAAGTCAAGAAGTTGCAGGAGCAGTTCAAACCATCCGAGCAGATGACACTAAACCTTTAGAAAGAGATCATCCTTATGTTGTAGGAGGATATAGGGTGCCGAAGAAGCAAAAAGCAACTGCTTCTGCTTAAAGTTGTTTGATTAAAAATTGGAGTGGATGCCTTATGAGAATGTTTTGGTTGTATTACTCGCAATTGTGTAAGACTTAATGGGTCTGCATTATATACCAGTTTTTCATATTATTAATTTTGAAAGTCAATTTTTGTTGTGATTTTTAAAAGCTGTGAAGCCTAGTCTAATCTAGATATTTTTACCGGTAACAAGTTTTAAAATACTCTGAAAATACATTTCTTGGTTTGATAATCTTTTGTTGATTGTTGGCATTTTCTGCATTGTCTCATCTACGTTATTTATATGTACTCATGTGACTATTATATCAGAGATTATTTTCTTGGTTTGATGATCTTTTGTTGATTGTTGGCATTTTCTTGTCTCATCTACATTATTTTTATGTACTCATTTGACTATTATATCAGAGGTTCTTCATCTGGCAAATCAGGAATATTGTATAGAAATGGCTCTGAAATTTTTGGGTTATAATCACTACTGCACTGCCCTAATGGAATGTGGACAATTTATAGTTTAAACCTCTCATTCGCTTTTCCATTTAATAATAAACCAATTCAACACAAAAAAACTAGTATGTCTTCCGCATACCCATTTCACACAAAGGTGCGATTGCTAGTTTATTTATATCCTGAAATTGCAAAAAAAATACGTTTACTGCTCCATATGGCACTGCACGTGGACAGTTGAATTAACGGTGCGTGCGTTCCGGTCCTCTCCCCTAATTCAGCGACCTTATCTCACGAGATTGTTATTCTTCCACGCGTTAACATTGCTTCTTGTAAACTTCCCTTGCGTCACAGAAAGCTAACGCGCCTTATTTGCACCACACAACCTCATCCTATTGACTGATTCAATGTACATTTGTCGTTTATCCCTGTTTAATGCAGCCTTACTTTCTCGAAGTACCCGTTAACGCGGTAGTGCAAGGACCAACCGCAGGTTTTACAATTGATCATCTTTTGTATGGCAATCTACATATAATATGCTCTACATTATTACCAATTATCTGTTATCTTTCCTTTCCTCTGCAATGGCTGTGACTACAGTGAAGTTTGCCACCATTACTGTATTTTTAATCATCATCTTCACCAAACTATCTGTATGTCTATGCAGATGTCCTAGGCAGGAATCTGAAGCTCTTCTTTCCTTAAACTTCACCTTCCTTCCGGACTCTTTACAAAATGTAACAATTGTCTCTATTGGAGTTAATGAAACTACTTCAAGGACATATGAAACTACTTCATGGACAAATGGAACGGACTGCTGCGAGTGGCATGGCATAACATGCGATCAGAACAACAGCCATGTAGTGGGGATAGATTTAGATCCAGACATGATAAGAGGAGGAGTCATATCTGGTACCCTGTGCAAACTTCCGTTTCTTACATACATGCGGACCATCGGCGCAACAGGTATTCTTCCTTCCTGTTTGGAAGATCTCCATTATCTTCAATCTCTAATAATAGAGAACGGTGGATTGAGTGGGGTAATACCCCTTAGCATTTGTAAGCTCACAAATCTGACTTTGCTTATTCTTGACAAGAATCAACTGAGTGGAAGCTTGCCATTTTGTCTGAACAATCTTTCTTCTCTGGGTTTTCTCTCCCTTTCAAACAATCGATTAAGTGGTCGAATTCCATTTACATGGGGCAATCTCCCTTTGCTTTCTTACTTGGATATTTCCTTCAACCAATTGAGCGGAACTCTTCCCTTGTCATTTGCAGGGCTGTCCTCCCTTACTGATCTCTACGCCGATGGAAATAGATTCAATGAGAGTACCCCTTATTGGGCCTTACCATCCTCTATTCTGAGTCTCTCCATCTCACTAAACCATGAGCTCACAATTTCAGAGATTTTTTTCCATAACCTTACCAAATTAGACTATTTATCTGTATCCAATTGCACACTAAATATTAGTACATCCTGGATTCCCAAATTCCAGCTCTCTGAGTTAGAACTTGTGTCATGTCGGATGGACGGCCAAATTCCACCCTGGATTTCAACTCAGTTCTCGTTGTATTTCTTGACATTATCTAACAACGGTCTTGCTGGAGAAATTCCCTCTTGGCTATGGGATTTCTCTGCTTCCTTATCAGAACTAAATCTCTCACGGAATCATCTGCATGGGCCTCTTTTTCCAAATGGTCAGAATTCTGAGATGATAGTCTTGGATGTATCTAGCAATGCATTAAGTGGATACATACCTTCCGTGTTGTCTCTCATGTTTTCAAAAACGACAATAAGTATTCCTCCAAGAAGATTCCAACCAAGAAGAGGAGCCAGTTGGGGGCTTCCTCTTAAATTGATGCTCAATGACAATTTGTTTACCGGCAACATTCCTCCAAGCTTTTGCAATTCGTCTGTACCAGTGGGAAAGTTTAATCTTGAAAACAACAAGTTGGATGGAATTATTCCTTGGTGTTTAATCGAAAATGGATCAATGTTTTTTGACATAAATTTAGGAGGTAACAGTCTGGAGGGAAGGATGCCCCAAGGGCTAATCGTCTCGTCTAGCATTGAGTCCTTGGTGCTAAAAAATAATAAGCTCAGCGGAACCTTTCTTCCTTCATTTACCAATGATACAGCTTTACAAGTACTTGATATTGGGCACAGCAAATTCACAGGACATCTTCCAAAGTCTATTGGGAATATTTCATCTCTTCAAGTGCTGGTGATGAAGAGCAATCAGTTCAGCGGTAACATTCTTTCAGAAATAGGAGACCTGAAGCAGCTCCAGATCCTAGACCTTTCGTCCAACAACTTATCAGGCTCTATTCCACACAATATTGTATTTTTACGAGCAATGGCTGTAGCAGGAGATGATGGCTATGTTTTGCAGAGTGGGGTGAAATGTGAGGGAGTTTTGAGTGTGCGGGATTGTATAGGAAATTTAACCATCGCAAACTCTTCTCTTGGTGGAGTGGATATGACTCCCAAAGGTACAGAACTGCACTACCCATATATTCTTTCCACACTCACTAGCATAGATCTCTCCAACAATCAATTGAATGGAGGTGTTCCTCTCGATGTTGGGAAGTTGAAGGGGTTGAGATTTCTGAATCTCTCCATGAACAATCTAAGTGGAATAATTCCACATAGTTTGGGGGATATGAGTCAACTTGAATCGTTGGACCTTTCTTCGAACAAGCTTTCAGGAAATATTCCTTCAGAGCTTCAATCTCTGAGCCATTTGGCATATTTAAATTTGTCCAGCAACCATCTTTCTGGAAGTATACCGCAAGGAGGACAGATGATTACATTTGAAAATACATCATATTCTGGAAATCCAAATTTGCAGGGATGCCCACTTCCAAAGAATTGCACTTGGCCGAAATTTGCACCTCCTCCTCCTGTAAGTGATGCTGAAAATAAAGATGAAGAGGAGACCGAGAAGATTCCCTGGTATCAAATTGGAGTAGGATGGTCATACGGAGCAGGTTTTTTGAGTATAGTAATGTTATTGCTTTCAGTCGGAGAGAGGTGGAGAAAGAAATATTTCAAGGGGGTTGACGACATTTTGAAGTTTCTGTTCCCTTTCCTGCGTAATAGGAGATTATAAGTGCCTATTTCTTCACAAGAATTGAGCCAGAACTATGCCTTTAAGTAAATATTTTATTTTTGAGCTCATTTTGCAAGTTGACTGAATCTGATATAGTTTTTAAATATGAAGGGAAAAAAAAAACCATTTGTATCATCCTTGCATAAATATCCACAAAATTATTGTCGACCTTCAATTTAAATGGTTGCAGCATCGGACATGCTATTATACCAATGTTTCTATCTCGAGAAACTACTAATAAACGGACAATGGAGACATGGTTTAAGAAATGCTTCTTTATGTAGATAACTTATTTCTATGAAAAACTTTTTGAGCATAGAAAAATTAATTGAGATCACCATTCTTCTTCATTGATGTTGGACGGCAAGTAGTTGAGAAAGTTTGGTGATAAATTTTCTAACGAGAACAATTCGATTAAACCCTTACTTTTTGTTACAAAATTTCAAAGCTATCTCTAAAAATATAATATACAATATTAGAATTTTTAAATTTGTATTTTATTTGTACGATGTATTGTATTTTCAGTTTACAAATAAATTGTAACAGTTATTGTTTGCATGTAAAGATGTTTGTCATCAGTGGAACAAAGAAAATAAAATAGACAAATATAATTAAAAAAATTCAATTATATTGAAGTTAGATATTAAGTTCTAGATAATGGTGGTAGTATTGGTACTTCATGCCTTATTGTTGAATACAAGATTGTAGAGGAAGATAATTTTCCCCTACATTAATTTAGATTAAAAATTTATAATTATGTTGTTTAGTTGAATAAAAATATTAGAAGTAAAACAATCAGTACAAAAGAATTTTGACCGAACCCTTCTTATCTTGTAGAGCATTTATGTGTCAAAAAGATTTCAATAGAAACCTTTAAAAAAAAGTTTCACATTTTCTAGTTGTATTGTTTGGAAAACATTTTAGTCAAAAACATTATTTGAGATCAATTTTCCCTAATTATATTCCCAAATCAGCTTTTATTAATTTATCCCTCACATCTCCAAACTTCTACTACTATTAATTTAAAGTAAGTTCGATCTTTGTTTACATAGATCTTTTTATTGTTAAAATTTAACTAATTTTTTTTAATAAAAAAATTATATGTTTATTTTTAAAAATAAGAAAAATATGCATGTACATAAAATTTTATTTCCAAACTCTAATACTAAACACAAAGCCTTATTTAATTGATTAATACAAATCCTTAAAAATCTTAAACTCTAAATCATCGAAATGAAACATAAACTGTGTTGATGCTAAACCAGAAACCTAAAAAATAAATCTCTGTAAAAAATTGCAAATATAAAATTTCCTATAGTTTTTATCTAGTTTATAAGTTTCTCTTAGATGGTTACAAATATTTATGTCTAAGGTTTGTTACATGCTTTAGGTTGTTATTTTTCAATCCAAAGCATGCATCTCAGCTTGTTGTTCTCTATAGTACCACCCTAGTCACAAATGTATTGTTTGACTTTGAATCTTGGTGGAATTAATCATCAATCTATGGAATTATTCTCATATTCATTAGTTTCTTCACTTGGATCATTCCCTACTTGTCATGGTGTTATTTACTTCATGCTAATGTTTATTTTTTATAAAAGGCCAAAGGCCTAAACTATTTGTATTAATTTTAAAGTTGAAATACATTCTTATACTATTAGACCATTTGTGCTAGGGGAGAATTTTTATCCCACTAGACTAAAAGTTTAACTTGAAATTCAAAATAAAACTAATTGCAGTTGCAGCCCATCAAGGGAAAAAATAGAGAAACATTTATAAAAACTACCCCCCTCCTCCCCAACATGTAGTCTAAGCAATTGTTCAAAATACATGGTGCTCAAACAACCACCAAAACTCCCAACTACCTAAAAGTATCTTCAAAAACTCGCTATCAAATAAAACTAGCAATCACATGCACATGCATGCAATGATCAGCCGATAGGGTGCACCGTGAATGGCTATTGATGGAGTGCGAAGTGGGAGGGTATTTTTTGTAGGGTGCAATCAGAGTTGTAAATAGGCAATATGAAACAATGTGAAGTTAGTTCATATTAGAAGGCAGATGTTATGAATTTGAACTCTATGTACAATTTAAGGTTATAAACAAAATAATTTTCATACAAATTATTTTTCCTATATATATTCATTCACTATTAGTAAAGTATTATAAACTCAAATGTGACATTAAGAACTATTTGCATAAAATGGGTAATGGGTTTTGTGTTTTGGAATGAAAATTTATTAGTTGGAAATTGGCTATCAAATTCTAGAGTAAAATTATATGTCATGTTAAATGAATGGTTTTAATTTCATTAAAGGGTTTTTCTTTTTTAAAGATTTATTAGTGATGTGTTTTATCACTAAGATTGAATCAACAAGAATGTTTTTGAAAAAGTGATTCCATTAGTATCATTACATCTTTTATTAGTAAGATTGGGGAAAAATAGTATTATTTTAAAAAGTTATTTTGTATATTCATTCAATATGAGCATAGTAAAGTATTATAAACTTGAATTTGACATTAAGAACTATTTACATAAAATGGGTAAATGGTTTTTGTGTTTTGGAATGAAAATTTATTAGTTGGAAATTGGCTATCAAATTCTAAAATAAAATTATGTCATGTTGAACGAAAGGTTTTAAATTCATTAAATGGTTTTGCTTTTTTAAAGACTTATTAGTCATGTGTTTTATCTCTAAGATTGAATTAACAAGAATGCTTTTGGAAAAGTGATTCCTTTAGTATAGTTATGCCTTTTATTAGTAAGATTTGGAAAAAAGGTATTCTTTTTAAAAGTTATATTGTTACTATTTTTATTAGTTATAATGGTCACGACAAACAAGTTTTCCAAACAAGAAAGATGTTATAAATAGTATCTACTTCATAATTTTGTGAATGTGATGAAAGGAAACACATACTTTGTATTGTTATTTTAATTGAATTAGAAGGTACAAATTGTTTTCAGGGAACATTAGGAAGATATTACCAAATTTGTAGAATGATTTGTGTACACATGTATATATGTAACAATAGATATAGTGGAGATTCATCATGCATTATTATTTTACTTGAATTAGAAGGTACATCTTGTTTTGAGGCAACATGAGAAATATGATACAAAATCTATACAAGGATTTGTGCATAGATGTATGTATATAACAACAAATATATGACATTATATGTAAAGCCACAAAACCAACGCTCGTTTTCCTCCCTACCATATTGGCATCATGGAGCCCCATGGACTTTAGCCAAATCCCTGAGCAATAGAAGGATGATACACACACAAGAGATTTCATACAGTTTCATCATACATTATACAATAAAAATTTTGGGCAAGCTCTGGTGTTTCCATATATAAAATCTGATATTGTTGTGTTTTCATCGATGGTGCAACTTGTAAGCAAAAACATATCCTGGTTTTCAAATCCCTTTGCATGCTTAAACCTAGTTCTTGTAAAATGAAATATAAGGGTATGTTAGTGGAAAAAGGAAGGAAAATAAAAAAGGAAGGATAAAAAGCAAGTATATAGGTAAAATTAATATATACAATGTGAGGCTAAAAATAATGAATAATTTTTACAATTAGTTAACTGAAGCTATCTATTGATAGTGGGAAAGTGTCATACTTACATTGTTGATCGTCTTTGACAAGGATGAGCTACATTGGAGTAAGTCATAGGAGCATGGAAGAATTTGAAATAGAGTGTACAATATACTAATTTTCTTCAATGCGTATTATACTTCTATTGGAATATAAACAAAATAATATACATATACAATAAAAGAGGTTAGCACTACTCACTGAAAATAGAAATAGATAAAGCAGAATATTTTGAATGCATGGCATCTTGGCAAGGGATTGTCTATAAGAAATTTATTGGAGAAGTTAAAAAGAGAGTTGTGGGAACAATAAAAAATGCAACAATGGATATGATGGGATTTGAAGGCAATAAAAATAGTCATGTACAAAATGAAAACCAAGTCTACCATGACATTGTAAATGGTTTAGTTGAAATGAGAAATAAACACCATTCTCATGTGCTTTTGGGGATAAATAATGTGATGGTATCAACAGAATGTTTGTCCAATCAGAAGCAGATGAGAGCAGGGTTTCGTTGTTGTCCACAACCACAAAAACCAACGCTCATTGTCCTCCCTTCCATATTGGCATCATAAAGCCTTGTGGGATCTAGCCAAACCCTCGAGCAAGAAAAGGAGTTAAGGTCCATGTAGAATCCCATGGACACTTATTCTATACCACACAAAAAGAGACTTGGGGAAGGATGAGTGTTTTGAATCAAATTCTGTAACATTGTAGTGTTTTTCTTTGGCCTAAGAAGTTCATGGAAAAGAGATATCTTGGTAAAGAATTAGCATAATTGGGTTTGAAGATCATTAGAAGAAGATGGATAAAAGGAATATATAGAAAAATGCAAAATAAGTAGAAAGGTCCATCTAACTTCATAATGCAAGTTTAAACCTACCTATATTAAAAATACAACTACAATGTAAGGAAGAATATAGTAAAAATAGTCAACAAATTGAGATGTCAATTGTTATATAGATTGGCTACTGATACATATGGTTTTTGAATCCTTTTGCATGCTTAAGCCTAGTTCCTACAAATGCAATATAAGGGTATGTTAGTGGATGAGCATGGAAAATCAAGAAGAAAGGATAAAAAGTAAGTATACAGGTAAAATTAATATATACAATGTGAGGCTAAAAACAATGAATAATTTTTACAATTAGTTAACCAAATCTATCTATTGATAGTGGGAAAGTGTCGTACTTACAAACACTGTTGATTGTATTCAAGAATGTTGAGCTACATTGGAGTGACTCATGGGAGTATGAAAGAAATTGAAATAGAGAGCGTACAACACACTAATTTTCTTGAATGTGTATTATATTTCTGCAATAATATAAAACAAAATAATATACATATAGAATAAAAGAGGTTAGCACTATTCGATGTAAATAGAAATAGATAAAGTGGAATATTTTGAATGCATTGTATCTTGGTAAGGAAATTATCTATAAGTAATCTATTGGAGAAGTCAAAAAGAGAGCTTTGGAAACAATGAAGAGTGTAATGAATAGCATCATGGGATTTGAAGGCAAAAAATGTAACCAACGTACAAAATGAAAACCAAGCCAACCATGACATTCTAAATGGTTTAGTGGAATGGAGCAACATACACCACTCTCATGTGCTTCCAGGGATAAATAGTGTGACACTATCAACAGATTGTTTGTCCACTTAGAAGCACATGAGAGTAGTGTTTGGTTGTTGTTCATAACCACATAATTCAATGCCCATTTTCCTCCCTACCATATTGGCCCATCATGAAGCCTCATGGGCTCTAGCCAAACCCCCGAACTGAAAAAGGAGTTAAGGTCCATGGAAAATCCCATGGACTCTTATCATACACCACAACAAAAGAAACTTGCGGAAAGACGGGTGCTTTGAATGAAATTGTATAACATTTTAGTATTTTTTATGGGCTAAGAGGTACACGGGAAACAAATATCGTGGCAAAGAATTAAAGCATAATGGGATTTCAAGACTATTAGAAGAAGATGGGTAAATGGAATATATAGAAGAATGGATAATAAGTAGAAAGGTCCATCTAACTTCATAATGTGAGTTTAAATCTACCTATATTAAAAGGACAATTGCAAACTAAGGAAGAAAATAGTAAGAATGATCAACGAATTGAGACGTCAATTGTTAGATAGGCTCCCTACTAATACAATTGAATTTGTATGGTCTACCCTTAAAATTGGGTTATTGGGTGCTTTAAAGGCTATGAGATATTAATACAATTGAGATATAAGATTGTTTTTCCAAATTCTGATACTATGTTATATATAAGTTGTGGTTGAAGAAATTTCAATAGCATTTATTGCCAATACTAAAAGAATTTTTTTTTATACTAATTATCACTTATATTATTAAAATATATAAAAATTTATAAAATAATATTTATATTTATTTCATATATAATCTTTGTAATTCTCAAAACAATACTACCTATTGTTGTCAAATCAATTATTCTTCATACATTCTTGAGAGTCAATCAAATATATTTTCTTTCTACACCTTCAAACTCAGATAGCTAGAGTCTTCCATTTTTATTTTGTATATGATATTTGATATTATTCACTTGAATTTTTTAAATTTGTATTCTATAATCAACATAACTAAAGAACTCTAAATGAAAATGAAAAACTATTTATTAGAAGCATTTTCTATATTTAGCAAAGTCTCAACAAAAAAAAAATGGAAAATCAAGCCATCCTATATGTCAATTACAAATGAATAAATTACTCCCTACCCTCACAGTTAGATTTTTAATCTTATCAAATTAATAGCATCTTCAAACAAACAAAAGTAAATAGTATATTAAATCTATAAAACTCAATATGCCCTAGAGAAATCAATTTAAATGAATATTTAGATAAAAGTTATGACTTAAAGTAGATATAATTTTATTTAACTTTTTCCTTCCATGCCATTTTCATCAAAAAGTGATTTGTACCTTTGAGTCTATTAAAAAATGTAAATTATATATTTCAATTAAGATTACAACTCATTTCAACATATAAATACTTTCATAATTACATCACAAGCATTAAGTGGTTTTATTGTCATGCACAAGGAAAACCAAATACTTAGTTGACTTTCACCTTCCGTTCACATTTTCCATTCTTTCTCTTCATTTCATTGGTAGATTTGGTTGTTGTCAATCTCCTTCTAAAAGTCATGTCACTTGCTATTTCAAAGGTCACCCTAGAATAATGGTTTCTCATTTAATATTTATATGATAATAAAATATTATTAAAAAATTAAACAATAAGAAATTTTAAAACTTGAGTGTCTATTTATTAATCGGAAGAGATTATGGAAATTGAGAAATACATCATATTATTGAAATCCAAATTTGCAAGGATGTGCACTTCTAAAGAATTGTTCTTGGCTGAAATTTGTGCCTCTTCCTCATATAAATGATGTTGAAGATAAAGATGAAAAGGAGAGTGATCAAATATCTTGGTATGGAATTAGAGTAGGATGGTCATATGGAGTTGGTTTTTAAGTATAGTAGTGCTATTTCTTTGAATCAAAGAGAGGTAGCGAAAGAAATATTTCAAAAGGGTTATAATATTTTGACGTTTCTATTTCCTTTCCTACATAATAAGAGATTATGTATGATTATTTATTCACCATATATATATATATATATATATAGAGAGAGAGAGAGAGAGAGAGAGTTGACCATCATTTTAAACTATTGTTACATTTGACTTGCTATTATAACAATGTTTTTCTAAAAAAATATTGTTGACCTTCCTTTTAAATTGTTGTTACATTTCACTTGCTCTTAATTTTTTAATAGAAAATGATACCACTATGATCTTTAAAAGTATTACATTAAAATATTTTTAAGAGATTAGTTTCTATTTTATTTATATGATGTATTTTTGGTGTAACTAATTCAACTTCATTTATTCATATAAGATGTATTTTGTTTTCAGTTCACAAATAAAATTTGAGAGTTGTTTGTATTAAGAAGGGAATTTTTTTTTTATCATCGATAGTATATGAATCAAAGGCAAGTGTGATGAAAAATTAAAATGACTTTAGAGTTATATATTAAACTCCATCTAGTGGTGGCAGTATTAGCACTTCATAGGTCTTATTGATGAATATGGGATTGGATATGAAGATAAATTTTGTCTATATTAATTTAGATATAAAATTACTATTTGTGTTGTAGTTTAGTTAATTAAGGGGTTTGGAGTAAACAAAAAAAAAAAAAAAAGGATTTTGACCAAAAGCCATCTCATCTTGCATAACACTTATGTGTAGAAAGGGTTTCAATGAAAGTCACTAAATAAATTATATTTTCTAACAATGTTGTTTCTAAAGTACTTTGGTCAAAACTATTATTCAGGATCGACTTTCACTTAATAGATTCCTTGCAATAGCCAAAAATAGCTTTCATATGCACATGTGCTAACATTTTTGTATGTTTTTACAACTATTAGTTTAAAATAAATTTCAATCTTTCTTTTGTAAACACAAAATTTTTATTATAAAAATTTAATTAAAATTTTATTTTGAATAAAAAACTATATTATATTTAAAAATGAAAAAATAAATGTTGATAAAATTTTATTTTCAAACTATATTACTAAGAATAAAACCCTAAATTGATTTATATGAATCATTAAAATCCTTAACTCTAGACCATTAATATCAAACATAAACCATGTCAATGCTAAACACTAAACCTAAATAATAAATCTTTGTAAATAATTTTTAAATATTAAATTTTCTATAATTTTTATCTAATTCCTAATTTTTCTTAGATGGCTACTCAATATTTTTGTGAGTTGACATATACTATAAGCATGCTAATTTATAACAATTATTTATGTCTAATGTTTGTCACAATAATTTATATTGTCATTTTTCAATAAAATATGTGCGTCCAAGTTTGTTATTCTCTTCAATACTACCCTAGTAACAAATGCATCGTTTGAATTTGGTTCTTGATTAAACTCATTATCAATCTATGGATTTTTTCTCGCTATTATTATTTTCTTCACTTGTATCATTTCCTACTTGTAATGAGGTTCTTAAATGCATGTTAGTGTTGCTATACAACCAAAAGGAAAACAACATAATCAAGGTGCTACATAGTCAACTCACATGCTTTACCCTTAGAATTGAGTTGATTGGATAATTGTAATGCTATGCCATATTAGTACAATAGAAATATGAGATTGTTTTTCTAGATTGTGAACCCTAACCCTCCTCCTTGGTTTGAGGATTTTCTTGATAACATTTCCTAGAAAATTATACAAATGTGAAAGAAAGGTCTTTCCAAATCTCCCTCGATCACACACCACTATTTAGGGTGTGAGATTGAATAGGGTACCGTTTGACATTGTTAGGTTGGATCCTTAAATCCTCTTTTGAGATTAAAAATTTAGTTATTGTATTTGTGAAAATTCTATTGCAGTTACTAATTATTAATCTCCTATCTAATATAGATTATTTGACTCTAGAAAATTAATTCACAACAAATATTGAAAAATAACACAACTACAACTTCACAAATAAAAATCACAAGAATAGAGAAGAAAACATGCAAAATAATGAACACAATATTTTTGGACAAATTGTCCATGGAAAAACCCTAAAGGGAAAACCACTACCTCAGATGAGGAATTTTATTAAACTTCAGCAAATCAAGAGATACATAAACTACTTGCCTCTTACTAGCAGAGCTCTGACAATATTCTTCTCTAGAAATTCTTCCCTCAATTTCTCCTGCTAAAATTCAACAATTGCTATCCCCAATGCTACCAATGCGCCCTTGCTATCACTGCAAGACTATTTGGTCTCACTGCAAATCTACTTGCTATCACTGCAAGTCTTTCTCAAGTGTGTCTACTTGCTATCATTGCAAGTCTACTTGAGTGTATGTTCTCCAAATGCCCATTGATCCCCTTTTATACTTTTCTCATTGGAAAACCAATGGCCATGATTTAATCTCAATTAATAGCTAAGATTAAATAGACTCTAACAACCCTAACTAACTGGAATCTAGAAGTCTCTAGAGGAATCAATTATTTAATTACATAATTATCTAAACAACTCACTCCTTTCTATAAGTCTCTAGAAAATAATTAAATAATTAAATAAACACATCTTGGGAATGGAGACACCTATTCAAGCTACATAAATTAGCATTCCCTCTTAGTGAGGAAGGTGTTCTGTATGCCACCCAACTTATCACTGAAGAAGATGAATTTTTCCTTCTCTAATGCCTTGGTCAAAATGTCTGCTACCTACTAATCTATAGGTATATACTATAGCTGAACAATCCCACATTGTACACAATCCCTGATGAAATGATACCTGATATCTATATGCTTAGACCTATCATGAAACATCAGATTCTCAGACAATTTGATGGAACTATGATTGTCGCAATGTATCACCATAGTCTCAACCCTTTGACCAAACAAGGCTACCAACAACTTCTGAAGCCATATTGCCTCACATGTCACCATGCTAGTTGCTATGTATTTTTCCTCTACAGAACTCAAAGCCATAGACTTCTACTTCCTATTGTACCAAGAGACAACTCTTGATCCCAAACTGAAGCAACACCTTAAAGTGCTTTTCCTGTCCTTTGTAATTCTTTCCCAATTTGCGTCAGTATAGCCTATCAACTTGATACCATCACCTCAAGCATATCTAATCCCATACTTGATTTTACCACGCAAATACTGCAACACATGCTTTGCCGCTGTCTAATGCACTCTCTTCAGCTCCACCATGACTGACTAAGAGAGTTTATTGCAAAGGATATATCTGCTCTGGTGTTGACCAAATACATGAGTGACCCAATCAACTTCCTGTATAAGGTTGGGTCTACATCCTTCTCTCTAGATGAGCCTACCTTCTTCCAATTTGTGATCATAGGAGTAGACATGGCTCTGCCATCCTCCATCTTGAACCTCCTCGAGATTTCGAAGCAATATTTCCCTTGTCCAAGGAAAATCTCTCCATCTATCTGCCATACCTCCATGCTTAGAAAGTAGTGTATAAGCCCCAAATCCTTCATGTCGAATTCTACTGCAAGGTCCCTCTTGCACTCCTCTATGAGCCTCGGTGAACCTGTTAAAAACAATTCATCCACATATAGAACAAGAATGAGAACCTCACCTCCAACCACCAAGTAGCAAAGGTTAGCATCCACTTCACTCTTCACAAAGCCCATTCCCTACAAGTATCTATCAATGCACTCATACCATGCCCTGGGAGCCTGCTTGAGTCCGTACAAAGCTCTCTTCAATCAGCACACATGGGTTGTACTATTGTGTGCCACAAAGCCCTCTGGTTGTTCTGTGTATACCTCCTCTTTCAATTCACCATTAAGAAATGTCATCTTGACATCCATTTGATGGATCTACCATCCCATCTATGTTGCAAGTGAGATCACGACTCGTATAGAAGTATACCTAGCCACTAGAGTGAATGTCTCCTCATAATCAATTCCCTCCTTCTGAGAGAACCCCTTGGCCATGAACCTTGCCTTGTATTTCTTGATGCTACCATCTGCACCATGCTTGATCTTATAGATCCAACATGATCCAACCACTACCCTATTTGTTGGTCTAGGCACAACCTCCCACACATTGTTCTCCACTATTGAGATATATTCATCAACCATGGCATCTTGCCACACCTATTGTTGTGCAACCTCCTGATAGCTGGAAGGCTCACTATCTACCAACTGAATAAATAATACCATATAGTCATCATACCTGGTTGGTTGTCTCCACTATCTACTACTCATCCTAGGAGCTCCCACAAACTCTTGAGTATCCCTTTGTGACTATTGGTTCCTGCTACCAACTATAGAGGATGAAGTATCAACCTCCATATCACCCTAATGCATCTCTTGAATTTTCTGCATCTGTTGCTCTATACTTTGTAAACTCTCAGCACCTGAGCATGTGCTTGTACTAGTAACTATACTCAAGTTTCGCTACCCCTGATCTGGTTGAATGATCCTTGGAGCTTCTGTTGGCTGCTCACTCTGATCATCTATTGGAAAATCTCTGGACCTCCTAAATGCTTTGTCCTCCATGAACTTGACATCATGCCTGACTATGATCCTTTTGGTCCCTGGGATAAATATATGATATGCCTTTGAGGTTTCATTGTACCCCACAAAGTACCCTCTCTTTGCAGTCTGATCTAGCTTGGAATGTGTAGGCCCTGGAATGCGACAATACACCAAACTCCCAAATATCCTGAAGTGGCAAACATCTAGCTTCTTCCCTGAGAACTCCTCCTTTGGTGTCATCTTTCCCAATACCTTATGTGGAACCCTATTCTATATGTACACTAAAGTATTGCATGCCTCTGCCCATAAGTAATGTGGCATATCCTGGTCATGTAGCATAGGCCTTGCTGCCTTTGATATAGACCAATTCTTCCTCTCAGCAACCCCATTCTACTGCGGGTTGTAAGGAACAATCCACTCTCTCTTGATTCCTTCCCTGGTACAGAACTTCTGGAACTCTTTCCCTTTGTACTCACCTCCATTGTCTGACCGAATAACCTTTATCTTCCTATCAAATTCTCCACAAGAGCTTTGAACTCTTGGAAGTGACTAAAAACCTCATCCTTGGTCTTCAAGAAGTATATTCAAGTCTTCCTAGAGATATCATCAATAAAAGTAACAAAGTACTCATATCCTTTGAGAGACTTCATCCGCATTGGTCCACATATGTGTGAATGTACTAGATCAAGAATACCCTCAGATCTAGTGTCACTCCTTGGAAAATTTGATTTCGCAAACTTCCCCAACACACATCCCTTACATACATCATCATGCTCTGTGCTCATTTCTGGAACACCTGTCACTGTCTCACGAAACAATTTAAGTGCTCCATGATGTATATGGCCCATTCTCCTATGCCATAGCTCTCCTTGATCTCTAGAATTACTGTTGCTCATCAGTGCCTTATGAGTATCAAATTACAACCTATAAAGCCAACCGCTCCTAACTCCAATAGCTGTGGGTGATTTCCAATCCTTATGCTTGATTAACACATTCGACCCTCTAAAGAGTACATTGCAACCTTTATCCTAAAGGATGGATATGGAAATCAAATTCATACCCAAGCCTAGCACATGCAACACATCATGAATGGGAATCGACTTGCCATTCTCCCTTTGAAATAGAACAGTCCCTTTCTCAACTAGATTGAGTTTGGACATGTTCCCCATAGAAATCTGTATTCTGACGTCCTCCTCCTTATAGCTAGAGAATTACTCTCTAACTCCTATCATATGTTCAATGACGCCCCACTATCTATATACCAAACACCCTATGAGGTTGAGGTAGCCATACAAGCTATGAGAGTGAACTCATCCTCCATTCTACTAGAGAGCTCATCTGCACATGTTGAAGCTATTGTTTGCTTCTTACCCTTCTTTTCGTTCTTCTTCCTTTGTGGACAATCACTGACATAGTGGCCAAACTCGTGACAGCCATAGCACCTGACTTTAGACAAGTCCTTTTTCTTCTCACTTTGTGGATTTGATCCTTTGCTAGACTCCTTCTTTTCTTTCCCTTTTCTTGTAAGGGAAACATTTTCCTATTCTGCCTCAATTTTCTGACTCTTGCTATCGGTTCCACTGACAAGACTAAGTCTAAGCTCCTCCTGAGTGAAGTCACTCTAGAGTCGATCCCAACTCGATAAGGTTTCTCGTCCATAATAACTTGAACAAAGACATCCCACTACTTAGTAAACCCATTTAGGGCTACTCGTACTAGCTCGTCCTCATTTGGTTTATCTCCAATAGCTGCCAACTCATCCTTGACAAGTCTGAGTCTAGTGAGGTAACTTGTCACATCTTCTCCCTTGTTCATCTGAGTATTCCTCAACTTTTCTTTGAGAATCAGCTTCCGATTAGTGGTAGCATTCTGGTACAGATTCAAAATGGTGTTCCACATCTTCTTCACTGTATCTAACTCTGTGACATGTGGAACAATATGGTCCTTAACACCATTAAGGATTAGTCTCCTTGCCTTGGCATCTCCCTTCTTATGTGATAAGAGTTGTGTTGGATCTGTAGGTATAGGTACAACATTGGTCACATATTCCTTGATACCATTCTCTTTTAGTACTAAAGAAATTCTAGCTTTCTAGACACCATAATTTGAGGCTCCATTGAATCTGTCCTAATCTCTTGAACTTGTTGAGGCCATCTCAAAAGAAAATAATAATAAAAATACTTCTGAAGAGGTAGCATTTGGTTTTATAAACCCTCAATCTTTCCTTCTTGTGCCTGCACTGAGCTTTTATTGCCCTTAGATTAGCTCTGATACCATGTGAAAATTCACAAGTATTGAAAAATATTAAAAAATAACACAACTGCAACTTCACAAATAAAACTCACAAGAATAGAGAAGAAAACATGCAAAATAATGAACATAATATTTTTGGACAAATTGTCTGTGGAAAAACCCCAAAGGGAAATCCACTACTGCAAATGAGGAATTTTATTAAACTTCGGCAAATCAAGAGATACATAAACTACTTGCCTCTTATTGGCAAAGCTCCAACAATATTCTTCTCTGGAAATTCTTTCCTCAATTTCTCCTGTTGAAATTCCACAGCTGCTATCCCCAATGCTATCACTATGCCCTTACTATCATTGCAAGACTATTTAGTCTCACTGCAAATCTACTTGCTATCATTGCAAGTCTTTCTCAAGTGTCTACTTGCTATCACTGCGAGTCTACTTGATTGTATGTTCTCCAAATGCCCATTGATCCCCTTTTATACTTTTCTCATTGGAAAACCAATGTCCAGGATTTAATCTCAATCAATAGCTAAGATTAAATAGACTCTAACAACCCTAACTAACTGGATTCTAGAAGTCTCTAGAGGAATCAATTATTTAATTACATAATTATCTAGACAACTCACTCCTTTCTAGAAGTCTTTAGAAAATAATTAAATAATTAAATAAACTCATCTTGGGAATGGAGACACCTGTCCAAGCTACATAAATTAACAGTATTGATTCTCATTTGGTAGCTTATTTGCAATTATCTTTTCCTCCCTTCTAAGATTGTTATATGTGTTTTAAGATGTTCTATATAATATTTAATATTTTCAATCCCTTCAAAATCAAATTACCTTTAATTTTAAAATTGCTTACCTTTTATATTCACAATTATACTTCTAAAATGATATCGCTCAATAATTGATTCTATTAAATTCATATATTATAATGTTTTTCTATCAATTCAATTATTTTCCTCTAACTGATCAATATTCATGCTTCTCTACATTCTATCATTTACAATCTAAATTAAAAATAAAACACTTTCCAACCATTACATTACATTTTAAAAAAAATTAAATGAATATACTTGACATATGGAAAATTCACCATCAGCAATTCACCGATGGAAAATTCACCACCATGGGAAATTCACCACCAAATAAAATTCACTGCTAGCAATTGACCGCCGCAGAAAATTAACCGCATTAATGTTTTTAATAAAATTAAAGTTTTCGAAATATATATTAAAAAAATGAATGTGGTTAATTTTATGCGGTGGTAAGTGAATTTTACTTAGCAGTGAAATTTCCAACGGTGAATTTTCCGACGGTGAATTTTCTGTAACAATGAATTGCTGGCAATGAATTTTCCTAAAGCCAATATACTTATGAATCCCTTAAAACTAATTACCTAATTAACATGCATATATAAATATAATATTTTCCCATTGTCAAGGTAAGCCGTGAAAGGAAATATCAATCACATGTAATATGGAAAGAGGTCGAGCATTTATTGGTTTTATTGTTGTGTAAGGCAAATAGAAAACTTAGTCGACTTTGACCTTTGAGCTTTGTTATGATATATTCACCCGCTGACAGTCTCTATCTCAAAGCCATGTTAGTTGCTATTTGAAAGGTCGACAAAGAAAAGTAAAATGATAAAGACGAAATGAATGCATAAAGAAAAGTAATATCACTTTCTATTAAGATAGATCACCAAACGTATTTAATGACATGTGATAGAGTTAAAATTTATGTATTGAAAAAATTGTTTAGTTTATATTTATTGTGTCCTAGATAAAATAATGACTTCACATTTAATATCTATGTGATCGTAAAATTTTACTAAAAAACTAAAAAATAAGGAAATTTAAAATATGATTTTCTATTTATTAAATTGGAAGAGATTATGAGAACTGGTAAAGATTCTTACAAAATGACTTTGTCTATTTGTCATTTGTAATAAACTTGAATCCTCATTACCTGTGTTCTATATATTTATTCACCACGTCATTATTCTCCTACTCTCTATCACCCCATTTTAATGTGTGCTCATGTTTGCAATGCACTCGTGTCCCATGTGTAATGCCATGCAACTAACTAGTGAACTCATTTGCAAGAAATTGAGAAATGTGTTCATAGCTTATGATATTATTTTACAAGACCAAGCAAAATGATGAGAAAACTTATCAAACTAACAATACTTTCGTCGCCCCCAACACCAAAAAATTGTTCAACATGAAGGAATGACATGAACACAACAAAATTTATTAAATAAAAACTAAAAAAGATTTAAAACTAGTTCTAAATAAATCTTATCAAATAAAGGTATTAACAATCTTACTATGGGAAAAAACCCATTCAACTTATGCATTGTATGTCAACAAAAGAAAAAGGACACCTGAACTATAAAGGGAGATATGGTAGTTTCACTCAAATAGGCACAACATCAATAGGTTCCATCAAAGGGTTGAGGGAATGGACCCAAGGTCACATAGACAAGGTTGAGAGTCCCATTCTGACAAACCCCGATCTAAAACTACCTGTCTATCTATAGAAGAACAAAAAACAAGTACAAAAAAACCTCTAGCAAAGGGGTAAATATTAATCATACCTAAACAATTTAATAGGAGACAAATTTCTAGAGATCCAGAGGTGCAGGTCAGGAAGGGAAGGCCACAAATGGTAGAAACTATAGATAAGGACGGTCATAAAAAATTCTATCCATTCTGAAACTTCTTGGCCAAAAGAAACCACAAGGGCAACGTTTGCAGACTTCAAAGGAACATATCCCTCCCAAACCTTCCTATTCCACACAGAATCAACAAATGAACCAGAGGTAGGGCCTTTCACATCATTAAAGTGCCCCCAAAACTCCACAAGTGGACACCTAGCTGCAACCCCCTCCTATGATGAATTAAATATTCAGGGCTAACAATTGATCTATTCATTCACCTAATAGTAACATGATGCTTTTAATTTAATATGTTGATGGGAAATTTAAAAAATAATTATGATTTATCTTTTGATCGAAAGCAAGAAAAATTTATTGATAATTTTGATATTGAAAATTACACAGGGTACCTTGCAATAAGCCATATGTCAAATGAAATAACACTTGCAATAGATTTCATATCTTTTGAACACTTGGTGTGCTCTTCTTGAACCCAAATGTCATTCGAAATAACATTTGTAGTGGATCTCCCATGTGTTGAGGCCACCTTCAAAAAAAAGTTATACCTCATACCAGGAAATGTGATTAAATTCCATATTTTCCAAGATTTAAGTGCATTTCCTATCCATTGTAATTAATGATCCAATAATCGGTTAGCCTCAAAATTTGACTATAAAATGGAATGTTGATTTTAATTGAAATCATTGTTAAATTAAGAAAATTCTTTTTTAGTTCAATCTTATGAATTATGATGTCTTTTTTGAGATTAGTAAAGATGATATCATCATATTATTGGATATATGATCTAAATTCTCCAACTTGCAGTTATGTAGTTTTAGAGGAAAAGATACAACAACTAACTTTATAATGGGTGGAATTAAAAATAAATTGATTTGGTTGACTTGACTATTGCATCTAGTTTTGAACCAAAATTAGGACCTCTCATGTAGATAAGTGCTTTCATAGGGAGTGCAACCATATAATTATTTTAATATTTTTGCATGGAAACCTATAAATTTCTCATACTCCATTTTGATAGAGGTCTTCAACAAGGAATTGTGGACATTCAAAGTCATTATGATCCTTCCTAGTATGTAGGATCTACCCAAAGACAGTGGTAGAAATTTACTACCCCTTCAAAATCTTTTGCATAATTTTAGTTGGTATCTAGAGAAGGTACATTTTCTATATTCATGGCTCCATTTTTCCCAACATGTTTGAAAACCCCTATGGTTTGAAAATATGAATATTCACAGCTCCTATTTCCCAAGCATGTTTGAGAAATCACATGGTTTGAAAATGTCACCTTTGTAGTGAATTGGAGAAAATCCAATATGTAGTCTTACCCATTTCATGACAAGATTACCAACTTGGTATCAATTATGTTAAATGTAAACTTTGCATGATCCACTCATATTTAGAAGGTTATTTAACATTATAATTCAGTTGTAAAATAATAAATGGTCATGTTATTCTTCATTATTCATTCACAATAAATAATTATTTTATGTGTTAGCTATGTATTCAAGTTATAGGAAATAGTATAATATCTTTCAGTGAGAAAAATTCCAATAATTTTATGTGCTAGGTATGTATTCAAGTTACATGCAATAGTATAATTTCAAAGTTAAAATTTATTTAGGTTTTAAAAATAGCCCAACCTCATATAGGTTCTTTCTCCAGCTTTGTTGCCAAAAAGGAAAGAGTAAACATGATTGGGTAATTTGTATTTTTTTGAATACTTCAAAGTCCTGATGAGGTTTCATGTTACCTTATTACCCTCGATTAAACATACTTTGTAATAATACATAAGTCAAAACAAGGCACCGTTAAGCAAAGAGAGTTGAAAGGATGGAAGATTCTCAACACAAAGAATTTGTGATTAGTTCTTAACAAAGCTCCAACCTTCAACAAAAAAGATTTGCAAATAATGTTTATTCAACCTGATATAATGTGGACTTGATGAGAACCATTTCCCATGGATTGCGAGTCTAATGACTTCATGTTCCCTACAAATTCCAATTTTTTTCTTAGAACTCCCTTGTGAAACTTCATGGGTTTTCATGTCACAAATGGACATCATCTTTGTCAAACAATACCAAGTAGACCTTTGTTTGAAGTGCACATTGAAGGATGGATAAATTGAAGTGTGGATTGTGGGTCGCATAGGGTCATGTGTATTTGCAAATCATAAAGACCCAAGTGTGCCCTTACAGGTAACATAGTTCCAAGTGCATCTTTTCATGTTAGATAGGTCCAAGTGCATATTGACAAATTGGATAGGTCTGGTTACACTTACAAATTGCTATGTGCCAGCAAACAAACTTGGCAAAACAAAAACTATCCTACCATTTTTTGGTAGGAACTTCACTTCTTGTAGCTCTTGTTAACATTGCTAAGCAAATATATTTCAATGATATGTGATATATTTTATAATTTATGTATTGACAACATTTAAAATGATGGGAACTTGTAAGATTTTTTAAATTTTTAATCTAAAAAGCCTGAAATTTATAAAATTTAAGTATTAAAAATTATATATAAGTTATTTATATTTTAAAATAATAATAAATATTGCTATTAAATTTAAGTAAGCTTTTATATTTTATATTTATTGTGTGATGGATAAAATAATGACATTTTATTTAATATTTATATGATGGAATAAATATTAGTAAAAAATTAAACAATAAGAAAGCTTTAAATTTGAGTGCTTATTCATTAATTGGAAGAGGTTATGAAAATAAGTATGTGCACAAACTTATGAAAATAAGTATGTGCACAAATTAAATTGATCATACAATTACAAGGAAATAAACATAATTTTATATTATATCATAAAATAATGGTTTACATGGAAAAAACCCTCCCAATCCAAAGCCTAATAGGATCTTTCAATTTCCTCTGCTAAATATTTATATCCCTTACTTTTCTTAGACTATGTGTACATTGATATACATAAATAGTTTAATTCTAACATATATATTTAGAAAACACACTATCAAGATATCTAACATTGTTTTGTTGAATTTCATCCCTTCCTTATACTCATACATCTATGTTAGACCTATTGGAGAATGGAGTGATGAAGAATGTAATTTCTAATTGATTAGTGACCAATTTTTACATGATAATTTTTTTATTTTAAAAAATGTGGCAAAAAGAGTTCTTTTGAAAATGTTCAACCTACTAATTATAAAAAAATATCACTACTAAATCATCCACATCATAATAGATCATAATTTTAAACATTATTTTGAAAAGTTTGGCTGATTTTGAGCAAGTTTGACAATTTTTTTAACTATTTAAACTCCCTGACCCTTTTTCTTTTAAATTTAGTTGTGCAAATTTTATTCTTTTTTGAGAAAACCCTCACCCTAGCCTAACCTTTTATTCATTAAATCGCGATTCTTTGAAAATTTCATAATCTTATTATTTGAAAATTTATCCCAGAGAACCATTTTGTTTCTATGTTTGAATAAGATATTGAAAAATAGTCCCAAGTCTATTATATTGTTTTCAACAACAAACTATCCAATTATATGATGTTCTTTCATTGAATCTTTATTGGGCCATTTATTTTCATTTCAACTTTTGATTATTTCAAAGCATCCATTAAGTATGGGATGTTGGTTCCTAGATGAGAACCACTCTTTGAGGTATAGTCCTCACTATCATTCTCTATAAAATGGTATTTCATGGTTTACTCCTATGAAGTATTATTGTTGTGAAATACTTACTCTCCTACCCATTTAAGATGAAAGGAAATTGTTTGCTACATGTTCAACGTATTGTCATCACACCACATTTGCATAAGATAATAAAATATTAATAGTAGAAATAATAAAAAAATTATTTGATGCACTACATTGCATGATCTCCTTGTCTTGGCACTAAAAAGTGTTTGTGTGTCTCACAAATACCATTTATAGTGAGTTATGCATTATTTTTATATTTGAATCCATATATGAAGTGGAATTTTATTCTTTATATGGTTTACATTTCTTTTTTGTGTAGAGGTGTAATGCCATTGTTTCAAGATAAACTAGAATATATGTACTCTGTAACAATAAAATAGAAATTTCATACATGCATTCGGTATGGCTTGTCTCAAGGCCTACTCTATCATCTCTTTTATATTCATGCTAGTAAAAACACCTTTGGGAACACACCCTATGCATAGTAGAGCCTAAAAATGAAGGTGATTTTACTAAATCATAATTATTTGTCCACCAGTGTTGTTCTTTGGTTATGACATTCTTTAGATCACCTTTGACAAAAAACCCTATCCTCAAGTGTTGACATAAGCCTTGAGTATCTATAGGATTGCATGTTTGAGTTTCAATGAATTGGCACCATTATTGGGTATGCTTTAATTTCAATTGATATACAATATACCTTGACAAATTAGTAGTTTTTTAGTTGTGTTTTTATTTTCTTGTGTGTAGGGTTGGCATCCTATCAACTTGCACCAACAAATAAGTGTTATTTTCATATATAATACATCTTGGTTTACATTTTATAGACATTCACAATGTGAAATAAATTTTTTTAGTAGTCTCATTTTTCTTGATGTGTACTACACACATCCCCTCAATTATAGTGACAAATTGACATGGTTGTCGGTGAGATAAAAATTAAGGATTATTTTCTCTTCGTAGTGAAGAGTGACAACTCTATTGTAACAAAATGAAACCATACATTAAAGTGAAGTCTTGCTAATAGAGATAAGATGATAGTCAAGAGAATATTAGGCTTATGAAGACACAACAATGCATGGAAGAAAGTAGCAAGCTACACAGAGATCCAAAAAAACAAGAAAGTCATTTAGACCTTCTCTATAAAGGTTTGAAGTTATCACATCTAGTAGAGATAGGGTATTTATTCATTTGAGGGATCAAAAAATAATATAAATTAGATGCCTTACCTAATAATATGATTTAAACTCAAAAAATAACTCATAGACATGATTACAGTATTCAAAGGAATGATATGCCTATTAGTAGAAAAATAGGAGCAAATCTCCTGATGCACATACTCAAAATTTTCTTATGCATGGTCCTAATCAAAGAGCCTTGCATGTTGGCCCAGATCCTGCTTCCTCTACATGTTTACATAAAAATGAGGTTGAATATGGCACAATATTTCATGATGGAAGTGAACTTGGTCAAGCAAAATGTGATTATAAAGATAGAAATATTGACCAAGAATTAGACTTGCTTGAATGCAAAAAACAAAGGAATCAAGAACTTCAAAAATAAATGGAGTTGAAGCAAGCTCGAATAGTTTAACAAGCCCAAATGTAGGCTTAGATTTCTAAACAACACAAATATAATCATGATCATTATGTAATGTATTGCCCTACACCAAATCAGGGACATAATCTTCAATTCATCAACTCTAAGAATGTGAAAGTTCCATTCAAGAGGCGAGTTCAATTTCCACCAATGAAAATTCCTTTTGGAGTAGAGTGGTATAAACAATTGAATTTCCTTAAAATCCTAGGCTATCCTAATGAAATGTTAAATGAGGTAAGAGGAATGATATGCAGCTTCCAAGATAACAAAATAATTATAAAAGAGAAACATCTAAGATATTTCATCAATATTAATGATGATTAGAAGATTGATGATGAGAATCTAATGATGCCAAAATTTCAATATGAAATTGTTTGGATGATTCATGAAACTATTCTTAACATAATCTTGTTTAAAACTCAAAAACTACTTTTTTTTCACTAAAATAGAGAAACATATTTATTTTTAATATGAAGGTGTAAAATTATTGTTGAATTATACGAATGATGTTTGTATAGAGCAATTTTGTGTACCAGATAAGCATGGTTTTAAAGCTCATCAAAGAAGGGGTTTACCCTTGGGAAGAGAGGAGTTATTACATTTTGTAGAAAAAAAACAAGTTTGAAGCCCGTTCCATAGTCTTGAGCAGCCTGGAACATGTGTGAACGGTTGGGCCACCACACATTGAAATTGAGGGCGAAGGCGTCGATTTCTTTGCCAGCTGAGTCAAACAAGTGGTGTCTTTCTCAAGTCATGGCCTAATTAAGTATCGAGACTTGACTCCAGAAATAACGGTCTTGATGAAGAAATATTGACCATAAATTTGTACTAATTTATCACTTCAAACGAAGCAGCCATTAAGAACTCCAGCTGGACCTTCTTTATCGGTACAGTTCGGAGTCATGGCGTACTTGTGTGCAGAGAATTGACTCCAAATATAATGCGTGACCCGTCACTTCCGAGCGAAATTGGCGCGCCTACTGTTCTCTCCTGGCCAGTAAAAATGGGTCTCGTTCATCGAACATTCGTGCACAACACGAGAGTGAATGGGAAAATATAGAGAATTCATTCACAGCATGGAAGAAAATGAAAGCATTTAAAGATCTTTTCCATCGGTCATTTATGGTTGGCACAATGACATTTATGTACGAAATTTAGAAAAATTAAATGATGATCATTGATCGAAAACGTTGATGAAAAATTGGGATACAATCGAATTCAGAAACAGCAAAACTAAATTGAGCAATATTAGATTGAACCCTAACTTCACCATGAAATATGGGCTGAATTCACCTTTGGAATCCACTGCATCAATAATGACTTGGGTATCCATAGAGAAAGTAGAGGTAATGGAAATGTACTTTTGATCACTTGCGCAATAAGTGTATTTTGATCTGAACTGTATTTGTTTTGGGCATAATTGTTTCAACATCACATACTAGAAATGATTTCAAAAATTCTTCAGGATTGAAAATTAAACAAATGTATACTTCAAGATTTTAAAATGACAATGGCAACTCACCACTGACTCAAAATTAAACAAGATAGGGGAATGGCAATAGCCATTATAGCTAACCTTGTGCATTCTAAGCTCTTAAATGTTATGTTGGATTTCAAGACATTTCTTTTTTGGGATTTCTTTCTATGTGACTTAAGAGCTTATAGCTATTGTTTCGTCTTCGTTATGTACATAAAGGTCAAAAAGTGGTCATTTCAAGGTGACATCCAATACACATTTTCTATTGCACAGATAACTAGTCGCTTTGACCACCACAAAATTTGCAGACCCAATGCGTATGCAAAAATGTCCAAAGTTTCACGCCAATTAAATATTTTTTTATAACTACTAGATATAAAGTAGACAATTATTGATACATTTTAAATATTTTAGTGAACTTTTAATTAACATGTATCAATGAACGATTATTGAAACACGAACAATACCTGAAATCTTTCCTTAAAATAAAAAGTTTGTTATTAAACGGTGATGTTTCACTCTTATTCACTCATAAGTCGGGTAGAAAATCACTCAAAATAGTCAACAGCTTAACTTGCTAAAGGCGTTGCTAATCATGTAAATGTTCAATGTATATTACGCTCTCCAAGAAATTTACAAACTTAGTTTTCAAAGAAAACGTTTGAATGAAAGTAACATGGATAAGAGTATGAGCTTTCGCTTGACGTGACTTTCTAGAATATTTAGCACAGGTGGAAAAATGTTTTTTGTCCGCTTCAAATTGAATTGACTCGAGTGTATGGAAGTATACGTTTGCAGATTATTGCCCAACCTTCCATGTCCGTTCCCTTTTGGAATTTTCAGCGTACAGTGACGTAACAATAGTGTCAAACAATTTTGTATCTTAGGAAAACACTTTGTCTTTTTAGTGGCAATTTTTCATAATTATGTATATTAAAAGGAAAAGTTCGTATGTGCATTGACCAGGGTACCTGCAGCGTATTTTCAGGCATGGATTGCTCTCGTTTCCTCCTCAATCTCTATAAATATGGATCACAATACTCTGTCTCTCAAAGCAGCCTTGGTAATCTCTAGCATTATTGAAATGGCAAGAGTTCCTCAAAATCCTCTGCTTAAGTTCTTTGTTGTCATTGTAGCGTTCATTACCCTCTCCAACAAGCCAAATCTATGTCTCTGCAGATGTCCTGATTATGAGTCTGAAGCTCTTCTTCGATTCAAATTGTCCACGAACCAATCTTATGAAAGATTCTGTTTCAATTCATGGGTGAATGGAACTGATTGTTGCACGTGGGATGGGATAGCCTGCAATGAGGAAAAGAACCATGCAATACAGATTGGTACAAACGATTGTGTTCCTTCCATCGAAGCGGGCATCATATCTGATAGTTTGTGGAACCTCCATTTTCTCACAAACCTGGAGTTGGCAGGCTATGGATTAACAGGTACCCTTCCTCCTTGCTTAGGAAAGCTCTCTTATCTTCGGTATCTGTTATTAGATAGTCATAAGTTGAGTGGGGAAATTCCTTCCACAATTTGTCAGCTCACCAACTTAACTATGCTTGATCTTGCTGAGAACCAACTCAATGGAAGCTTGCCATCTTGCCTCGGAAATCTTGCTTCTCTAACTGATCTACGGCTGGAAGGGAATGAACTCAATGGAAGCATACCATCTTCTGTAGGCAGTCTCTCTTCTCTTAATAATCTGGATATTTCTCACAATTTACTAAGTGGGCCAATACCCCACTTTATAGGCAATCTTAAAAATCTAGATATTTCTCACAATTTACTGAGTGGCTCAATACCTCATTTTATAGGCAATCTTAATAATCTAGATGTTTCTCACAATTTACTAAGTGGTCCAATACCCCATTTTATAGGCAATCTTTCTCTCTCACTTCCTTAGATGTTCCTTTCAACCAATTAAGTGGTCCAGTACCCTATTCTATAAGCAATCTTTCTTCTCTTACTTCCTTGGGTGTTTCCTCCAATAACCTAAGTGGTATAATACCCCATTCTATAGGGAATATTTCTTCTCTCACTTGGTTGTTTCCTCCAACCAGCTAAGTGGTCCACTACCCCATTCTATAGGAAATCTTTCTTCTCTCAATTACCTGGATGTTTCCTTGAACAAATTAAGTGGAACTTTTCCATCTTCATTCTCGCAGCTCTACTCACTTGAAACCCTCATGACTGATGGAAATCCATTTAGTGAGAGTATTATTTCCTCAGCATTTCCATCTTCTATTACGACCCTCTCCCGCAGTCCAAACCAAACATCAGAAACTGTCTTCATAACCTTACTAGATTAAGTGTTTTGTATCTTTCCAATTGTGTACTAAATATAAGCAACACCTGGATTCCTGAATTCCAGTTAATATTCCTAAGCTCAAAATCCTGCAATATTGGTGGCCAAATTCCAGCTTGGATCTCAACTCAATTGAAATTCTCACTTAGCGATTGGAACTGAGAGACAACAATCTTTTTGGAGAAGTTCCCTCTTGGTTATGTGGTCCCAGGATAGAATACATAACTTTGTCAGGAAATCACCTCTAAGGCATGGAACAATTTGCATGCAACTCAGGTTAGATAAAGCTCTTGGATATATCTAGGAATGAATTGAGTGGACGCGTGCCATCAGTGTGGTTTCCTTACCGAGGAGAACTAAGGCTCAATGACAATAGGCTCAATGGCAATATACCTTCAAGCTTGGGAAGTTTGTCTGGACTTTCATTGTTAAATTTGGCGAACAACAAATTGAATGGAACAATTCCTCCCAGTTTGGCCAATTGTCGTTACTTTCTCAAAGTATTAAATTTGGGAAGTAATAGTTTGGAAGGAACGATACCCCAAGAGTTTGATCAGCTAGGACTCTCTTCCTTGATCATTAAGAATAATAAGCTAAATGGATTGTTTCCTAGTTCAATATTAAATTCATCAAGAATAAGAGTTCTTGATATTGGAAATAACTCATTTGAAGGCCAGATTCCAAAGAAAATTGGGAATCTTTCAGAGTTACAAGTGCTGGTAATGAAGGGAAATCTTTTTAGTGGTAACGTTCCTCCAGAAATTGGTCAACTGAAGCGGCTCCAGATCTTAGACCTTTCTTTCAACAATTTATCGGGCCTTATTCCATCCAGCATTGTATCCTTGCAAGCAATGTCGGTGGCAACAGAAGACGGAAATATCTTGGATGAGGACATGGAATTTGTTGGTCATCATGGCAGGGGTTCCTATCAAGATGATCTGAATATGACTTCCAAAGGTACAGAACTATACTACCCATATATTCTCTCTACACTCAAAAGCATAGATCTCTCCAACAATCAATTGAATGGAGATGTTCCTCTTGAAGTTGGGAAGTTGAAGGGGTTGAGGTTTCTGAATCTATCCAAGAACAATCTTAGAGGAATTATTCCACATAGTTTGGGGGATATGAATCAACTTGAATCGTTGGACCTTTCTTCAAACAAGCTTTCAGGAAATATTCCTTCAGAGCTTCAATCTTTGAGCTCTTTGGCATATTATAATTTGTCCAACAACAATCTTTCTGGTGGAAGTATACCACAAGGACAGATGATCACATTTGAAAATACATCATATTCTGGAAATCCAAATTTGCAGGGATGCCCACTTCCAAAGAATTGCACTTGGCCGAAATTTGCACCTCCTCGTCCTGGAAGTGAAGCTCAAGATAAAGATGAAGAAAGCGAGGAAATACCCTGGTACCAAATTGGAGTAGGATGGTCATATGGAGCAGGTTTTTTGAGTATAGTAGTGTTATTGCTTTCGGTCAGAGAGAGGTGGAGAAAGAAATACTTCGAGGGAGTTGATGATATTTTGAAGTTTCTGTTTCCTTTCTTGCGTAATAGGAGATTATGAGTTCTTATTTCTTCACCAGAATTAAGCCAGAACTATGCCTTAAAGTAAACATTTGATTTTTGAATTTGAGCTTATTTTACAAGTTGACTGTATCTGATATAGTTTTAAATTTGAAGACAAGAAAATGGTTGACCTTCAATTTAAATGGTTGCTGCATCGGACATGCTATTATACCAATGTTTCTTTCTCAAGAAACTACTAATAAACGGACAATGGTGACATGATTTAAAAAACGTTTCTTTTAAGTATGAACATATATGCAGATAGCTTATTTGCCTGAAATACGTTTTTAGCATATAAATATTAATTGGGATCATCATTCATCTTCATTGATGTTGGACGGCTTCTTATCAAGCAGTTGAGAAAGTTTGGTGATAAATTTTCGAACGAGAACGATTGTATTAAACTCTTAATTTTCTGTTAGAAAATTTCAAGGTTATCTTTAAAAATATTATATTAAATATTAGAATTTTAAAATTTGTATTTTATTTATATGATGCATTTTTTAAGTATTTAATTTTTTATTTACGCCGAAGGCATTAGGACAAAGCTAAAAAGTACGATCAAAAAGTTGTTATCGTCTGCCGACCATTGATTTACTTTCGGCCATTGATTGAAAAGCGTCCGGTTTTCCACCGTGACTGCACGGCATGACTGAAAATTCGTATGCAAATTGTGTACGGCTCTAACTAAAAGTAAATACTAGCATATCTAGATTATTACATAATCTATATAAGAAACGTGGAGAGATATCAATCTATTTTGAGATATATTCATTAATTGCATCATAATATAATATCATTTGATTATATTATAGTAATGTAGAGTACAACCACATGTGTATAATATTGAATTTAACTAAGAATATATCTATCTTATTAAATAACATATATAATTAAAGTCAAGATATATCATTTTCAAAGAGTTAATTTTTTATTACTTTGTTTAACATATTTATATTACATTTGTATTATTTTAAAAATATATATTATATTTATTAAATAATATATTCAATTTATATTTATTAAAAAATATAGTCAATTTATATTTATTATTACATATTTTATGAAATATTTTGCATATTATTAAATATAAATATTGTATACATACACTCCCTTTTCCTCCCACCCCATCTCTCTCTCTACCTCTACCCCCTCTCCACTATTTTTCTCTATCACTACCTATATCTCTCACTCTTGCCTCCTCTATATATTCCTCTCTACCCCTCTCTCCATATCACTTCTATATCTTTATCTTTCTCTCTCAATCTCCCCCTCTCTCATCGTCTCTTTTCTATCTCTATTTCTCCCTCTTCCTCTTCCTCTTTCTCTCTCATTCCATTGCTCCCTCTCTATATGTTTCTTTCTCACACCGCTTCTATATTTCCCATGTTATATCTATCTCTATCCATATCTCTCCCTCTCTCCTTATCACTCCCTCTTTCTATTTCTCTCTACTCTCTCCTCTCTCTACTTTCCTTCCCTCTCTATCTATTTGTAAATATATATCCCTCTCCATATCTCTCTCACCCATATACACACACTTCCTCTTTCTCCTTCCCTACTTCTATCTCTATCTCTTTATCTTTTCACCTATCTATACCTCTCTATTACTTATCTCTATCACCTTATTTCTCTCTCGCTCTTCCCCCCCTCTCTCTCTCTCTTTATCTATATCTCTCCACATCTATTTCTCTATCCCTATACATTTATATCCTTTCCCTCTCTCCCCCTTCTTCATTCTCTATCTTATTCACTCCATCTCTCCATCCATCTTTTCTACTCCATATCTTTATCTTTATGTTTCACTTGATCTCCCTCTCACTCATCTCTATCTCTTTCTATCCATATCCTTCTCTACATATATCTCCATATCTATCTATCTCCCTATCTCTTTATCTCTTTTCCTATCCCTCTATCCCTCTATATCACCCTCTATTTATATCTCTCCCTCTCCCCCTCCCCCCTCTTCTCTCTTCCTTACTCTCCCTCCCTCTCTCTATCTCTCCTCATCTCTCCCTCTCTTGCTCCCTCCCTATTCCCCTATCTATCTTTATATCTCAAACATAAAGCTCATCAAGGCATGCTTGCCAAAAAAAAAATCTAGAGTCTAATGTGAAACAAACCAAAATCAAATAATTCAAGACAAAAGGAAAAAAAACAGAGGTATGAAACAAAAGTTCAAGCGACATAAATGGAATTAAAATTAGTAGAAACTGCATTTACCTAGTTATTGGTTTGGTGTCTATTGTGGAGTAGCTGAAATACAAATAATTGAATATTACAGAGAGTGACCATTTCGTTATGTGTGTCTAAATCGTCCATCTTCTGTCAAGCAATTTAGGGCGATCTAAAGAAAAAATACATTAATAAAATGCTCTAGTACTAAAGCAAAATGAATCATTACCAGTTTCAAAGCTGTGTGCATTTGCTGAGTTCCAATGTATGTGCTTCTTAGTTCCATTGGGACTCTTGTTGTCTATACGGTACATGAAAATACTTCCATAAAGCAGGGTTTGTGGACATCAATTACCATGTTGCACAAGAGATGTATGCACAACGTGTAGAATAGATGGCCTAGCTATCCTTCTTTCCTAGCTATCCTTCTCATCAAGAAAATGGATGGCCTTTCATTATTCTTCAATGCATTTAAATTTCTACTATTAAAATGGCTTGGAAATTTTTCCATGGCTTTTCGTTTCAAGATTGGAATCCAATGATGTCACCCTCCCTGCATTGGCCTACTTCAATTTCAATACCTCTTTTCTTTAAGAGTATTACTATACAACAGTTTTTTCTTGGTGGCTACATGAATCATACTGAAAAATTCATTAAATTCCACACAAAAATAAAAATTCATAAATAGAAAAATAAGTTGAGAGAAGATGGGTAACTGCTTGAAATGAGACGAAAGAAGAAAAAATAATACATACCTCAAATTTTCGCAATACTGCACCTTAAGGGTTTCTGAAAAAAAAACTCAGACATTTTCAATTCACCGCCACTGCTCAGAACACTACATGCAAAAAATAATGAATATGAGCCCTCCATTGGACAGTTATTAATTACTGAGCATGTTTACTCTTTATTTGCCCAACAGTTAAATCTTTATTCGCACATTCGATGTGGATTATAAATAACGCCAAGATTTTTGGTCTTGCTAGAAGTATTTAACTGAAATTCAAATTTAGGTTTCTCTACTGTTTCCAATTGCCGTGGAGAAGTAAAATAAAGGAAGAATATGCAATATACACCTGCAAATACTGTGTATATTTAGACCATAAATAGGCTGTATATCTTTTAAATATTCTTCTCAATATAATAACTAAATCTTTATCATTTGATATTAATAGCTTTCAGAATTAAGCTATAATTTTAAATCATAAAACAAAGAAAACAGAGTATAAATTACATGCCTGCAACCCTTGCTTCTGCACTATATATTCTGCAGACAGTCACAGGCTCCAATTTATGCACAACCTCTAAAAATTCCAAAATTTAATGAAATCACTTCCTGTGGATATTGATGTCAACCTGCCTCTTACGACTCTGAGCTCAAAAGTAATTATCTTCACTAAATTTCTCTTCCAGGAAAACCACTGTCCAAAATAGTGCTTTAAGCAAAGGATTAATCAACTTTTGCACTGTGTCCTTTCAGACATTCATGGCAGTATATTCTCAATGTCAAAGTTACTCCCCAAACCAGTAAATAAAGTCTTTGCAAAATCAAAGATAATTCCAAAAGAAAACGTTGAACTTCTAGTAAGTCCCCTCGCTTAGAGGTTCCCTTCTCATCCCATTTGCCATGGTTGGCACCTTCTTTTAAGGCAACATTTTATTCCACTATGTGGGTATTAAAATCATGCAAGCTTTAAGAAGATAAGTCAGGTGTTTCATAGCACAATTATGAGTATGCTAAAATTAGCCTCTCTCACCACTCTTTGTAGTTTGAGCATTCATACATTTATAAGCAAAAAGAATATACTTGTGAGCTTTTCATGCCACGGCTGAACGGTCATTAGAAGCATTGATGTGGCAGTTAAAAAGTTGTTCAAAGGATATTTTCCATCGCCACATAGTGGCTGCATAAATATAAGAAATGTGGCGCCGACATAAGTCCATTTAGGAAGGCTTTAATGCCCAAACTAATGCCTATATTATAGCCTTTCTTGGAGGCTAATATGTACATATTTTTGTGATATGCGGTTGATAATATTAATAAAAAATTAAGGGTCATGATTTCAAGAAGGTAGAGAACAATATGGCTTTTATGTCATTTAAAATGCCTTTATTTTAGCCTATATTCATTAAATGGTTTTAGGTAGTTATTTATTATTTTATAATGGTTTTTATATCAAAAAATAAATGAAGAGTTTTTTATATCAAAAAATAAATGAAGGGTGATGATTTGAAGAATTCTCCTTGATTTAAGGTAGAGTTTTTCTGAACACACCAAATGCCATTGTAAAACGTCTCTCGAAGTAATTAAATAGCAAGACATTATATTGGCAAAACTATGGGACCCACCGCCTGGCATGGTAGATATGGATTTTTAGCGTAAAATATAGCATTTGGGCATATGTTCAAAATGTGAGATAAAAGGTCATATCCATTCCAAAAGTACGAGTAATTAGTGTATTTAAAAAGTTAAATATTGTATTTCAAATGAATGTTGTCTAGCTATTATTATTAAAATATATTTGAATTATGGTGATAACAATTAGTTAAGTATGAATAAGAGAATAATATGAATCAATTAATTTTAATGTTGGGTAATATTATTTATTAAATTATTATTTTGAGTAAATTAATTTTTTGTTTAAATTAAAATAAATGTAATTATAGGATAATAAATTTATTTGGATAATTTTAAAATAATATGATTTTAAATCATCCTCTCCCTTCATTTGATATACATTGGCATTAAAATTGTTTGATATGTGGGTACATTTATCTAATACAAATTTATTTGAAAGGGTTATTTTATATTTTATTTTATTTAATATAATATTTGATTTATAATTTGTTTAAGGTAAAATTATATATATATATATAATTTGATTTATAAGTTTATTATATGAATTGTGGATTATATTTTAATAATAAAAAATAAATTATAAATAATTTAATTATACTTATTATTATTATTATATATTATATTTAAAAAAACTATTAATTATATAAAATGATGAAAATTTATAATTAATAATTATTATAGTTGTATATAGTACAAAAATAGATTAGCATTTATCTTAATTGACTTTCCACACTTCTTCGGCGTACCCATTGCACACTAATGTGTGATTGCTAGTTTAGACTATTTGAGATGCACGAGCTATGTTTTACTATCGACGGCTCGAATCATCCTTCCGACCGACCATAAAAATAATGTTGACCGTTCATTTTTCTCCCCATTCTATGTGAAGCGAAGAGAAATCCATGTGACTTGCTGACGTCACATGTCCTCCCTATAGCTAGAAAAATTGCCGTCACTAACGCGTATGGAGCAAATCTATCATTTGGCATTCAGGATTAGAAAACTTTACATTGTTACGTTTTGGGCTCGGTCAAAATTATTGTGTTTACCCTATTTTAAAACCCAATTTTTCTACTTCTTACTCCTTGACCAGCTTCAGATTTGAATATTTTCATTAATTTTTGTTGCTTTTATCTTTTCGTCAAACTATAGGAATTGAAAGTTTAGTTTTTTTTTGCTTCAATGAATTTTGAATTTTATTTTATTTCCAAAAGAATCTATAACTGGATTCTAGAAGTACAAGCTTTTCCCACTTATATTCTTGTTATGGCCATGGATACGTCTTTGTTGATACTTTCCAATGGAACCAAGACGGAACCCCTGCTTGTGAATGTAATGATTGCTATACAGGACCAAACTGCTCTCAAATCGATCCCAAATGTGTGGCTAACGCAGATAGGTCAGATTTGGTTCTCTACCTTCGGAATTTCTCTTTTCAGTTTTAACTTCTCTAATGTACCCATTGCACACTAAGGTGTGATTGCTAGTTTATTTTAATGATGTATTGTGTTTTTAGTTTACAAATAAATTGTAATAGTTATTGTTTGCATTAAAAAGTGTAAAGTCTATGTTTGTCATCACAAGTACAAAGAAAATAAAATAAACAAATATAATTAAGAAAATTTTGTTGTATTGGAGTTAGATATTAAACTTGGGATAATGGTGGTAGTATTGGTACTTCATACATTATTGTTGAATATAGGATTGTAGAGGAAGATAATTTTTTGCTACATTAATTTAGGTTAAACATTTATAATTATGTTGTTGTTTAATTGAATTAAAAGATTTGGAGTAAAAAGATTAGTACAAAAGAGTTTTCTCCAAACCCTTTTTATCTTGTATAGCATTTATGTGTCAAAAGGATTTCAATAGAAACCTTTAAAAAAATTCACATTTTCTAGTTGTATTGTTTGGGAAACACTTTAATCAAAACCATTATTTCATAACAATTTTCCCTAAATATATCCCCAAATAAACTTTTATTTATTTATCCCTCACATCTCGAAACTTCTAATAATATTAATTTAAAGTAAGTTCCAATCTTTGTCTACACAGATCTTTTTATTCTTAAAATTTAACGAAATTTTTTTAATAAAAAAAAATGTTTATATTTAAAAATTAGAAAATATACATGTACATAAAATTTTATTTTCAAACTCTAATAGTAAACAGAAAGTCTTATTTAATTGATTAATATAAATCCTTAAAATATTATTTAACTCTAAATCATCAACATGAAATATAAACGGTGTCAATGATAAACCAAACTTTGTAAAAATTTGCAAATATTAAATTTCTTATAATTTTTATCTAGTTTATAAGTTTCTCTTAGATGGTTACAAATATTTATGTCTAAGGTTTGTTACATTCTTTAGGTTGTTATTTTTCAATTCAAAGCAAGCATTTCAGTTTGTTATTCTCTATAGCACCACCCTAATCACAAATGTATTGTTTGAATTTGAATCTTGGTGAAAGTCATCGCCAATCTATGGATTTATTCTCATAATCATTAGTTTCTTCACTTGGATCATTCCCTACTTATCATGTGGTGTTATTTACTACATGCTAATATTATTATTCAAGCAAAAAAAACAAAGGTTTTACACATTGAATTTGTATGCTCTACCATTAAAATTGGGTTATTGGGTGCTTTAAAGGCTATGAGATATTAATACAATAGAAATATAGGGCTATTTTTCAAATTTTCATACTATGTTATATATAATTTATGGTTGAAGATATTTCAATAGCATTTATTTCCAACGTTGAAAGAGGGATTTTTGTATTAATTGTCACTTATATTATTTAAATATATGGAAATTTATTATAGAATAATATTTATATTTATTTCATATATAATATTTATAATTATACAAACATTACTACCTAGTATTTTCACATTAGTTGTTCTTTGTATATTCTTGAGAGTTAATCAAATATATTTTCTTTCTACAACTTCAAACTTTTCATTTCTATTTTGTATTTGGTATTGATATTTTTCACTTTAATTTCTTAAATTTGTATTATATATTTGTATCTGGAGCATGATGAGGACGATACTGAGCCTAGTATATCTGAGACTAAAGTTTCTCCCAGCCATGTCAAGCTCTCCTCGCCTCCCCTGCCCCCCCTTCTGCTTCTGGCAGATCCCCCCAGCCTTCTAGTGCCTGCTCTGTTCCTGCCCCTGGCCGCACTAACCCTAATGCTAAAGTGGTGGGCTCTAGTTCTCCGGTTAACAAGTTAGTCTTCTACCCTGATGACTCTCCTATTGTTTCTACTAAAGTAGCCGAGGTCAGTCTTGAGGATCCGCACTTCCTTCAGAATATTCAACAGGAGAACTATAGCCCTCCCAAAGGTGCAGAGTCGGTTAATTTCGAGGTCAATTCTGATTGTGACCCCCCTTTTGACTTCATTGGAACTGCCAAGAGTTGTTCTATGGACCAATTTAATTCTACCAAATGGTTATTTTATGAAATCAATGAGTTGAAGACCAAAAATCTGTCTCTTCATAGTAAGTTGGGGGAAATTAAAGCCAAAGTTGCGGGGCTAATTTAGCTCGAAGTGGAGAAGAATACCTATGTGAAGGATAACATACAAAAGGAGAGCACTGTTGAAAATGATCTTGATAAAATTAAAGGAACCATGAAAAAAATTGCCGATCAGAACTATAGAATTGCCAGACATAACTCTTTAATCATCAAAGCCATGACCGAAAGATTGGAGAAAACCTAGAAAGGAGCGTTGATTGTCGACCTTGATCAGGAGAAAGACCAAGATGAGGAAGTGGGGATTTCTAAGCGAACTAGATCAAGTATGAAAAGAAAAGCCTTGACTACCCCAAACATGACTCAGATCTTCATGGAGGGGGTCCAGTATATGGTGGGCTTGGAAGAGGCTGCTGACGAGCTTCTGAAGTCTATGGATTAGCTATGGTTGGGCCCAGTTTTGTCTATTTACTGGCCGTCTGATGGCTTTTTTGCGGCTTTTTGTGGCTGTCTATTTTAGCTGGTTTTTATTTCTATGGCAGCCTTTTTATCTTTCAGACCTCTGTTTTGGTCTTTGCTTGTAATGTTACTTTGTGGTTTTGGGTCCCTGTAAAACCCGTTTATCCCCTTTTATCAAAAACTAAACCAAGGATGTGACTGTTAGTGTAATTATTTAATTACACTTCCATAAGTTTACTTAGGTATATTTTAATTCCTAGGTTAATTATTCTCATCCTTATCTTGTTGAGCTTTTTTGTTGCTCAAGATAAGATTAGGGTTATGCATACTTTGCTTTTATAAAGCAAATCATCTCATGTAATTATGAATTCCTAAATAATAATATTTTGTACATCTTCATGCAAAGCTCTTGCTTTTTCTATTTATCTCTTATGTGGAAGGATTTTCTTGTTTGCATGTCTGATCTTGGTTTCTAACATGGTATTAGAGCCTTGATATGCAGCCTATTCTCATAGTTTTGAATATTTTTAGTGCAGAGTTTGTTCAAGGTTCTTCAAGGGTTTCATTCCTAGAGCATATTTATGAAGCGCGTTGGATCAGATCGGGGTTTTCCATTAGATTCAGAGTGTTGGAAAAGTTCAGAAATGACTTTTATTTCATTCATTTTGGTCGTCGTTGAAGGGATCCATGAGAGTTTCAAGTTCGGTGATTTTTTTGCAAGATCTAGGGGTCGCCTATTTTTCAGAGCATTTTTGGACAAAATAGACCTCGCCATTAAGTCAGCGGTGCCCAAAAACCCCTATTTTCATATAAAATTTGTCCATTTTGGAAACTGTTGACTGAGAAGGAAAATTTTTTTTGCTCGAGGGCCATATAGCCCCAAGGCACACTTCATGAGGCTTAGAAATTAAGAAAAAGAATTAAAAAAACCACTCAATTTTTTGCATAGCCAATTCAAATGGGCTCCGTCGCCAGGTCGCCACCTGACAGCCACCTGCACACCACCGATCTTCCACCGCCACCGGTGGTTATCTCCAGTCTGCCACCAGCGTTTGCTCCTTTCGCCGAGCCCAGGGTCCTATGGGGAACCAAGTGCGAAGTCCAGCCCCCCCGGGCCCTCTTTAGCTCTGCCAATAGTCATATTGATGACCAGAGCCTTCTACTTAAGCCCTTGGCAGATTTTTTTTGCCCCCTCTGAGCACATGGTCACATGGAGGACCGAGGGCCAATGCCTGAGGGCTGATTTTTTTCCCCTAATTAGTGTTGTAAGGGCCTCTTTTCAAGGCTTTTTTTTCTTTTTGGAATAACTTGGGTATATGGAGTCAAAATCATAAAAACGAGATATCTTTGGAAAGCTGGTTCGATGAACTTTGCCATGGTGGAGGTTTGATTTTTTTGTTTTTCTTTTTTGATGCCTTTTTCAGCCTTAGAAGTCCCATGTTGTTTTTTTCACTCTTGGAGACATATCTGTTGACTCGCTTATCCTTTTTTCACCATTCTTGCAGCATTAGAAAGCTGGTTCAGTCCTCTACACATATTTGAGGTCTATTTTTATTTTCTATTTATGCATGTTTGCATTCTCTCCTTTTACAATCATTGGGTTATTGTAATAAATGAACTGAGATAAAGTTCCATAAGGGGGGTTTCTTGCATAATAATCTGATTAGAGTGTGCATGCACTTTGATCTTCATCTTGTTTTGATGACAACTCGCATGGGTTATATATGGTTTCTTAGTTTTTTTTTGCCACATAGTGTCTTCGCTTGACACATATCAGATTCACATCACTTCACACTTCAGATTGGGAGTTTATGGTTATTGATCTGCATTGGTTCAGATCCTTCTCAGTTTGAGGGCCATGTTTTTATGGTTAATGTTCCAAAGTCTTTATGGTACTTGTTCCCATGGAAGAGTTTTAGTCTCAGTTTGGCATCAACATCAAGATACACAGTTTCTAGATTTTGTCATCATTTCATCTACTGTTGCTTCACATATTCCAGGGTTGTTCCAATTTGTGAGTTTTCTAGTGTTTCGTGGCATTGGGCCTGTTGTCGCATTATTATGATTCTACTTTGGTTTCTTGTAGACAAAAGTATCTTTCCTTGCTTGTCGGATTGCGGTTCCAGTTTTACTCCACAGTGTTCTTCCAGTGCTTCTTTGTAGCAGTCATCTCATTGCAGGGGGGTTTTGTGCCACTGGGTTTTCCTTCTCTACCTCATTATTGCATTTGTGCATGGATACCTGATTAGGCCTTATATCCGGGACCCATTCATGCTTTCTTGCATTCATCTTAGTTTTAGGTGCATGCTTTGTTAGTCTCCCTAAGTTGCACTTATGGGGGGGTGTTAGTGTAATTATTTAATTACACTTGCATAAGTTTACTTAGGTATATTTTAATTCCTAGGTTAATTATTCTCATCCTTAGCTTATTGAGCTATCTTGTTGCTCAAGATAAGATTAGGGTTATGCATACTTTGCTTTTATAAAGCAAATCATCTCATGTAATTATGAATTTATGAATAATAATATTTTGCACATCTTTTGGCAATAACTTTGCTTTTTTTGTTTTTCTCTTATGTGGAAGGCTTTTCTGGTTTGCATGTTTGATCTTGGTTTCTAACAGTGACATAACTAATGAGCATGAAATTCATAAACTCTTAGAGAAACTTCCTATTGAACAAACCAAAGGATTAGGATATCAGGATCCTCCTCCTGACATAAGTGACCTCCTTTTAAAGGAACAACCAATACCTCATAAGAATGATAGGGGAATCTTAGGCCCTCATCCTCAACATCTATCTCAAAAAATTGGTGAATCAATCAAGAAATAAAATCCTTATAAACTCAAGAAACTCAAATTTCCATGTCCTATGTTTGAAAATGAAAGAATCTTACACACACTTCTATATCAAGAACTTATAACATTACCACCCATTAGATAAAACCCAAACCAAATCCTAAGAACACAAATAGCTCTCACTATAAATATCATAAAACTCTTGGGCATAGTATTGATGAGTGTTGTGCTTTAAAAAGAATATTTGAGAAGTTTGGTATTAAAAAAATCCCTTAAAGTATGCCCTTTGCTACTTGCCATGTAATAGTTGTAGGATCTTAACATGCTCACTACTACATGTTTCACATTCATTAAAAAACATTCTCTTTATCACAAGGAGCTCATTCTCATCACCCATCTCAGCTCATCCTTGTCCTACACATAGTGGGGGCAAGGGGTTAGATAGCCTTGACTTAGTTTTGGCACTTTATGTTGTCCCTCTAGATAGTTGTCCTCCTTCTGCATATACTAAACAAGATTGGGATGTGGATGACCTACTATAGGTTGACTCGTATGTGCCTTACTAGTATTTTGTATTATTTTCTTGCTCATGTTTCTTTATGTGATTGCATGTGCATAATGTGATCCCCCATATTGTTTTGTTTGATGTATCTCTCTCTTTGTGCATTCCTCTATATGTATCTACATTCTTCTATATGTCATAAATATTTTACCTTTTTCATTTGTCTTATTTTTTTCTTTTAGGGATCACGCAAGGCATCGAGACATTTAGGTCTCTTCCATGTTGACCCAAAATATTTTTCTTTGTTTTCACTCTCTTTGTTTCATTCTTTCAATTCTATGAGTATTTGGGGAATGATGACATTTTTGAGCTCTATGACAACATAGTAGCAAATATATACTGACCTTGAATCCATGGATCCCTTATGTATTTTTGGGGGCAACCCCTCCATCCCTTTTCATAACATAGTTTTATTTTGGAAACATATGACAACATAGGGCTTTCTGAGTAAGCTCTCATGTCTTAGGATTTAACATTTGCTACTTTAAAGCAATTTCTCACAACAATGGTGTTAGCAACCACTTTAAAGTGGGGGCATACATCAATAATATATATTGCAACATTTTTCATGTTTCATGGAGCAATTTTTTTTCTTCTTGTGATGCTTCCTTTTCTTGGTGGTTTCATTAGGTTTGACATCCTCCAAGAGTGTGATATTTCTTAGCATATGACTTTCCTCTTAGTGGTGATGTGGCACACTGCATTCCCTAAGTTGTGAAACTTTTACTCTTGACTTGTCCAAGCTCTTCAATACATTAGGTACAATGTTCCCTAAGAAGAAGGCCTTACACGAACTAAGAAAAGTCCCTTTGAACAAAAACCTATATATAATGTTTGTAAGTGTTTGGCATAATGTAGCTTTCCAACCTTGTGAAGCTCGAGCCCTAAATTCAAGGCCACTTAGCATAACACACCTTGCTTGCTTGTGGAGACTTATCGAGTGGTTCCTTATTGAAGTTATCAGAGGAATATCTTTGGTATGGTTAGTACGATGAGAGCTGACACAAAGGCATAACTTTCTCATTGTATAGTGAGAGTCTGTAGACCTAGCATGACTTACTCACTAAGCCACTTTATTGGAAGACTCACCTAGTGGATAGCTTGAAGTTTTGTTACCTCATTGTGAGTGCAAACAAAAATCTTAATTGTGTTCCACATCACATTGGACAATTGAGGCTTGATCTTCCTAGTCAAATATTGTATGATTGTGTATCTTTGTCATTGTTGCATACATAAGTGTCTTGAATGTCTAATTTAACTTGTGAGTTTGACATGGGGTCATACTCTCACTAAAGTGGGGGGAAATGTAGTGTAGGAAAAGGTATCCCTTTTTCACACTTAATTTGGAAATAATTAGTATCAAAATAAATCTAATGATGCCTTGATTTAGTGTTGTAATATGTTTTTCATATTCACATTAAGTTTAGGGCCCTTTTAATTAAAATGGACTTCATTGTGCCTTATTTTTGGTGTTGTAAGGTGTAACTTTACACTTTCACATTAATCTAGGGCTTTATTAATTGATTGAGGTTAAATTTCCTTAATTGGCCCCTTTAATTTAAATCCAGTCCTAATTAAATGTAATTTCTGACTCGAGATAAAACTAGAAATTCATAAATGCCATTACATAACACATTTAACTTTGGAAGATGTGTGTCCTAGGTAGGTGACTAGGACCCTTTCGCCATAGGGTTAATGGGTCCTCACTTAGGCCTAGGACCCTATTTTTACATAATGTTTAACATTGACCAATTTGTGTCCTAGATAAGTGGTCTAGGACCGCTCTTTGGAATATGTTTTTGGTCATATTTTAATGATTTCAAATCTATAATTCAATTTTGACTTGTGATATTTGAATTCTTCGAAATAATGTTCCTTGATATGTATAAATACAAGGCTATTTCACTTAGTTTCATCCTAGAAATTTTCAATTCTTCGAGAATTCTAGAAAGTTCACGAGATCAAGAGAATTCAAGAGCATTTTCAAGGAATTTCAAGGGTATATTTATAGAATATTATTCTAGCAATCAAGATTCCTTTCATCATGTCAAAGATGTATTGCATCATGCATGTTGTTTGAGCTAATATGGTGATGTAGTGTTAAAAATCCATTAAGCATTCAAAGGCATGATTTCAAGTCTAGTTGCATGATCAAGATCTACATTCATTGAGGCCACTCATGCTAGTTTGAAAATTTTTTATCCAAGGTTCAAACAAGGTTTGGTGAGTTGTGACATTATTGTTTATTCATCATCCCTTCTTTCATGTTTCATTTCATTTTGAGGTTTAATTACCAAAATGGGGTTTGACCAAGGAAAAACCAAGAAAACAACATTTTTCTCTCTTTGATGTGTGATTGCAAATTTTAGGTTGAAGATCCTTTGAAGAGAAAAATTGGAGAAAGTTGCAAAGTTGTCAAATTTATAAGAAAAGTTATCAAATCACAAAAACTCCTCTATAGATTTTATTTTTGGTTTTCCAATAGTGAACACCTAGAATCTAGGAGTGTAGATTGATTAAAATAGAACCCATAAAGCAATTTCTAGAAACCCTAGCCATGACCCATTCACCATAAGGAAAAAGAGTCCTTAGTGAACTTCAAAAGGTGACTTTTGGTGAAAGGTACACAACATTTTTACTTTTCCAAATCTTCCTTTTGATTACTATTTTAGTTAGATTTAATTATTGTTCTTCATTTGGATATTATAGCTTGCACTTTGAATGAAATAAGGAAAATGGGTCCATTATATAACACATGACCATTTTTTTTCTTTGTTTTAGTAGTAAATTGTTCTTTGACTTTGAAACTCTTTCTAGCTTGCTTCTCAATTTGACATTCCTTACAAACTGCATTTATAGGCTTTGTAATTTTTAGCAGATCTCTTACAGGTTGAGTGGAATTGATCCTTACTAGGATATCAAAATTGATGTGTCACATTCTTTTATTCCATTGCCAACTTTCATTAATTTGAGTCATAAATCACATTCCATTAGCACCCTTGAAATAATAAACATTTCTAATTTTCCTTCTTCCTATAGCAACCAAAGTTCTGAAGCCTTTTTAGATCTCACACCCACCATCCTAAAATAAAAGATTATATCCTTTTCTACACAATTTTCCTACACTTAGAAGATTATCTTGGAGCTCCTTAACCTAAAGAACATCATCTGTATTATGATTGCCATCAAAATTGATTAAACCTTTTCCACATATCTTAGCAGATGTATCATCACCAAACTTAACAAGAACTTCAAACTTTTCAAGATTAAAAAACTTGCTCTTATCACCTACCATGTTATTTGAACATCTTCTATCAACAATCCAATAGTTCTTGTCCTCTCTAGCATGAAAAGAAGTCATCATAGTATCATTATGACCTTATTTTGGAGCAACTTCCTTCATACATCTCTTAGAGTTAGCATAAATATTTCCAACATTTAAATACATGAACAAGCATTCATTATCATCATGATCAAGGTAATTTGATTCATCATTAGATATACTAGAATCTTCTTTGACATAATAACTTCTCTTAATTGATTTACCTTTATTCTCCTCGAATTTGTCATTTGAAGCTTTGACTAGACATCTTGAAGAATAATGATCCATCTTTCCATAATTGAAACATTTGAAAGGTAACTTACCCCTATATTTTCTAGTGCCCTTTTTCATTTTCCTCACAAAGTTTGCTTCTACCTCTTCAAACTCATCTGAATCAAATTCCTCATTCTTCTCTACTTTTCCAACTTTAAAAGTTGTCTTTTTTCTTGAATCACTTGGACTAAAATCTCTCAATTCAAAAGTAGTTAAAGCACCAAACAACTAATCTCTAGAATAATGATCTAAATTCTGAGATTCTTCAATAATAGAAACCTTATGACTATAAGCTTTAGGAAGAGTTATTAATACCTTCTTTACCACCTCATCTTCTTCAATTTTTCCTCCAAGGTATCTGATGGAATTGACAACTTCGTCCACTCTATGCATGTATCCTATAATACATTCATCTTCTGTCATCCTTAGGGTCTCAAATTTAGTCTTCAGATTCTGTATCTTTGCTTTCTTGACTTTATCATCTCCTTCATAGATACTTTCTAGCTTTTTTTAGATCTCACAGCAATTTTAAGGCTCATAAATTTCACAAGTTTTGAATTAGAAAGACCATTGAAAAGAGCATACCTTTTTTTTCCATTGTTCTCATATTCCTTGATTTCATCATCAGTACTTGAACCATTTGTGGGAATTGTATATCCAGTTTCAATAGACTTCAAAACTTTGAATTCTAGAGAAATGAGACAACATTCCATCTTGGTCTTCGATCAAATAGAGGAGCCTCCTTCTTATGTGCCATCCTAGATCTACCTCAATTAGTTAAGATTTATTCCAAGGAACCTTGATCTGATACCAATTTCTGAATGCACAAGACAACTAAGAGGGGGGGTGATTCAATTGTACATTAAAAAATAAAATCCTCATTAACATTCATATCTACATTAATCCTTAAATTCTTAACAATCATTAAACCATTATAATGCATTGGCAGAACATATACACATGAGAAACAATAATGCAAACACATCCAAACACATGAGAACACTAGATTTAGGTGGAAAACCCAAGAAGGTAAAAACCATGGTGATGATTATCTCACAACATAAAGTAATTGCAACACTGAATACAATAGGCTCACTTCTAGAGGGCCCATTGCCTAGAAGAAAAGAAGAAATCACTGCCAATGGCTTACTGGTAGAATAGAAGAAGAAGAAAGAAGATTGTTACAATGAGAAATCCATCTCAGAGCAATAGAAACATTCCACCACTGCACCACTACTAGTACATACACACTACTTCTAGTAGACTTAGACATTAAAGATCCCATTGTATTTCACACTTTCATAATTCACATCATAGAAACTTCATACTCCATAAACTCAACACACATATATACCCATCACATTACCTTGAAAATAATACACAAGTACAACTATGCACCCCAAATGTATAAATTCAAATAAGGTCGACAACAAAACATTCCCATGGTGGAGAGGAATGAAAGAAAATGACAACACACCTTAACTCAAACCTGAATCCACTCATATACGCCACACCATGGCTCCACAAAATCCAAACCATATCTGTAATTAGTTTAAACACCTTGGAAGGTTAGTCAAACCTGTGTAAACACCATTAAAATTTGAGTACACGCTTCACCAAATCCAAAGATGACGTATGGAACACACACAACACTTAAACACAATCTGGAATATTCCATCAACACCCTAAAATCCAACAAATTCCTTCACAACAACTTTCATCTAAAGAGCACATTCATCATATACACCTAGTTAACCTTTTACATATTGTAACACATGAATCCAACCTTGCAAAGCACCCAACTTTGAAAAACTTAGGTTGGAGATAGATATGAGCACTATAAGCACACTCTCAGATCCACAAGACCAAAAACCACACTATAGACAAACGCAAAGAAAAACCATTTCTCTCAAACAACATTACTTTCATAGTTCACACATTGGTGAACACAACTTCTCTGCACAATGATCCAGAGACTAAATCTATGGATATAACACCTCGAAACACCACTGTTCAACATATCTGAACTACATAAGGAGATCTTCAATACAAAAGAAATGTGGAGCAAAACACTAAACACTACTTTGCTACACTAAACACTTTTTACCACACTCTTTCTTCTTTTATTTAAATTTTCTCAAAAGAACTTGAAAACCAAGCACCAAAAGCATCATCTCATCATCTACAACACCTTCTTATCAGAACCAAACCAACTACAATACAAAAACTCAACCATATACACTCTTATCAAGGCAACACTAGAGGTTGACATTAGAAAGACTACTAATGACAACATAATGCAACAAATCAAAGCATCTCCATAGAGTGAAATCAATGACAACAAAAACTATGTAGAATTCCAAAATCAAGTTCATCTAATATATATTTATATCTCTTACTTTTATTTGTCTATTTGTACATAGACATACATAAATAGTATAAGGTTATCATTTATGTACCTACAACACACACTATCAAGACATCTAACATTCTTTTGTTGAGATTTTTGTCGAGCTTTCTTAGATACTCATCCATCTATGTATAGACCTTTTGAAGCATGAAGTGATAGTAAAATTTCAAGTAACTGCAAATCAATTAGCAACCAATTATTACAAGAAAAAATACTATTTAAAAAATGTAGCTAAAAGAGTTTTTTTAACAATTTTCAGCTTTCTAATTACATAAAATATCACTAATAAATCATGCACATGATAATAAATCATAAATTTTGCTAGCATTTTGACAAGTTGGGCTGATTTGAGCAAGGTTAACCAATTTTTCTTAATTTTTTAATTTTTCAAACACCCTAATCTTAATTTTCCATAATTTTTCTAATTATGCAAAATTTTCTTCCTTTTTCAAAAACCCTAACCTTGTCCTAAATTTGTATTTGTTTAAATCATGCTTTTTTTTTAAATTCATAATTTTATTATTTACAAATTTATCCTATAGAATTATTTTGTTACTATGTTTGTAAGAATCAGGGATTGAGGATACTAGAATAAGAGAGTGACAAAATAGTCCAAGTCTATTATAATGGTTTATGCAAAAAACTATCTAAGCATATGATGTTCTTTCGTTGAATTTATGTCACCACTTATTTTTATTTGCGATTTTGATTATATCAAAGCCTCCCATATGTATGTGATGTTGGGACCTAGATAAAACGCGCTCTCTGAAGTGGAGGACGCTCATTGTCATTCTCTATAAGATTTCATTTCAATGTCTATTCTCAAGTGAAGTACTTTTCTTGTGAACTCCTTACTCTCCTACCCATACAAAATAAAGGAAATTGCTTAATATATGTTCAACCTATTATCATCACACCGCATTTGCATAAAATAAAAATATTAAAAATAGAAATAGTTGATCGACTGTGTTGCATGATCTCCTTGTCTTGGCACAACAAATTGTCTTTGTATCTCACAAATACCATTTATAGTGACTTAAAAATTATTAAGTTTTTATTATTTTATCCATTTATGAAGTTGTATTTATTTCTCTATATGTTAAATTACATTTTTATTGAAGTGTGAATGTCCTTGTTTCAGGATAAAATAGTAGATAGGTATTGAGTAACAATAAAATAGGAATTTAATATGCATTGGGTATGGTTTAAATCTCAAGGGATAATCTATCATCAGTTTTTATTCATTTTAATAAAAAAACATCAAGGAATACCTCTATGCTTAGCAAAGTCCAAAAATGAAGGTGATTTTCCTAATTCATACTCATTTGTCCATTACTATCTGTTTTTTATTATGAACCTTGTCTATCACCTTTGTTCATAGACCCATATCCTCAAGTCTCACCATAAGCCTTGAGGATCCATAGGACTACATGTTTTAGCTTCAATGAATTTACACCATTGTTGGGGATGTTTTTGTTGGTGTAATTATATGTCTTGTACCTTGTCCTAGGTCATAATTACACCTTAGTTAAGTTTACTTAGGGACCACATAGGAGGTTGTTGGAGATTTTTCACTTTTGGTGGACTTGACATGTCATTACCTCATCACTTCCACCTTTTGTGGACACATCATGTGATTATCTCTCCACCTTAAGTGGAGTGATAGCTCCTCATAGTTGTCTCATGTCATAAGATTATGACACTTGTCATAATCTTATGCCCTTCTATGTTCTCACCTTGGCTATATAACTAAGGGGTCTCTCTCATTTGTAATCAATCATAATCAGAATCATCATATCAATGACATTGAATATAGTTTATTCTTGTCATATTCTTCTCTCTTTTCTTGTGCTTTTCATTTGGTCCATAGATCTTGGCAGCCATAGCCAATTCTAACATGGTATCAGAGCAGGTTGGGTGTCATTGGAGAGTCTTATTCTGAAGAGAGATTCCAGATCTGAAGAGGTTTCATTCATAGCTCTTTGTTGCAAGTTCATATCCAAGCTTGTTGGTGCAAATCTGAGCTCACCATTGCGTCCGGAAAGTTCGAGATAGTTTATTTTTCATTTTGTTTCGTCCAAATCGGACATACGAGGCCAAATCTAAGAGGGTTTGAAGTTGAAGTGTGGTTGCTAGATCCAGAAGGTAGCTGCAATTTTGGAGCATTTTGGGTCAAATCCAACCCTGCCATCGCGTCCAGAAGAGCCAAAAACCCTAAGATCAACTGTCAATTCGTCTGATTCGAAGCAGTTGTCCGGTGAGGCAATTTTTTTTTGCTCGTAGAGCCATACGGCCCTCCATGTCATCATTATTAGCATTGGTACGATTTTAAAAAATAAAAATTTTATTCGTAGAAAATTTTTTTTGAAATTTTTTTATGAAAAAATCTGTTTTGTAAACTTTTTGTAAAAATAAAAAAAAGGGGCCAGAAAATGTATTTTCTGCGAATTTTTCCGCACTGTACCTGTTGCAGGTACTAGGTACCTGGACCCCTCGGCAGGAGCCACGTGGCCCCACCACACTGAGGCATGCAGACACTCGACACCCCTCTCCCATGGCTCCCACAAACTGTTGGGTTTTTTACAAATTTCTGGCCAGCATTCATTCACCACTGGCGACCAAAACCACCAACCGACAGTCTATGCAGTTACCGGCCGACAATCCCAGCGCCAACGACCATATAAATTCCAACAGAATCAACTCCAGTGGCCTCAATAGAAACAGACGACGACTGCAAAATCCAGAGATTCCACAGAGATTCTAGAAGAATATTCCGATAAGAGTATATTCCGGCAATCTAACGATTCCGGCAACCAGCAGCTCACGAAGAATATTCCAGCAGGGAGTCGGACGGCACGGTGATGGCCAGAAGACCGTCAAATTTAATCCGCTATGTTTCTAACATCAGCAATACGTCATAGATGACGTCAGCAGAGCCCTTGAATTTTTTGTACCCCTCTCCATTTGCATTTTCATTTTTGCAGTCAATTTTTGAAGCTCAATAACTCCGTCAATTTGGCTCCTTTTTTCGAGCAATTTTTTTTTATTTGGGCTATAATTTCATGCTCTACACACTGGTGCAATCAATTTTTGGTTTTGGTGCCTGGTTTTTGTAGAATTTTCAGATTCTCACAGGTGTTGCTACTTCGTCCTCATCTTGGGAACTTCGGGAGCTCATATCTTGCTCCTACGTTAACATTTTTTGGTACAATTTTTTTTGAAAGTGCATGATTTTTTGTGTACTTTTCAGTGGTATGCTTAGATTGATCTCATTTTGTACCAAAAATTGTACTTGATACTATGGCATATTTTGGCATTTGTAAGCACTAAGATCAAGTCTAGCTTGCTGTTTTTGGCATCTAGCAACTATAAACGCACTAAATGTAAAGTGCCAAATTAGATATTGCTTGGGGGGGTTTTTTGATTGAGTGATTTTGGGGGGGTGTAATCTTGCAGTGATTGCTTGCATTCTTTTGCTTGATTTGTGTTCTTGCAATGGGGAGATCTCAAATTGAACCCCTAAATCCACATAATTATGCTACATGGAGAAAATCAGTATCAAACTATCTCATGATGAAAGGTCTAATAGGTCATCTAAAGGACACAATTCAAAACCCTACAGATGCTAAAGAATTGGCAATGTGGGAGATTGATCGTGAGAAAACACTTGGATGCATATGTTCATTAGTCTCATTTGATTTGCAGTTTCATATTGAATCATGTGATACACCTAAAGAGGTATGGGATACTTTTGAGAAATTGTATGGTAAAATAGATAAGATTAGAGGCTATTAGATTGATAATGATTTGATGAATCTTGATCCTAAAAGTTTTGACCACATCCAAGACTATATCTCCAAACTCAAGCAACTAAGAACACAATTGAAAGAATACACTATTGAAAAAGAGGATTTACAATTAATTTTGAATGTGTTATCCAAGCTTGGTCTTGAGTATTCAGTGTTTGTTTCTAGCTTTCATACCCATCGACTTTCTATGGGAGCATCATATGTTGATCCTAAGTTTGATGACTTTGCAAATCTCATAATCCAAGAGGAAGGTAAGTTAATGAACATGGGTCTAATCAAGTCTTCCAAACCACAAGCATTGGTGGCTAATGAGTCTAAGGTACAGAAAGAATCAGACAATCTTGATAAGAAGCAAAAGAAGAAAAAGAACAAGCCACATAAAGAATTAGAATCCTCATCATCAAAAGGAGAATCATTAAAGAAGGAGAGACCTTTTTGTGCATATTGCAAGAAGGATGGACATGAAGAACACTATTGTTATAAGAAGGATATTGATGAGTTGAAGAATCTTCTCAAAAAGAATCACATTGATTTGCCTTCTAGAATGTCTGAATCTTCTTCTCCTTCTACTTCAAAATAGTCTAAAAAGGACAAAGGTCAAACATATATATCAGGATATAAAGGACAAGCTCTTTGTGCTCTTTCAAGTCCAGGATCAGGGAGATGGCTTCTAGATTCAGGAGCATCACATCATATGGCATCTTCACAGACTATCTTCTCTTCATTTTAGCCTTGTGCAATCTCTCCTATCTTGATGGGAAACAATACATACACGAGTGTAACAGGGAAGGGATCTATTAGCATTGGGGAGAACACTTTTTAGGATGTCTTGTGTGTTCCTCATTTGACGAAAAATCTACTTTCCATATATTAGATTACACATGGTGGAGATGGGAGAACTGTGGAGTTCACTCCTGATGCTGTCATCATTCGAGATTTGGAGAGTCGAGAGATCATTGCTACTAGGGTGGTTGATCATTCATCTCAGTTGTATTCCCTTGCACAATTTGCTTCTGATGATGACATTGTTCATTCAACTGTTGATCACATACACCATGATTCAAAGGAGACATTTGGCTTTTTGAACTTGGGCATACTCACATCAAATCCAGTACTTAAGCCTTGCATTTCATCTCCTCCACCTACTGTTGCAGTTGATGCTACTTGTGATTCAACAATTTTGGCTCCTAGTGATTCAGTGCAATAGGACATGCATAGTCTTCCAAATATGGCTACTTTGGATGACTTCCTCACAGGTATTTCAGACTTGTTTGTGGAGTCTCATCTTGCAGATTTGGAGGACACCATTGATAGCATCCATCTTCTCTTTGATGAAGATGAACCTTCTTCAGTTGTTGTGAGGGAACACTTTGACCCTCTTGTTCATTCTCTACATGATCATTCTTCACAGATTGACGTGAGTGTGGATACTTTTGAACAACATTTGGAGGAGGCTTCTTTGTCTTCAGAGGGGATATCCTTGTCTTTGAATTATGTTCTACATCATTCTCTACTTGATGTTGGATTTTTCTCTTCAATAGTGTGGCCTAGAATGCCTAATTGGAGTGGTTCAGCTTTCTGCATCGACATGGAGAAACTTGAGCATACTTCAGAGACACCATCATACATCATCCTCTTCTTGATATACATCCTTGGGTTTTCTTTCTTCCTAAGGGGAGGAACGTTGTTTGGAAAGATTGGATCATCTTCAGCATTCAATGTCGAGCTTCTACCATCATTGCAGGAGACTCAACATTGAGGGGGGGCTACCTTGTCTCTTTTCTACTTCTCTCTTATGGGGGGGTCTTTTTCCTCACATGGGGTTTTTACCTTCTCATTCTTCATTGAGAGTATTGCATTTCTATTTTGTATTTCATCTCTTTTTTGAGGGGGAGTTTTGTCCCACTGGGTTTTCTCCCTTTCCTCGCTTATGAGAGATTTCATTGCATTTGCATATGTACATGGGTACCTAATATGGCCTAGTAGTCGAGACCCATCTTGCATTGTTTTCTTTTGTGTACATTCTCCCTAAATTGCACTTAAGGGGGGGTGTTGGTGTAATTATATGTCTTGTACCTTGTCCTAGATCATAATTACACCTTAGTTAAGTTTCCTTAGGGACCATATAGGAGGTTGTTGGAGATTTTCCACTTTTGGTGGACTTGACATGTCATTACCTCATCACTTCCACCTTTTGTGGACACATCATGTGATTATCTCTCCACTTTAAGTGGAGTGATAGCTCTTCATAGTTGTCTCATGTCATAAGATTACGGCACTTGTCATAATCTTATGCCCTTCTATGTTCTCACCTTGGCTATATAACCAAGGGGTCTCTCTCATTTGTAATCAATCATAATCAGAATCATCATATCAATGACATTGAATACAGTTTATTCTTGTCATATTCTTCTCTCTTTTCTTATGCTTTCCATTTGGTCCATAGATCTTGGCAGCCATAGCCAATTCTAACAGTTTTAATTTCATTGATCTATACCATGTCCTTGACAACTTAGTAGTTTTTAAGTTGTTTTTATCCTTTTGTGTAGGTTTGGTATCCTATCAACTTGCACCAACAAATTAGTGTTATTGTTCGAGATAATAGATCTTGTTATACATTTCATAGATGTCCACAATGTGAAGTGTGTTTTTTAGTAGTGTTATTTTTCTTTGCATGTAGTGTTAACATCTCAGTAACTTGCACTAATATATTAGTACCATTGTTAGGGAGATAAAATTTTAGGATTATTTTCTCTTCCTAGTAAAGAATGGAGACTTTATTGGAACAAAAGCTAGTCATGCATTAATGTGAAGTCATGATAAAAGAGAGAATATGATATTCAAGAGAGTAACAAGGTTATTAATTCACAACAATGCATGTAAGAAAGTAGCAAGATACATGGAGATCCAACAAAATAAGTATGTCTTCTAGACCTTCTATATAAGGTTTTGAAGCTAGTACATTTAGTAAAGATAGGTGTTTATTTACTTGAGAGATCAATAACACTATATAGTAGATTCCTTAGAAATTATATCATGATTAAACTCAAAGAATAATTGATAGGAACAATCATAATGTTCAAAGGAATGATATGCCCATTGGTAGAAAAATATGGACAAATCTCATGATGCACATGCTCAAATTTTGGTTATTCTTGATCCTAATAAAAGAGTGTTACATGTTGGCCCACATTCTACTTCCCTTGCTTCTTCACACAGAAATGAGATTGAATGTGGTATAATATTTCACGATGGAAGTGAACATACTCAATCAAAAAGTGTTCAGAGAGAAAGAAATATTGACTGAGAATCAAACCTATGAAATCACTTAAGATAAAGGCATTAAGAATTTCAAGAATAAAGAGAGTTGAGAAAAGCTTGAATAATTTAACAAACCTAAATGTGGGCTTAAATTTCTAATCAAAAAAACCATAACCATGGTTTTCATGCATTGTGTTGTCTTGTACCATATCAACAACACAACCTTCAATTCATCAACCCTCAAAATATGAAAGTTGCATTCAAGTGGCAAGCTCAAATATTTCCATTGATGAGACAACCTTTGGAAGTAGAGTGGTACAAATACTTAGATTTCCTTGAAATCATAGGTTATCTTAATGAAATGTTAAATGAGATAAGAGAAATGATACACAAGTTCCAAGGTAACAATATAATTATCAAAGAGGAACACCTAAGATATTTCATCAATATTAAAGTGATGATTAGGCCACTTGTTGACTTGAGGGATCAATAAGTATATATTTTAGATGCCTTAGTTTATAATATGCTATAAACTCAAAGAAGAACTCATAGACATGATTACAATGTTCAAAGCAATGGTACATTTATTGGTAAAAAAAAATAGGGAAAAATCTCATGATGCACATGCTCAAATTTTGGTTATGCTTGATCGTAATCAAAGACACTTGCATGCTAGCCCAAATCCTACTTCCCCTACGCCTTCACATAGAAATGAGATTGAATATGGTACAATATTTCATGATGGAAGTGAAATTCCTCAATCAAAAAGTGATCATAGAGAAATAATTATTGACCAAGAATTGGACTTTCTTGATCCCTTAAAACAAAGGCATTGAGAACTTCAATGATATAGAGTCGAAGAAAGCTCAAATAGTTCAGCAAACCCAAATGTAGGCTTAGATTTCTAATCAACAAAATCATAATCATGGTCATTATGCATTGCATTGCCTTGCACCAAATCAAGAACATAACATTCAATTCATCAACCCTCAAAATTGAAATGCTGAGACATCCTTTACAATTAGAGTGGTACAAATAGTTAGATTTCCTTGAAATCTCAAGTTATCCTAATAAAATCTTAAATGAGATATGTGGAATGGAACCAAGGTTCCAAGGTAACAATGCATTTATTGAACAAGAACACTTAAGATATTTAGTCAATATTCATGATGATGAGGATGTTATGATGTCATGAAGAAGAAAAACATTATATTGTAAAATTGTTGGAGTGATTTAACTATTCTTAAACATAATCTATTTTAAAGTTCACAGATTAATTTTTATCAACAAAATTGAACAATTTTTTATTTATTTAATATGAACAAAATGTAAAATTACTGTTAACTATTTAACCATTAAACAGAATGATGTTTGAATAAAATTAATTTGTGTAACAGATGAACATGGTTTGGTCATTAGAAGAGGGGTTTACCCTTGGAAGGGAGGATCGAAAATAAAAGCTTGAAGCCCGTGCCAGAACATGTCTGGGCGAAGGCGCCAATGTCTTTGGTATATACCAACTGGATCTCCTTTATTAGTACAGTTCTGGTTTCAAGGTAACAATGCAATTATTGAACAGGAACACCTAGGTTCCAAGGTTCTTTATCAGCCAAACAAGTCGTGACTCTCTCAGGTCACGGCGTAATTGAGTGTGCAGAGTGGACTCCAGATATAGCGCGTTATCCGTCAACTTAGAGCGGAAATGGCTTGCCCACCGTTCTTTATCAGTAAAAATGGCTGTCGTTGTTCAAACAGACATGCACAGCATGTGAGAAAATGGGAAATAGTTCACCACATATGCCAACTGAATTATGTGTAGAGACTTGACTCCACATATAACGTGCTTGACCAATAAAGATTGCCTAGTCTTGTTTTATCAGTTCAAACGAAGGCATCTGAAAAAACTCCAGCTGGATCCGCAAGTCATCTGAGTGTGGAGAATTGACTCCGCATATAATCGGCGAGAATGTTCTCATTTCGAGAGAGAGAGAAGAAGTGCACGGCACGGAAGAAAATGTTATGCACTGTAGGCCCCACTCCCTTGCACTTCCGTTTTGTTTATGCTTTCCAAAATTTATAAGAGAAATACCTAATGCGCGTAAGTGTTCCATTTAGGATATTTCATTTATTATAATTGGCAGGAAATATGGGGGAGGTGGGTAAGTGAGGTATCGGGTAAACCATAGCTTTCTAGAAGGTTTGACAACAAATAAGTAGAAAAATATGGTTGTTCTCTATTGGTTAGAGATCTAACCTCTAACATAGCTCACTTTTATGAACTTTTATTTAAATATATTTCTTCTTATTTGTTGTCAACCTTTCTTCCCAAAACCTCTAGCAAATCTTGCATTATTCTCCAAAAAAATATTAATTCTATTGGCAATTTTTTTTATTCATCTTACTTGAATTCTCCTCTTCCTCAGGGTGCACAATGCTAGTTGGAGTTGTAGTTCCCTCTTTTGCTGACAATTGGAAAATTGAGCCCTTCCAAAACTTGTTGCAAAAAATCCCTTTTGAGATGGGATGGACAGAGCCTCCCACATGGTGACAATCAAGGTAGCTTTCCTCATATGGTCAACTATACTAAAGGGAACATTACTAACCTTTGAGGAAACTTTTGGAATAGAAAAGTACAACTTTGTTGATGGGTTGAACTAAGGCTGAGCTTGTGCTTTGTTACCCTTACTAACAATCTAACTTCATTGTAACATAGTTGTCTTACATGCTATACTAGAAACTATAGTATCTTGGGGTGGTTGGGAGGTTGATGCCTGACCAACTGTGAAAGATGTTCCACTATCCATTGCTCTTTTATTTGACCTTGTGTTTTGGGCCACTGCATCAATGCTTATTGGTTTAAGTTGCAAAAATCTACCTCATGTTAGTTAACCAATGTAGATTTTCCTAACATGTTATCTTTCCTACTATTAGCTAGTTGGTTACATCAAATTGTTTTCTTGAAGTTGAGTGTTCAATTTTAACCATTAGAGTTTGCACAAACTATCCATTTTGACGAGAATTTCGATTGTGTGGCTGATTGCATTGATGACACTAGTCGTGTTCTTGAGCTAATTTGTTCTTAACTAGAATAAGTACCTCTAAGTGTTGGTAGTGGTTAGATTTACACTATTCAAGGGTTGATCATAATTTCATTGATTTTTCCCTTGATATGGCTTAATATTTTGTTGGTAATTTTAACTTTGAGGTTGGTAAGGTCTATTGTTTTGAGCTTGTTTCCTCTTTATTGTCAGTGACATCTCATTACAAAAATTTTATAATAGGAATTTAACCTTGTGCAATTTATTTGAAGGTGTAGTAGAAATAGACGGTTGAACAATAGATGCAATTGGTAGAGGTGCCAAGCTAGCTTGTTGTGGAGGGAATTTTGGGCATAGAGGCATTGGTGGCCTTGGAGCTATTTCCCAAATTGTATTAGATATTTTTCTTCCCTAATGGAAATGTCATAAGTATTCGGTGGATTCACTCCACCCATAGATTGTACCATAATATCAACATCATTGTTAAGATCCCCTAAGTAGTATAGGAAGGCACAATTAAGAGATTGTTTCACCAAGGTGCAAGGATTCTATCACAAGTCTTTATAAATCTAAAGCTAAAATATCCCATGAGTTCATGGGGAGCCTTCTTAATTTTTCTCAACTGCTATATCGAGGACAAATGATCACTCTTATCCTCAAATTGTTCACATAAACTTTTACCTAACTCATCCCAGTTGTGAATGGAGTTAGGATATAAACCTTTGTACCATTGTAATGTTTTTCCTTTCAAGGATGGGGCTAGGAGTCTAACAACTACATTATATTTTGGGATATTATGTACATAGCATATATTGGCCACGTCTTCAATGTGTTTTATTGGGGTAATGTTTGTTTCACCAATGAAATAAGGAATTATTTTTAAGGCGATTATTAGTATACAATCCCTCTAAACCAACACAATGGCGTTGTCGAGTTTTGACCAACTTATCAGCACCAGTGAATTTTAGTATTTATAACTAAAAATCAATTTTGGTCAAACATATGATCTATTAAGATTCATTCTAGATAAGTTAAATATGTCCACAACTTTTCCAACTCAAATTTTTGGCTAAATGCATATGTAGCACCATTTTGAGACCAATTTACTAAAAAAATGAAAATATTTGAAAAAAAAATGTTTCAACAACTCAGGTACTCATATAAATAACATATTTTTAAAAATGTAAAAGTACCCTTTTGTAGATCCAAGATGAATTTCTTTTTTATTTTTCATGTACCTTGTTGAATGCCTCTTTAAGGATAAATATGTTGAGAGAAACACGACTCTATTAGTAGGATGAAATAAATTCCATTTTTTTGTCCCACCAAGTGCTCTAGAAACTATTGTCACTTGGAATTGCACCCTTACTAAACTTATTGTTTAGAATTCCAATGAAACATGAGATTGACCTTCAGATGTGTGTCCCTTGTAATGAAGACCAAACTTATGGAGAAGGTTGTCTTTATTTCTAACCTAAGTGCAATAGTGTTGGTCAATCCCAACACTTAGTAACTCTAAAACTAACCCTATTATATCAATTGTAGAGGGAAAAGAGAAGAGAGAAATAGAAAATGAAAGGATTTTGATGCACCAAGATTAGTATGTGTTTAATCATACTTATTATATCACAAAGAAGCAATTAAAATGCCAAAGTGGCTCACATGATCTTTTTTTTTTATCAGTTTTTAGAAGTTGTATAAAGGTTAAAATTTAACAGAGGCTAAGAGGGAAAGAAATAATCCATAATTAACCCTTCCAATGAATTTAACATAACATATAAAATAGAAGAACAATAAGGGTATGTGCAGGATCATCATGGAAAAAATAGGCCCTTAAGTGGCAAAAAATTCAGAAAAATCAGAGTTAGGCAACTTGACGTAAAAAATTGAATAAGTTATCTATATTATTTCAAAACTATGTAAGAATAGAATCTGTAGCAAATTGAATGTAGTTTCTAAACCACTAGGTTTGTTTAAAAACCAAAAAAATCTATTTGGTGAAATATTTAAATTTCAATGTAGTAGTCCTTAAATTTTAGGTAAAAAATAAGAAGTAGGTGTCTATTTGACCACCCTAACCACAATAAAATGATAATAATTTTTTATAATATTTTAGACAGAAGTAGAGGACTCATGTCCCAATGTGATGCATATTTTTTTATAATTTTTTTCCAAGTAAATAATTAATTATGATTTAAAAAATATAAAAACTCATATGTCTGACCACTTTAACTTGGTCAAAACTTCGTGAAATTCAATTTTTCTTTTTTTAATCCTATAGTATGCGAAGCATAGAATGTGACGCATGTTTTGGATTTAAAAAATGTGATATCATTTGAAAGCTAGATAGATTTTTTTCAATCAGCCTATCAATCAGGACTTTAGTTGTAATTCAAATAGAAAATGAATATTAATTACTTATTAAATTCAAAGTAAAGCATAATTTATATTGGTGGAATGCTAAGAATCTCCTTGAAAAACCCTTTTTATTTCATCAATTTGGGTAAAAAAAAAGTCGTCAACCATATACCCATCATATTGCCACTTTTTGGCCCATCATGATCTTGCACATACCCATAAAAATTCATTTATAAGTGAGTGTAAAGACATTTTACATAACAAATCAAAAGTGAATAGAGTTAAAGTGAATAAATTTTTATTGATCAGATGCTTGAAGCCTTGTTATAGTAGCAGAGATGCAAAATGCATAAGTTACTATAGAGAACTAAGGGAATAAATATATATAATGAGGATTAACCACATCTTATTACTTTTCTAGGCACTGAAGAGATAGGGATCATGGAAGAGAAGAAACACTAACTATAGCCCTCTACAAAAAAAATAAAAAACTTGCACAAAAATATTAATCTATTGTGTGAGAAATCCTTTCAAAATTATCTTACCATACCTGTATTGATGAATTATAGGTTTTTTATAGAGAATCTTCCACAAAATCCACTATAAATGTAACCCAAAGATGACCACTTGATAGAAAGGAGCTTTGAAACCCAATAAATGCAATATGACATTGCAATCATTTTGAAAGTCTATGGAAATGAATTAAATCCCCTTTCAAAGACTTCAAAAATAAAGATTTGCTAGTTTGGAGATTTATTGAAGAATTTATAGCATATTCAAGGCATTTATCCTTATAAAATGGCCTATTGTAGAAATCCAAACCTTATTTTTCCTCCTTTCAAAAATTCATAAGATCTTCTATCTCTTTTTTACATTTATCAAGTCCTCATATTGATCATTTGCATGAATTTGACCTTCATTGGATACGATGATAAATCAACATACACTGGGACATATCATGTCACTTTATAAATTTTCACAAATTTTGGAGGCCTTGAAATCCTTGTAGCATTCAAATTTGTAGAAAAATGGTCGATGTCAAGTTGGGGGCCTCCATTAGGCTTAAGTGAAAACAACATTAGAATTTGGAAATGTAGTGTAGAAAAAAGTAACCCTTTCTCACACTTAATTTGGGAATAATTAGTATTAAGATAAGCTTAATTATGCCTTGATTTAGTGTTGTAATATGTTTTACATATTCGCATTAAGTTTAGGGCCCTTTTTTAATAAATTGGACTTAATGGTGCCTTATTTAGGGTGTTGTAAAGTGTATCTTTACACTTTCACATTAATCGAAGGCTTTATTAATTAATTGTAGATTTGGAGGGATAAAACCTAACACTCATAAATAATATCACACAACACTTAATTTTACAAGGAATGTGTCCTAGGTTAGTGATCTAGGACCCATTTTCCACCTGACAAATTGGTCCTCACTAGGTCCTAGGACCCCCTTTTGACATAACATTTCATATTTCCTGAAGTGTGTCCTAGTTAAGTGTGTTAGGACCCATTTGTCCTATGGAGAAAGGGTCCTCACTTAATGTAGGACCCCCTTTGGCATATGTTTTTGGTGGTATTTTAATAATTTCAAATTCAAGATCTGATGTTGGCTTGTGTTATTTGAATTTTGGGATCTAATCTTAAGTTATGTATAAACACAAGGTTATTTCACATAATTTCATCCTAGAATTCCTAAGAAATCCTAGAAAAATTCAAGTTATCTCAAAAACATTCAAGAAGGAATTCAAGGGCATATTTATAAAATTTTATTGCAACAATCAAGGATCCATTTCATCATGTCAAAGTCATGCATGTTGTTGATATAATTTGATGATGTAGCATTGGTGATCAAATTCAAGTGTTCAAAGCCATTATCTTATGTCAATTTCATGATCAATATCTACTCTCATTGAGGCCATTTCATGCTAAGTTGCAGATTTGCAACCCAACATTCAATGGACTTGATTGGTGAGTAGTGACATTGCTTTGTTCATTCGTGTCTCCTTTTATCCATCATTTCATTCCAAGTTTTAATTACCAAAACGGGGTTTGAACAAGGAAAACCCCTATTCCCTAACAAACAACATATTTCTTCTCCTTTGATGTGTGATTGTAGGTTTTAGGTTGAAGATCAAGTGGAGAGAAAAAGTTTTTAAAGTTGCAAAGCTGTCAAAGTTGTCATCTTTCTTGCAATATCACACTCCAAAGTATTCTATAGAATTCATTTCCAAATTTTGGGAGTTGAACACTTGGGATATAGGAGTGGGGACATTGAAGAACAAAACCCACAAATTGATTTTCCAGAACTCTAACAAGGACCCATTCGCCATTGGGAAAATGAGTCCTCAATGAGGCTTGAAAAAGCACTTTTTGCAAAAAGTACATAGTATTTGACCTTAAAACCTACCTTTTGATTGCTATATTGGTTAGGTTTTATTTCTGATATTCATTTATGCATTATAGCCCTCATAATTGAGAGAAAAAAAGAAGTCATAACTAGGTTCATCCCTTTGGTAATCCATTTGAGGTGAACCTATTTTTCTTTGTTTCATTTTGGTGAGCTCAAGTTCTTGAACATTGTAGTCTTTTAATTTTGGAGTATCTTTTCATCTTAGATTAGATCTTGCATTCATTTGCATTGAATTAAATCTCATTTAGGGTGTCTAAGTTTGGATTCAAATTTGCATCTCATATAGGGCTGTAGGATTGCATTTTTTGCATTCTTTAAATCTGAAAAATGAAAAAAAATCAGTCATTTTGCATATCATCTTGCATCACATAAACTTGCATTTGAAAATCAAAACAAAATTGCATATCTAACTAGATGTTTTAGGTAATGTTTTTGTCACATTTTCAACTTGCATTTCACATTGCATTGACAAAAAATTAAACCTGAAACTTACCATAGCAAACTTGAATCTAAAAATCATTAGAAAACACCTAAAAATTTATAAAAATCAGTTTCAAAACCCTAATCTAGGACCCATTCGCCCTAGCAAAAATGAGTCCCTGCTCAAGCCTTAATTTGCATTTCTAGAATTTAAGATTTTCATTTACTGTACTTTTGTTTGCAGCTATCAGATCTCTGTTATATTTTCCTAATTTTTTGTTTCATTCATTTCATTAGATCAAGCTTAATTTGGTTCACTTAGTTCATTGTGTGATTTCAAAATTACATTTACAACATTTCATTTATAGATTGTTACATAGTGTAATCAATAAATTGTTCTATTTTAGAATCTAAAAATTGCATTTAAACATTGCCTTCTGGGTCATTGCATTGCATTTTAGGTCTCTTTCTATTCTGGGTTTGCACACAAAGTTTGTAAAAATTATATGAGATTTACATCTTGTTGTCGTATTAGCAATACTATTGTGAGATGTAGTTCAAGAATCATGTCATCCCACTATATACCATTCATCGTGGATCTTGAGTTTTCTAGCTCTCTTCCTAATAGTGTTGATAATCAACCCTATATGGATCATAGTATGCATACCTCATTTTCCATGAATCCCCTTCCTACAACCAATGTGCATATCCCACAAGAGAACATAAAATTTTTGGATGAAGAATTAAATACTTTACAAAGCTTTGCAAGAAATGAACCTATTGCTATCAATGTCATTCAACTTATAGAAAACCTAATAAAGTTACTTAAACATGAACACGGAATAGAATATGCATGTAGCTTGGCTTATCTCATCAATAAGAGTTGATGTAGGAGAGCTATTAATCAACTAACAAGTAGTTTAAATAGCTTTAGCCTTGCAAAACCTTTGACAAGAACAACTCAACATACTCTTAGCCTTCTCCATAAGTGTCTTGTTCATTCTTTCTGCAACTCTATTTTATTATGGAGAATATGGAGTTTCATTTTTTCTATGAATACCACAATCTTTATAGAATCTATCAAAATCATTAGATATAAATTCACCAATATTATCACTACTCAAACATTTTATTTTATTTCCATTCTGCAACTCAGCCATTGCTTTAAATTCTTTAAATCAAAAAAAAAACTTTAGAATTACTCTTTAGAAAGTATACCTATGTCCTACTATAATCCTCTATAAATGATGTAGTGTAGAAAAATGGACCCCTTTACATTTTCACACTTGATTTGGGAATGTTTAGTAATAAATTGGACTTAATGTCACCTTGGTCTAGTGTTGTGAGGTGTTTTACACATCGACATTAGGTCTTGGGCCCTTTTTAAGCTAAATTAGCCTAACTCTATCCTAGTTTAATGTTGTAAAATGTATTTATTTATAGGGTATGTGCAGGATCATGATGGGCCAAAAAGTGGCAATATGATGGGTATGTGGCTGATGACTTTTTTTACCCAAAATTGATGAAATGAAAAGGGTTTTTAAAGGAGATTCTCAGCTTTCCACCAATATAGATTATGCTTTACTTTGAATTTAATAAATAATTATTATTCATTTTATATTTGAATTATGACTAAAGTCCTGATTGATAGGCTGACTTTAAAACATCTATAGCTTTCAAACGGTATCACATTTTTTGAATTCGAAACATGCGTCACATTCTATGTTTCACATACTATAAGATTTTTAATTTTTTTTGGATTTCTTGAAGTTTTGACCAAGTTAAGGTGGTTAGACATACGAGTTTTTATATTTTTAAAAGTTGTAATCAAAAATTCATAATTAATTATTTACTTGGAAAAGAATTACAAAAAAAAAAATGCATCACATCGGAACATGAGTCCTCTAATTATATCTAAAATCTTATGTAAAAATATTATCATTTTATTGTGGTTAGGGTGGTCAGACAGACACCTACTTCTTATTTTTTCCTTGAAATTTAAGTACTACTGGATTGAAATTTCAAATTTTCACCAAATAGATTTTTTTTCTTTTAATAAACCTAGTAGTTTAGAAACTAAATTCAATTTTCTACAGATTCTATTCTTAAATATTTTTGAAATAATATTGTTAACTTATTCAAATTTTTACGTCAAGTTGCCTAACTCTGATTTTTCTGAATTTTTCGCCACTTAAGGGCCTTTTTTTTCCATGATGATATTGTACATACCCTACTCTTTCACATTAAATTTAAGGGGCTTGTAAACTAAAGTGGACCTAATCTAGTGTTGTAATGTGTTCACATGGGATTTAGGGCCCTTCTAAGCTAAATAGACCCAATTTTACCTTAATTTAGTGTTGTAAAGTGTATTTATTTACACTTTCACCTTGGATTTTGGGTCCTATTACATTTATGACCTTTATATCCTCATTAATAGGCCCCTATGACCCCATAATGTGCATTCCAAGGCATACTTTGATAAAAAAAACCTTACAATATCAACATATAAACCTAATTTCTTGACTCCTCAACATTCTAGCTAGAAAAATAGCCCTTGTGAGATACATTTGCCACCTTGAGTGAATGGTGGGACTCATTTTCCTAGGATGGTGAATGAGTCCCATTTGAGTTATTTTTGAGGTTTGAGAAGGAAAAAGTGGGTTTTTAATTCAAATTTCTTCCATGTCAGCCTTAGGGATAAAATTAATGGTCATTTGAGTGCATTTCCTATATAATAAAGCTTTCAAATCCTCATTTCATAACAAGAAAAATCATACATTCATGTTATCAATTCAAGCAAGTAAGAGTTAAGTATCCCAAGTCTTCACAAGGTCATTACTTTAAGATAGCATTCATGATCAATTATAAGGCATTCAAGGGTAGAAATCTTCATCAATTGTTGTAGCAATTCAAAATCCATCATCATGGAAAGGTTCTAATTGCATTATTTCATATTCATGCTTTTTTATCTTATTTGATCATTTCGTTTAATTACCTAAAAGGGGTTTGACCAAGGAAAACCCCTATTCCCTAAAAATCAACTCTCTCTCTCTCTCTCTCTCTCTCTCTCTCTCTCTCTCTCTGAGTAATTGCAAATCTTGGTGCTTTGAAGACTTGAAGATCATTGAAGATTATGTTACAAGCTTGTTAGATTTTTCTCCCCATTTGCAAGGTCAAAATATTCACTAAAAGTTTGAATCTATAGCCCCAAAATCAGAGTTTTAGATCTGGGAACTTGGAGAAGCAGAAAGAGTAGATTGAGAGGTGCATATTAGAACTTTGAATTTCCATAAAAGCCAAAGTGGACTCATTCACCACAAGTGGCGAATGAGTCCCACTATAGGTTTTTTTTAGAAATCTTTGCAAATTTGGATACCCATTTTCCTGAAACCTAATCCTATATAGAAATGTGGAACTGGGACTAATTTTCCTAGATTGGTGAATGAGAACCATTAGGTAAAAAAATTAGGTTTTTTAGAATTTCAAAGCTATTTCCAATTATCTTCAAATTTCCAGGTGCACATATTCTATTCTATAGCTTTATGTTTTGTTCTTGTTGCATTTCTAGGTCATTTAAATCAAGTTTGCATCATATTGGGGTTTTCCATTTCATTGGATTTTCCAAGTTTAAACTTTGTGGTGAACCCCTCGTTCAACCTTAATTAATCACTAAACATATCCTAAGATACCCTATTGTCATATCTCTTCCTTCATTCCTCATTGGGTTGAGATCTCTAGGGCATCCTTGAATGTTAGTTGGAGAAAAGTGGTGTTCTATGTCCTAAACCATAAAGCATCCATTTTTCAACCAATAAGAAACGTAATATGTGGATTTACTAATTGAAGAAACATCTTTAGGATCAAACACATCAAAATGAATAAGATCTAATACACCACAATATTTATGAGAACTTGAGTAAAACTAAACACATTTTTTTTCCATAAATGCAATACTCATAGAAATCAAATTCAAGATTACAAGTAGACGACCCTTCAAGGTTTTTTATTTTTCAAAGTCCTTAGACCCTTTTATCCAATGTGGGAAAGTCTCTGGGGCCATAGTTTTCTTTGTAGGTAACTTTTATTTTGAAGAAAGAGCACCACTAGGTACCCAAAATCCATGACCATCTATTGAAGATGAAACCCTCAGCTCTTTAATAAACTATCTTTTCACATAAGTAATATTGTACTCAACAATGCATGCATCAAGCTTATACAATGTACCATATCTGACACCTCTAGCAATCAACATAGCACCTCTAACCATCTTCATCTCACATCAAAAAATACTACCTACACACTTGCATCTATTAGTTTTCTCAAAAATAATTTTTTTTTGTGTTAATCCAAGGATATGCAACAGACCATTAATGTATTTTATTCTACCATCAAGAAACTTGATTCTAACTTTTCCACAACCAACAATATTTAAATAAGAATCATCACCCAAGTACACCTTACCTCCATCAAATTATTCATATTCAAAACACCAATCTCTATTAAATGTCATACGAAAAGATGCACCTAAGTCAATTAACAATGAATCATTACCTACATGAGTTTCCAAAATTGCAATGAATGTGTCACCATATTCCTTCTCAAACTCAAAATTAGAATCAAATATCTTCTTTTTCTTCTTCTTCTCTTCTTTGCATTCCTTAGGAATATGTTTAGGCTTACCACAGTTCCAGTAAATAACTTTGGACATTTCAAGAGATTTGGATTTCCCTTGGACTTGAATTTATCACACTTCTCATTCTTCTTACCTTTTTTCTTAGGTCTTCCATGAACATTTAGGGCCTCCTTGGAACTAACGGATACCTTCCTCCTCATCTCTTTAGAAAGAAAAGAACCCAACACATTTTCAAAATTTAATATTACAAAAGTACTTCCAATAGCCATAACAAGAGAATCCCACAAATTAGGAAAAGAACAAAGCAAGATTTGACATTTCTCCTCCTCATCCATTTTGACACCAATTGGTGCAAATTGAGCCACCAAAATATTGAATTCTTCTAGGTGGTTTTTGATTCATCCACCCTCTTCCATTCTCAAGGAATATAATTTCTTCCTTAAGAAAATATTGTCTTTTAAATATTTCGATTGATACATCTCAACAAGTTTCTTCCATAGTTTCTCTAAAGAGGTCTCTTCATGGAAATTGATTAAACTAGAGTTTACCAAGCACAATCTAATTATATCATTGGATTTATGGTCCATAACATCATATTGAACAACAAAGTGGTATTTGCAAGCCTTGAAACTTTATCATCAACAACATCCCACATATCTTGATCTATCAATAGATCCTCCATCTTTAGCTTCCACATCTTAAAATTATTTCCTAAAAAATTATCCACCTCTATTATATTTGATGAACTTGCCATCTAAAAATTCCTACAACAAGATCACAAGGCATTTTCTACACAATCTTGCACTCAAACCTAGATTAGTTGAAAAAATATACTAACCCACAATTAAAACCAAAGGTAATCAGAATTTCATACCACTTGTAAGGAAGCTCAGGTAGCAGAACAACTTCCTACACTAATCTTGAGAGGAGGATAATGCAAAACTTTACAAAACTTTACAATAGTTATAAAAACTTAAAAAAAATAAAACATAAATATCATGCATACCATGTAATAGTTATTTACATGGGGAAAACCCTTTTGGGATAAAAAATCTACACTCCAAAAGCCACCCAATATATTATTCAAAAATCACAAATATTACAATATACTTTTGCATAGCAAGATTCTCACAAGAGTATCACCAACCAAAGATCCATAGGAAACACGATTGTTATCATACTCTTAGAGTACATCACAATACTCATTTGTAATACAACACCATCATAAAATAGGGTTTCCTTCTAGGGCAAGTCAAGCCAACAAAATATGGATCATCCGATATGAGACCTCATGATGAGCGGTCTAGATTTACAATAATAAAATATACATAAAGTTTTCCTTTCAGGGGTGCTTCCCTTGAGCCCCTACCGATGCACGTGACCATCAACCCTCCACCATGGAGATGATCTCCTCAGACCCCTTGTGATGGGGTACCCCCTCCCTCACACTTACATATCAACAACACGCCTTATGTAATTGCAATGTTGAGACACATTTTCCAACAAAAATGAGGAAGTTCAAATGGAAAAGTTTGTAAGGGGAGTTTTAATTGGGATATGTTGAGAAACTAGGTTCCATAAAAACCATTTATAAATTTAGTTGGCTACTACACCTTTGGATGATCATATCTGGTTATCAAATTCCTACAAATCCACTTAGTTGGATCATATTCCTGCAAATATGGAAAATTAGTTGATTGCAGCTTAGATGGAAAATTCATCAACATTCAAACATGCAAGATGTTCACTTCCATCCACTCACAAAATCTATACTTAGTTGAATTCAACCTCGTTGAATCAAATTCAAAAAATCCATTAGCATTAGGCTCATGCAAGTAAGGAACCTCCATCTAAATTGAACTTTTTACCTTCAAATCGTTTCACTTGGAAATATTCACAAAATTGGATGCGCTAAAAACCTCACAAACCTTCAGCTTGTAGAACTTTCATACCTATCATGCCAATGCAATAATTTCACTTTCATTTGCTAGTAAAACCTATTTGTAGATCTTGCAAAATTTTCTGGTGTGGATTCTATTTGGTAGGCGATATTCTTGGTCACCATTATTACATTGGTATGCTTATTTCAGTTGGAGATGGCTATTGGGAGTACCTAATATAATCATTCATTTGAATTTGTAGCATTTTTTATTGTGCATGAAAATATTTGTTCACTTTGAGTAGAGTGTTGGGAATAATATTAGTCATGATGCCATGTATAACTCAGTATTACTTTCAATGGGAGCTTTATGTAGTTGCATAATGTGTTCTATATTCTTTGTTTCGAGACTTTGGTTCTGAGTTGTTGTTGTTGCATGTTGTGAGCCATGGATAATATTTGATTAGAATATGGATGTTCCTTTACAATTGTTGTTCGTGTCATAAGGAACTCTTGGATTTTTCCTTTAGATTTCAGTGAGTTATGGCATCTTTGGTTCTATTGCTGAAGGATGTGTAGCTTTTGTATCTTCTTGGTTTGGATATTGTGGTTGTACTTTACCTTTTGGGAGCTCATAGCTTTGAGACCTTTGATTGTGTTAGGTCCATGGAGGATCTTCAATTAGGAGATGGTTATCATGATGTCTAAAGATCTTGGTTACATAGTTCAATGGGAGCTTTTGCAATGATGTTGATTCATCATTTTTAGTATGGATAGTTATTTTATGTGATCTCCTATGAGGTGATGTTCGATCATGATTTCATGATATGTTCCTGATTCTATAGTTCAAATTTTGACAATGGTATTGTTTGGTTCTCTTTGGTTTTGAGTATTAATCATTTTTTTGGAGCTTCATGATTCTATAGGGTTGCATTTGAAGTTGGCATGGATTGATTGGTAGATGCTCATGGAGACTAGAGAGATTTGGGAAAGCCTAAGAAAATATTGTTTTTGTAAATATTTGGCTTGATATATCTCACCAAGTTTCTTCCATAGTTTCTCTGTAGAGGTATTTTCATGGACATTGATTAAAATAGAGTTTACCAAGCATAATCTAATGAGACCATTGGCTTTATGGTCCATAACATCATATTGAGCAACAAAGTAGTAATTGTAGGCCTTGAAACTTTATCATCAACAACATCCCACATATCTTGATCTATCAATAGATCCTCCATCTTCAACTTCCACATCTCAAAATTATTTCCAAAAAATTTATCCACCTCTATTTTCTCTGATGAACTTTCCATTTGAAAATTCCTGCAACAAGATCACAAAGCATCTTCTGCACAAGCTTGCACTCAAACCTAGATTAGTTAAAAAAATCCACTAACCCACAAATAAAACCAAAGGTTATTAGGATTTGATACCACTTGTAAGGAAGCTAAGGTAGTGGAACAACTTCCTACACTAATCTTGAGAGGAGAATAATTCAAAACTTTACAAAACTTTACAACAATTATAGAAACTTAAAAAAAAAAAACATAAATATCATGCATACCATAATAGTGATTTATATGGGGAAAACCATTTTGGGAGAAAAAAAATACACTCGGAAAGCCGTGCAATATATTATTCTGAAATCACAAATATTGCAATATACTTGCAGAGCAAGCTTCTCACAAGATTATCACCAACCAAAGATCCATAAGCAACACGACTATTATCATACTCTTAGAATACATCAAAATACTTAGTCGTAATACAATGCCCTCATAAAACAGGGTTTCCTTCTAGGGAAATTCAAGCCAAAAAAATATCGATCGTCCAATCTGAGACCTAATGATGAGTGAGGGGGTATGTGCAGGATCATGATGGGCAAAAAATGGTAATATGATGGGTATGTGGTTGACACCTAATTTTTTACCCAAAATTAATGAAATTAAAAGGGTTCTTAAAGAATATTATTAGCTTTCCAACGATATAAATTATGCTTTACTTTGAATTTAATAAGTAATTATTATTCATTTTCTATTCAAAGTACGACTAAAGTCCTGATTGATAGGCTGATTGAAAAACATCAATAACTTTCAAAAAGTATCACATTTTTTGAATCCAAAACATGTGTCACATTCTATGCTTCGCATACTATAAGATTTAAAAAAGAAAAATTTAATCTCATAAAGTTTTGACCAAGTTAAGGTGGTCAGACATACAAGTTTTTATATTTTTTAAAAAGTTGTAATAAAAAATTCATAATTAATTATATACTTGGGAAAAATTTACAAAATAATATTCATCACATCAGGGCATGAGTCCTCTACTTATATCTAAAATATTATAAAAAAATATTATCATTTTATTGTGGTTAGGGTGGTCAAACAAACACCTACTTATTTTTTCCTTGAAATTTAAGTACCATCACATTAAAATTTCAAATTTTCACCAAATAGATTTTGTTTTTTCTAAACAAACCTAGTAGTTTAGAAACTACATTCAATTCTCTAGAGATTCTATTCTTACATATTTTTGAAATAATGTAGATAACTTATTCAAGTTTTAAGTCAAATTGCCTAACTCTATTTTTTTTGAATTTTTTGCCAGTTAAGGGCCTATTTTTTCCATGATGATCTTGCACATACCTGAAGGTGATCCCACAATACTAGTTTACAATTTTTGGCCAAACTGGACACTGAATTGGTTTTTTCTAACTAAATCTTCACTTTCAGGCACCTATAGCGGCTAAACCATGGAGAATTTGAAGATGATGCAAACTAGTGATTTGTGACATTTTGTTTGTAGATTCTAAATATTTTTTTAAAAAAATTTGGAAATAGATTGCACTTGTTTTTCCATCTCCTTTGAAAACTAGTTTGTATTAGTAAACACCATTTTTAAGGAGTGATGCTCACCGTATACAACATAATTTTTTTCTATGAAGGATAAAATTACATTTTTTTTGAATTTAGATTTGTAACTATGATATCTAGTCCTTTCATTTGGTTTCATATTGTTTTATTGAATATTTTTTCCTTAATCAAGTTTCAAATTCAAACCAATTACAATTCAAGCATAGGTGGACCGTATACATCATAACTTTTTTTGTATGTATCAAAATTCATTTTTTTAAACTAGATCAAGGACATCAATACCTAGCCTACACATATTTCTCATAATTTTATTTTGATAATCTGCTATGTTTCCACATGTACAGTACATAGAGATTGATTTTCAATGAAAAAAATATATTTAATCAAACTAATATATATATATATATATATAATAAAACCAAAACATATTAAAATTATATTCGTTGGATAGCTCATTCCAAGGACTACTATCATCTAGTTGGGTTTGTGAAGTCTGCCATTTTCATCCTCAACTCAAGCTTCAAAGGGAAAAATTCTGGAGAGTTTTGGTGCCAAAGGGGGTGAAGCGAGCAAAAGGGGGGTTTGAATGAACCCAAGTTCAAGCGAACCCCCCTTGGAGGTTCGCTTGAACTAGGGTTTGAGTGAACCCCCTATTCTATAGAGTTTCTCTTTGTTTTTTATTCCAAGAAAAGAGAAATATGTGGGACCCAACATTTAATAGGGTTCACTTGAAGGGGGGTTCTAGTGAACCCTTATTAGGTTCATTTGGACCCTAAGTTCGTTCGAACCCCCCAAAACCCAAAATCTTTTCATGGGAGCATTTTTTTGCAATTTTTCTTCATTAACAAAATTGTAAACTAGTTTTGTGGGATCACCTGTGGTCTAGATTTAAAATAATAAAATATACATAAAAAATTCCTTCCGGGGTGTTTCCCTCAAGCCATTGCCGATGCATGCAACCCTCAACCCCCCAACCTTGGAGATGATCCCCTCAAAGCACTCATGAGGGGTAACTCCCTCCCACACACTTACTTATCAATAATACACCTTAAGTAATTGTAATGTTGAGACACATTTTCCCAACAAAAATCACGAAGTTCAAATGGAAAAGTTTCTAAGGGGATTTTTAATTGGGATATGGTGATAAACCAAGTTCCATCAAAACCATTTAGAAATTTAGTTGGATACTACACCTTTGGATGATATCTAGTTTGATATCAAATCACTACAAATCCACTTGGCCATCATATTCTTGCAAATATGGAAAATTAGTCAATTTCAACTTAGATGGAAAATTCATCGACATTCGAACAATCAAGATGTTTACTTCCATCTACCCACAAAATCTATACTTAGTTGAATTCAACCTCATTGGATCAAATTCAAAAAATTTATTAGCATTAGGCTCATGCAAGTAAGGAACCTCCATCTGAACTACAATTTTTATCTTCAAATCGGTTCACTTGGAAATCTCCACAAAATTGGTTGCACTAAAAAACCTCACAAACCTTTAGCTTGTAGATCTTTCATACCTATTAGGCCAATGCAAGAATTTTACTTTCATCTTCTAGTAAAACCTATTTGCAAATCTTGTAGAATTGTCTAGTGTGGATTCTATTTGGTAGGCCATATTCTTGGTCACCATTATTACATTGGTATGCTTATTGCAGTGGGAGATGGTTATTAGGAGTACCTAATATAATTGTTCATTTGAATTTGTAGCAATTGTTTATGGTGCATGAAAATATTTGTTCACTTTGAGTAGAGTGTTGGGGATGATATTGGTCATGATGCCATGTATAACTCAATATTACATTTAATGGGAGCTTTATGCAGTTACATAATGTGTTCTATATTCTTTGTTTCAAGATTTTGGTTATGAGTTGTTGTTGTTGTTGTGTGTTGTGAGCCATGGATAATATTTGATTAGAATATGGATGGTCTTTACAATGGTTGTTCATGTCATAAGGAGCTCTTGGAATTTTCCTTTAGATTTTAGTGAGAGTTATGGAATCTTTGGTTCTATTGATGAAGTATGTGTAGCTTTTGTATCTTCTTGGCTTGGAGATTGTGGTTGTACTTTACCTTTTGGGAGCTCATGGCTTTGAGATCTTTGACTGTGTTGGGTACATGGAGGATCTATTAGTTTTTTTTCTAGCTGAACCCTGGAATTATTTAAAGCATAGCCAATCCTTATGTTAAAGACATCCCTAGGCTAGTGGCAAACACACCGAGTAAAGAATTTAGAGGTCTTCACTCCTGCACTTTAGGTTCTATGGGACCAAGGATGGTATTTCCCAAATTTTTTTTATTCTAATTTGTTGAAATGGAGAACACTTCTTCACAGATGGGTTCCTATTATAGGAAAATTGATGTAGGAGCATCCAACGATGTAGGGCAATCTTGCAACACCCAAAAAAAAAATATATTCTTTAAATTTTATTTAGTTGTTTTGAGTCCCATGATGGCACTTAAGTATAAGACTGTCAGGTGTCAAAAATAGAAAAAAATGGGCACTTACTATTTGTAGTAAGTCGACCAAAATAGGCTCGTATGGATGTGAACATTTACCCCAAAGAGAAGAGCCGAAAAAATTTCCAGTCACGAAAGAATAACCTAAATACCCTGCATGATTTGGGAGAAATTAAAGTTTTTGTCTCGAAAAATTTCTCCAATGCAGCTTCAAATTCAAATATAAAACTTTAGAGGCCCTAAAATAGCTCAAAAAGTAGCTGAACCGACCTATGTTCAATTCATGCGTTGTAGAGCTCGTTGAGAGATTTCCTATGATATGCAATAATAGAAAATCGAACACCTGGATCAAAAGTTATGGCCCCACGAAGTTGGTCCTCGAAAAAGTGAATTTCATAAAAAATTCTTCCTAGGCCATAAATCAAACAGTGGGACATTTGGCGCCAAAACAAAAAGGGGAAATTTGAAATTTCTAGAACATTCTAAGGTAGTTATTGTGGAAAATAAAAAGAGTTAAGTGGGGGTTGTAGAAGGTGGCCCTGATAGTGCAAATTGTGGCTCCAAATAATATATTTTCTTTTCAGAGTTGATTTTGTTGTAATGAATCAAACCTATGATGCTGTAGCATGTAAGCTTTGAATCTATAATTTCAATTTCTAAAAATAATTGAAAGTGGGTCATTTTTTTGTCTTGTACCTTTTGTGTTGTTATCTATTGTTGTGAATTCTGTGGGTTTTGGGCAGTGTGGCCCTCATCAAGTGGTATCAAAGTAGGAGTTCCTAAGCCTGTAATAGAGTGTCAAACATGAGGTAGTTGCAATAGGACCTATGAGTGTGGGTTGAGTTCAAGATTCCTATAAGACTTGCCCAGTATGGCAGAGGTAGAGGCCAAGGTGGTGAAGGAAGAGATCCACCTAGAGATGAAATTAGAGCCCTTGGAAGGAAATTAAAAACCTTGCAACAAGAGGTTCAAAGAAGAGATGTGCAATGACACAGAGATGACAGTAAAGATGAAACAAAAGAGGAAATGGAAGAGGAAGAGAAGGATCCAATGGATCTTGGAGAAAGAAGATTGTTGTGAGTGATCTCAGGCATTAGGAAGAGACCTAAATTGGAGGTTTCAACTTTTAGTGGAAATCTAAATCCTGAAGAATTGATTGATTGGATCAATGACATGGAGGAATTTTTTGAGTTTGAGGAGATTGAAGATCCTCACAAAGTGAGGTTTGCAAAGAAAAAATTGAGAGGAAAAACTAGTATATGGTGGAAAAAGGTCCAATTAGAAAGACAAAGATAAGGGAAAGATAAGATTTCCAGATGGGACAAAATTGTGTCAAAATTGAAGAAACAATTTATTCCAGTCGATTATGAATTGGAGCTACTCAAGAAGATGTAGAGCTTGAGGCAAGGGAAAAGGACGGTGAGATAATACACAAAGGAATTTCACACTTGGTTCTGATTTAGATAGGACATTCTAAGGTGAATAAAGAGAAAGTTGCTCATTATATTAGCGAGTTGAAGCCAAGCATACATGAAGAATTGGAACTGGTAAGAATGACCACCATTAATGATGCTTATCATTTTTCTCTAAAGGTTGAAGAACAACTGAACAAGAGGTTTGAGAACAAACAACGAGGTGGAGGTCGTGGAGGAAAGATTGGTGGATGGTCATATGGAGGTTGAAATGAAGATCAAAAGAAGGGTGAAGGCTCCAATAGCAGCTAGAACCAAAAGGGAGATAACACCTACTGTCCTCGTGATCAGAATAATGGAGATCAAAGAGGAAGAGGAAGATATAGATGAGGACCGAGAAGAGAAGGCTTTTGTGGAACCTATTTCTAATGTGGAGAAGAAGGAAATAGAGCCTATGAGTGTCCTCAGCATTAAGGAAGGTAAAATAGAAGACTTGGAAGTAGTGCACAAGTTGTACATGTAGATGAAGATGTTGAGTCTTCACATTCAGAGGATGCAGAAAGAGGAGAGGTTCTTGCTACTAGAAGTGCCTTGCTGAATGATGAGAATGAACCAACTCAAAGGAAGAATTTGTTTCACAGTAGATTTAAGTGTGAAGGTAATGTTTGCAATGTTATTATTGATGGAGGTAGTACTGATAACCTTGTTTCAAAAGAAATTGTTAGTAAGTTGCGGTTAGAGAGAAGAAGGCATCCAAACCCATACCAGATTGCTTGGTTGCAGAAGGACCATAAAGCCTTGGTAAATGAACAATGTCTAGTAAAGTTCAATATTAGAAATTACCACATATGAGGTATTGTGTGATATTATTCCTAGGGATGTTTGTCAAATGTTGTTAGGCAGATCGTGGTAGTTTGATCGACGAGCAATAAATGATAGATATGCCAACACCTATTCTTTGAAAAAGGATGGGGTTTGCCATAAGTTGAAGCCCTTAAAAGAGGTAGAAGAAAAGGTATGCAATAATGCAATAATTTTTTTGGTTGATGGAAGAAATTTCCTAGAAGGTATGAAGCATGAGCATATGTGTTTTGCATTGATCCGTAGAGTTGATAAAGAAGATACTACTAAGGTACCTATAGAGGTTTCAAATTTGTTGAATGAGTTTCAAGCTATTATTTTTGATAACGTACCTAAAATTTTGCCTCCTGTAAGGAAGATTAGTCATCAGGAGAAACAATTTATTCTAGTTGATTATGAATTGGAGCTACTCAAGAAGATGTAGAGCTTGAGGCAAGGGAAAAGGACGGTGAGATAATAAACAGTGGAATTTCACACTTGGTTCTAATTTAGATAGGACATTCTAAGGCGAATAAAGAGAAAGTTGCTCATTATATTAGTGGGTTGAAGCCAAGTATACATGAAGAATTGGAACTGGTAAGAATGACCACCATTAATGACGCTTATCATTTTTCTCTAAAGGTTGAAGAATAACTGAACAAGAGGTTTGAGAACAAACAATGAGGTGGAGGCCGTGGAGGAAAGACTGGTGGATGGTCATATGGAGGTTGAAATGAAGATCAAAAGAAGGGTGAAGGCTCCAGTAGTAGCTAGAACCAGAAGGGAGATAACACCTATTGTCCTCATGATCAGAATAATGGAGACCAAAGAGGAAGAGGAAGATATAGATGAGGACCGAGAAGAGGAGGTTTTCGTGGAACCTATTTCCAATGTGGAGAAGAAGGAAATAGAGCCTATGAGTGTCCTCAGCATCAAGGAAGGTAAAATAGAAGACCTGGAAGTAATGCAAGAGTTGTACATGTAGATGAAGATGTTGAGTATGCAGAAAGAGGAGAGGTTCTTGTTACCAGAAGTGCCTTGCTGAATGATGAGAATGAAACAACTCAAAGGAAGAATTTGTTTCACAGTAGATTTAAGTGTGAAGGTAATGTTTGCAATGTTATTATTGCTGGAGGTAGTACTGATAACCTTGTTTCAAAAGAAATTGTTAGTAAATTGCGATTAGAGAGAAGAAGGCATCCAAACCCATACCAGATTGCTTGGTTGTAAAAGGACCATAAAGCCTTAGTATATGAACAATGTCTAGTAAAATTCAATATTAGAAATTACCACATATGAGGTATTGTGTGATATTATTCCTAGGGATGTTTGTCAAATTTTGTTAGGCAGACTGTGGTATTTTGATCGACGAGCAATAAATGATAGATATGCCAACACCTATTCTTTGAAAAAGGATGGGGTTTGTCACAAGTTGAAGCCCTTGAAAGAGGTAGAAGAAAATGTATGCAATAATGCAAGAATTTTTTTGGTTGATGGAAGAAATTTCCTAGAAGGTATGAAGCATGAGCATATGTGTTTTGCATTGATCCCTAGAGTTGATAAAGAAGATACTACTGAGGTACCTGTAGAGGTTTCAAATTTGTTGAATGAGTTTCAAGCTATTATTTCTGATAACGTACCTAAAAGTTTGTCTTCTGTAAGGAAGATTAGTCATCAAATGGACCTGATTCCTGGAACTAATTTTCCAAATAAGGCAACTAATTGTATGACTCCAGTAGAGAGTGAAGAGTTGAATAGATAAGTGCAAGAGTTGTTGTGGAAGGGATTGATTAGAGAGAATTTGAGTCCATGTGCAATACCTGCAGTACTAGCACCAAAGAAAGATGGGAAATGGAGGATGTGTACAAATTCTAGAGCCATCAACAAGATCACCATCAAGTATAGATTTCCCTTGCCAAGGATGGATGACATTATGGATTGTTTGAGTGGAGTTGAGTACTTCACGAAGATAGATTTGAAGAGAAGATATCACCAAATCTGAATTAGAGAAGGCTCAGATGAATGGAAGAAAACCTTTAAAACCAAGGAGGGCCTGTATGAATGGTTAGTCATGCCTTTTGGGCTAACCAATGCACTGAGCACATTTATGTGGCTTATGAATGAGGTATAAAAATAATTTTTGGGAAAATTTGTTATTGTTTATTTGGATGATATTCTAATTTTCAGTAAGACATTGAAGGAGCACCTGATGCATATCTGGAAAGTTTTTGAGAAGCTAAGGGAGGAGAAGTTTTTGATTAATTTGAAGAAATGTAGTTTTGTGAAGAGAGAGTTGGTGTATTTGATATTTTTTGTCTCAGGAGAGGGTCTTAAAATGGATCCAAAGAAGGTTAAAGCTATCATTGAATGACCTACCTCAAGGAATGTTACAGAGGTAAGATCATTTCATGGTCTAGCAAGTTTTTACAGAAAGTTTATAAAAAATTTAGTAGTATTTGTGCACCTCTAACTAAAGTGATGAGAGGGCATAGAAAAGAGTTTAAGTGGACTACAAGAGCAGCCAAAAGTTTTGATATGTTGAAGAAGAAATTTATAGAGCAACCCGTTTTGGCACTTCCAGATTTCAATAAGGTCTTTCAGGTAGATTGTGATGCTAGTGGCATTGCCATAGGAGCTATTTTGAGTCAAGAAGGTAAGCCTATTGCCTATTTTAGTGAGAAGTTAAATTATGTTAAGAAGAAATATTTTGTCTATGATCAAGAGTTTTATGCTATAGTTCAGGCTTTGAAGAAATGGAGACACTATTTTTTTCCAAAATAATTTGTTTTATATATTGATCACAAGGCTTTGCGGTATCTCAATAGTTAAGGAATGTTGAATCAAAGGAACTTAAAATGGGTTGAGTTTTTGGAGAGTTATACTTTTTTTTTGAAGCACATGAATGGAAGGTCAAACATAGTTGCAGATGCCTTGAGTAGAAGGAAAAAATTGTTGATAGAGATGAAGATAGAGGTTGTTGGGTTCAATGAACTCAAGAGTTTGTATCCAAAAGATCCAAACTTTACAGAAGCTTGGAAGGCTTGCTTGGAACCTATTACATCGGAATGGATGAGATGGTTAGATTTCTTAATCCAAGATGGGATGTTCTTTAGAGGAAGCCAATTGTGCATTCCAAGGATTTCTATGAGATATAATCTAATCAAGGAGAAGCATAGTGGAGGATTGGCTAGATATTTTGGTTGAGATAAGACCATTTCTTTTGTCAGTGAGAATTATTATTGGCTGTAGTTACAACAATATGTGAAGAAGTTTTTACAAAGTTGCAGAGTTTGTCAGATGGCAAAAGGAACAAGTCAAAATATTGGATTGTATCAGCCATTGCCTATACCTGAGAGGCCATGGGAGGATATTAGCATGGATTTTGTTCTTGGATTTCCAAGGACATAGAGAGGGCGTGATTCCATATTTGTGGAGGTGGATAGATTTTCAAAGATGGCACATTTTATTCCATGTCATAAGACCAGTGATGTTGTTCATGTTGCAGAGTTGTTTTTTTAGAGAGGTGGTAAGACTACATGGTCTACCAAAGATTATAGTTTTAGACAAAGATACCAAATTTGTTGGTTATTTTTGGAAGACATTATGGAAGAAGTTGAAGACAGATTTGAAGTTTAGTTCTGCATACCATCCACAAACTGATGGACAAACAGAGGTGGTGAATAGGAGTTTGGGAAACTTGCTAAGATGCTTAGTTGGAGATAAGCCCAAGGGATGGGATTTGATTATACCATAGGAAAAAATTTCTTACAACAAATTTGTCAATAGGAGCACTCGTAAATCAACATTCCAGATTGTATATGTGAGTAGTCCAAGAACTACTTCTAAACTAAGAAAGATGGATAAGGGGGAGAAGAGTAGTACTGAGGTTGAAGATTTTGCTGAGCACCTGAATAATTTGCATGAAGAGGTGAAGAAACATATCAATAAGATGAACTCATAATATAAGGCTCAAGTAGATTAGAAAAGGAGGTATAAGGAGTTCTAGGTAGGAGATGAAGTCATGGTTCATTTGCAAAAGGAAAGGTTTCCATTTGGTACATACAACAAGTTAAAGATGAAGAAGTTTGGACCATGCAAGATCCTGAAGAAGCATGATTTAGGAAATGTTTATGAGGTAGAATTTCCTAGTGGAATAAACATTTATCTTGTGTTCAACATTGCTTATTTGACAGAGTATCATGAAGGTGATATAGAGGAGGGTCCACTAAAGGAACATTGGAAAATTCCAACAACTACTTCAAAGAAGGAAGAGATAGAAGAAATCTTAGATAGTCATGTGGGTAGAAGCACAAGAAATAGGAAATATGCAGAGTACTCAGTGAAATGGAGTGGAAGGCCTACTAAAGATTCATCATGGTTATTTGAGGCTAAGGTTAACCATCTTGGTTTCCCTCTAACTCCAGAGAAGTGATAGGGTCACTTTTTAAATTACCCTAGGTGTCTAATGTAGGAGCATCTAGTAGTGTAGGGAAATCTTGCATCACCCAAAAAACAAAATTTCTTTATTTTCTTTGGTTGGTTTGAGTCCCATGATGGCACTTAAGGGGTATAAGACTGTTAGGCATCAAAAATAGCAAAAAATTGGCACTTACTATTTTTAGTAAGTTGGCCAAAATGGGCTCATATGGACATGAAAATTTACCCCAAGGAGCAAAGCTGAAAAACATTTCTGGTCACAAAAGTATCACCTCAATACCCTGCATGGTTTGGGAGAAATTAAAGTTTCCGTCTTGAGAAATTTCTGCAATGGAGCGTCAAATTCATATATAAAACTTTAAAGGCCCTGAAACAACTCAAAAAGTGGTTGAACCGACCTATGGTCAAATCATGCATTGTAGAGATCATCGAGAGCTTTCCAACGATATACAATAATAGCAAATCAAACAACCGGATCAAAATTTATGGCCCTATGAATTTGGTCCTAAAAAAGTGAATTTCATAAGAAATTCTTCCTAGGCCAAAAATAAAATGGTGGAACATTTAGTGACAGAACAAAAGCAGAAATTTGAACTTTCTAGAACATTCTAGGGTATTTATTGTGGAAAATAAAAAAGGGCTAAGTGGGGGTTGTAGAAGGTGGCCCTGATAGTGTAGATTGTGGCTCCAAATAGTAGATTTTCTTTTTAGAGCTGATTTTGTTGTAATGAATTTAGCCCATGAGGCTGTAGCATGTAAGATTTGAATCTGTAATTTCATTTTTTGAAAATAATTGAAAGTGAGTCATTTTTTAATCTCACATCTTCCGTGTTGTTGTGTCACCAAAAAATGTATAGTTGACATTTTTATGCTCACTCAAGTCTTTCTAATGGGCTTTCGCTTGATTTTTCCTAGGCATAATGTTGTAATGTGGTCAAAATATTCACATTAAGGCTTAAATATTCAAATTATGATGTCTTGTGAAGGTGTTGTGAAGTGTTGTAAAAAATTTCTACACTTTTCTAGACTCTATTCATTACAATTCACCTACAAATAACCTTTTTATCACTTATTAAGTCATATTTTGAAGTGTTGTAAAGTCTTGTAACAAGATTTCATGCTTTTCTAGGCTTAATTTGACTAATTCAACTCTTTCTCATGTCTAAATATCCCCTTAATACACTTTTTAGTTGTTTTCAAGTGTGTTGTTAAGGATATTCCTGTTGGACAACTTTTAATGCCCCAAAATTCCTGACACCCACTTAAATTGCTTAAGTGGGTCAAAGTTGCCCATAGGGGCAACTTAGTCCTTTTTGGCAAAAAACTCAAAATGATTTTAAATTTCTAGCAGGATTTTGTCCTCTAACCCTTGAGGTCGGCCTATGATGTGTTACTTTCAAGAAATTTTAGTAAAATCAAGTATAATTAAGGGTTTTTCACCTCATTTTACATCTCCTATCTCCTACAATCATCTATCTCCAAATTACATATAATCTCTTGCACTCATTAAGCATTCAAGCAAATAAAGCATTATCAAGTCAAGCTATTGGAGTTCTTCATTGCACATCTTTAGATTTGAGCATCAATGGTGTGGTAAGTTTATGAAATTTGCATGTTATCTATTTATCACTCTCTTTTCATCTCATTTCATTATTCAGGGTTTGATTACCAAAGTGGGGTTTGACCAAGGAAAACCCCTATTCTCTAACCCTCAACCATTTTTCCCCTTTTGCATGTGACTTTTGTATGTAGATTTGTCAAGCAATGGATGTTGAAAGGTGATCAAAAAGTGCATAAAGTCAATCAAGTCAACATCTCCTTATTTCAAGCTTGGAGAGACTTTATGCCCCATTTCCTACAAAATTAAGTATGGACTCTTATTAGAAAAGGAAGTGCAGACCTAATACTACAAGATTTTGTCCCGAATTTCCTGAAATCTGTAGGAGGACTAAGTTGCCACTAGGGGAAAATTAGTCCTACTTTCGGGCCTAAAAATGGATTTTGACATTTCTGGATACCCATCTAATAGATTCTCCTTCCGACAAAGTTTCACAAAACTAGGACTAAGTCACCTAGACTGGCCTAAGTGTCCCAGTCAACATTCCAATCAAATTTTTCAGAATCCCAAAATCTTCCAACATCAAACTCCTGATTCTAGGTATCATTTAGTCATATTATTAGGCATTTCTGCATATCACATTGTGTTTTCCAATAATTCACATTTTTATAGTTTTACATCATTAAATCATTTCAATTTCATATCAAAATAGTAGGACATCTTCATTAGGCATAATACATCTCATTAACATAGAATTTGAGTGTAAACCCTTGCATTTTGGTCCCCCATCCAATCCCCTTTCTCCTTTTAGGTGAAAAACCCTAGGCTAAGCAAAGCGTTGTGAGGGGTCAAACCAAAATCATTGTTTACAGTTGTTACTTGTTGTGATTTTTGTGGGTTTTGGGTAGTGTGGCCCTCATCACAAATAAACAAAATGCACTAAGGATTTGGCTGATCTTTGAGTAAATAATTACCCATTTGCTGGGAATGAGGATGTATTTCAAACTTGCATTTCAAAATTGACATGATTTTAATAAGTATTGTTCTTATCTTGAACCTATGGCTAGGCATATTGCTAATTCATTTGATTGCATGAATTCTTGACAAACAAGCCATTGTCTCAACAATCGGGTAAATGGAGTCGAATATGAAATACTTAGTAATACACAAATTATTTTATACTAAATTAGATGGACTATTTTCATAAAGCCTTGCACTACAAAAACTCAGAATATCCAAAACATAACTTCTTATCAAATATTTTGAAAATTCTTATAAACCTACGACTCCCCTTAAGCATTTAATTAATTCTTTAAGCTGAAGCAAAGAAACAGAGCCATACATTCAATTAAACCATTGATGATAGATGAAAAGATCCTTGATAATTTCATTTATAATCTGCAAAAGTGTACAAAGGAGAGTATATGCTTTAGAATTTATATTTTTTTCTATATCAGTCATTCATGTAGAACTATTTAAGATTATTACATATAAGACCTATTCTCAAGATGATTAACTAGTGGATTCATCAATCCTTATGCATTGCATTTTTTTTCTGCACTTAAATTCTACCCAGACCATTCTAGACTCAAAATTTCAACCCCTTTAATGATCCTTGAAATCCTTTTTATAGATGAAGGGAGCAACTAGCATTAGGCTCATTACAGTTACATTTTATAATCATTTCAAAATTAATTTCATTTCATTTGGGTTAGTTCCCAAACTGTTATATTTAATCATTCATTTAGCACGAGAAAGCGAAAAGGCAAAAAGAGTGCCAAGCAATTGGTTGAAGATGCACACACAAGCCTTCCAAAAGAGTTGTTATCAAAATCAGAACGTTCACCAACACTGGGGAAGTCACCATTGGTACCAATGGCGCAAACCAATGAACCAACCACAGGAGGGTCGAATCACCACAAAAGTCAAAAAACCCGCACAACACTTAGTAAGAGAACACAGGTCGTATCCGACCTTGTTAGCAGCTGAGTAGACACCCTCACCTAGTTTCATGATAGAAATTGGAGTTGCAACAATTACCTCATCATCTGAATCATAATAGGGCACAAAATAAATAGGACAATGGCCTGAATCAAGGCCAGCTCCTCCTTCCTCAAGTTTGAAGAACTATCAAAAAGTCACAATAGGAACACTGAGCTTCCCTGAATAGACCCGAGGACCCTTACTCGACTTCGTTAATTCTTTCACAAACTCAACAAGCCCTTTTCCTTTAAACTTGACTAATTCTTCTGAAATGGTCCTATTTATTAGATTGTAAGTACTCTTGACAATAACTTTCTCACTCTTCTTATGTATACTCCTTTTATCCTTCCGGACCGTTGACATTTCTGCCATAATGGGTTTTGCTTCAGGCACATTTGCAAATGGTTCTTTCATATTCAACCTCCTAGACCATCAGACTCGTGCAATAGGAGTACTTGGCTCACTCATTTTCCTAGAGTAAAACACTAACTAGAGCCAATCTTGCAAGAAAAACAATAGCCACAACCTTAAGATAATTTCCACACACATAAATGAAAACCCCAAGAGCCCCAGATAAGACAATACAGAGTACAACTATGATACAACAACAATACCACATGCATGCACCCTTATAGACTAGGGGTTATACCACCGTCTCTGCGATACTTCGTTCAATACTCAAAATTCGCTCCTCCAGTACTTGTAGCAATCATTTCTATGCCTTGATAATTGTAGATGATCAAACTAACCATAGAAAATCCTCATTAAATAGAGGAATTAGAGAAGAATTGCATTTAATGGCCACCCTGGCTCGCTAACATGAGCAAAAAAAATAATTGTTGCATGTTGGATCTCGGTCTTCAATCATTTAGTATTTAAAACTCGATCAATGAGGCTCATTAAGGATCACCACTTACTTTTATGCTCTTACTTAGAAACAATGATGAGGTGCTTTAAAACTTCCATGTACCCATCTGTATCCACACTCCTTAATTCTCAACTTGCCTATCATTGATCTTGATGATCTTAGCTATAAACCCAACTCCATCACCCATCACGTCTTTTGGTTTTGCTTTGGGACCTCATCAAGCTATGGTTGTGAAGCCCAGGATGAGATATTAGCCATTGATCTTGATCATGGGAAGATCCTAGTTGGTGATTTAGATCCTATCACTCATCGCTTGTTCACTTTTCACAGAGCAGTTTTAACTCGCGACGCACCAAGCCTGCGCGATGGGCATAAACTTGACCCATAAGTAGTAGAGAGTTCCCTTTAGAAAAAATGAAGCAACTGATGATAGTGGTGAGGCCAGCGATGGGTTAAAAACATAACCACATCTCTCATTGAGGATTACCTTCCAACGATGAGAATGCAACACACAACGGGTGTAGACCTAAGGTAGTAGGAAAGATAGTCTATCTCTTGTCGTGGGATGGACATGGGTAGTTTCAAAGGAACACGTGATGAGAAATGAACTGCCAATGATAGACTTGAATAATTCTTAAAAGTATGTGGGCATAAGTTGTTTTTAAAAGGGGACTTCCTAGGCTCGAATGGTGACCAAGGTGTTGGGGCCGGTTAACAATGACGATGAAGACCATAAAATGCCACTTAAGCAATTGGTCGATGAGGAAACATAAGTCAATGTGAGGATTATGGGTATAAGTGAATGTAGACCACAAAAACCTAAGCCCTAACTGCAACAAAGAATAACCAATCACATGCTTGACCATGGAACTAGTGGGAAAATGAAATTTTAGGGTTCCACCAGGATCTTCAGTTAGGAGATGGTTATCATGATGTCTAGAGAGCTTGGTTACACAGTTTAATGGGAGCTTTGGTAGTGATGTTGATTCATCATTTTTATGATGGACACTTATTTATGTGATCTCCTAAGAGGGAATGTTAGATCATGATTTCATTATATGTTCCTGATTCTATATAGTTTAAAGTTTGACAATGGTAAATTGTTTGGATCTCTTTGGTTTTGAGTATTAATCATTTTCTTGGAGTTTCATGATTTTGTATGGTTGCATTTGATGTTGGCATGGATTGATTGGTAGATTCTCATGGAGACTAGAGAGATATAGGTGAGTGTGAGATATCTCTTATTTATTGGATCATATGTTGAGATGGTTACTCTTTGATGAGGATTTCAATAGAAAGATCGAGGAGCCTACACCTAGTAATTGATGTGAATCAATTATGGAACCAAAGAGAATATTTTCATTTCTTGGTGTTTTGTGCATGAGACAATCTTGTATCCCACTCTTGGTCTACTCGGAAAGTGAATGATCTGAGAGGTATTTCCCAACTGATTATGAGATGCATTCTTTATTTTATATTGTGTCTTCACATATGAGTTAGTCTTGAATATAAATATTCTAAAGAATTGTTAAGAAGATGCATGGTTTATGAATTTTTTTTGTTCTCCTTTTTTTGGTCTTGAGCTATGGATTTAGTTCCAAGGACTTATTTTGAGAGGTATAGGAAATAGTTTTTGGCTTCGGGAATATTCCCTTTGTTTTGGGAATGATTGGTTCGTTTGATCTCCCTTCAGTATGAGAGGTTTACATCTATTGTTTCCATTTTTTCATTTGATTTGAAAGATAGATGTTGATATCCTTTCATTGTGTGAATGATGAAGGAGATTACATTACACAACTTGGTACATGTTAGTGTGGAACAAGGATATGGTTTGATTTGTAGGTTCTCTCTTTGGTCATGAAATTCTCCTTGGATGTTTGGATTCACATGGTTGAGTGTGATGAACTTGGGAGAGCTATGGGGACTAATGGTGAGAGAGGTATGGCAACATATTTGTTTGCAGGATTTGCATATCATTGAATGATTCATTCACACTATGTAATAGAGGAATTATCCACATCCTCTAAGTGAAGTACAATAGATAGGCTTGATATGCCTTCCTCTATTTTTAGATTTTTCATTACTCATACAATTGGAATTTTTTGATATATCTTTGGTTAGGGTATGTGCAGAATCATGATGGGCCAAAAAGTGGCAATATGATGGGTATGTAGCTGACGACTATTTTTTTACCCAATATTGATGAAGCGAAAAGGGTTTTTAAAGGAGATTCTCAGCTTTCCACTGATAAAATTTATTCTTTACTTTGAATTTAATAAGTAATTATTATTCATTTTCTATTCAAATTATGACTAAAGTCTTGATTGATAGGCTAATTGAAAAACATCTATAGCTTTCAAACAATATCACATTTTTTGAATCCAAAACATGCGTCACATTCTATGCTTCACATACTATAGGATTAAAAAAAGAAAAAATGAATTTGATGAAGTTTTGACCAAGTTAAAGGTGGTTAGACATACAATTTTTATATTTTAAAAAGTTGTAATAAAAAATCATAATTAATTATTTACATTGAAAAATTACAAAAATATGCATCACATCGAGGCATGAGTCCTCTACTTATATCTAAAATCTTATAAAAAATTATTATCATTTTATTGTGGTTAGGGTGGTAGACAGACACCTACTTATTTTTTCTTTGAAACTTAAATACCATTGCATTGAAATTTCAAATTTTCACTAAAGAGATTTTTATTTTTTTAAACAAACCTAGTAGTTTAGAAACTATATTCAATTTGCTATAGATTCTATTCTTACATATTTTTAAAATAATATAGATAACCTATTCAAATTTTTACATCAAGTTTCCTAACTCTAATTTTTTTGAATTTTTTGCCACTTAAGGGCCTATTTTTTCTATGATCCTGCACATACCCGTTATCCTCTTTGATATCTTGGTTTGCTAGTTACTAATGTGATGATGTGTTTGCATGTTTCATTGGATTTGGATATATGAGTTATGAAGGTTGTGGATTATCTATCCACTTTCTTGCAATGGGATGACTTGGATGTGGATTGTCTATATCCATGAGATTATTTCAGTTTTAATGTAGTGTTGTTAGTTGTCCTTTTCTGTGGTCATTTATAAATTGGTATGTTGCATTGAGATAGGAGGATGGATGTAGAGAGACTTGATTGCAGATTTTGCGTTGGTAGTTAATGGCATCAATTTTTATCTATGTTTTTTATACCTTGGTTTGAGGTATGGTTAGCTTGGATGAGTTGCAATTTGGTGTGGTTTCTATTCCAGGTGGTATGAGTAAGGAAACTACTCAGAGCCTTTGTTATCATTTGAATTTGATGCTTATGTTCATGTAAATATTGGTGCAAGTTTTAATGATAGTTGATATGTTTCACCATTGCATGTTCCTTTTTCTTCCATAGGTGACATGTTAGAGGATGCAACAAATTTTTTTCTTAATGATGGTTATCATGGTTGCTTTTATAGGTATCTTGTTAGAGCATGAGATCATGGTTAAGATTCAAATGGTACATGTTTGTCTAAGGGATGTGTTTCCCTTGTTTGTGATTTGTATGGGTGTATTTACAATGTTGATGTCAAGTGGGAGAGTGTTAGGATTAGGTGCCATCCACCTTGTAAATTTTATGTCATATTTCACGGTTCCAACATCCTTAGAAAGTGTCTCTAGGAACTTATCTATATTGGGAAAATATTTTGTAATATTAATTCTCACAATTGTTTGCAATATACTCTTAAGGGGTAATGGGTCCACTAACAACGATAAAGATGGGTTTTGGACATAAATATTTAATATTATTTTCCCCACATGTGGACACCTAGAATGGGATAATAAAAGGTAAATAGAATGATACAAAAGTGATTGTGGGGATTCTTCAAGTGGGTTCCTGAAAAGAGGAAACAAGTGTCATTTTTCCATCATTTATTGCATTTAATGTAATGTTTATCTCTTATGTTTAGGAGCCCAAGTTCAAGGGAAAGTATTGGAGCCAAAATGAGTTTGTTTTCAAATTTTGGGGAGGTAATTCAAAGGTTGGGGATGTTTGAAATGAAAGGTTATCTTTGGGTGTCATGTTTGGTGCATTAGATGCCTTCACAAGTATATAAATTCAACCTCTTGGATGTAGAATTGAGTGGAACAGTTGAATACCATGTTACTCTACATGAACAATGACATGTTGAGGCATAAGCAAGTTTTGTTTAAAGGTACACAAATGATGCCATGTTGGAGGAAAAGAGGAGAATGGAAGTGGTTGTACTGTAATCTCATTTATTTGATGATAATTCACACTTTTCCTCTCTTCTTGGTGGATTTTTTCTCTACAAGGGTTTCTCCATGTAAATCTTGTGTTATGTGATGATCTTGTGATGATGTTTTGAGCCTCATTATTGCTATCTTATGTTGATGATATTCTTTTTTATTGTTGTTATAAGTTCAAATAAGGTAGTGTTTATGCACATAGTATGTTGGCTATTTTTTAGCATCATAAAGAAGATAGAATTAGTCATGGTATTTTAATATTAAGGAAACTTAATTTTCAAATTTGCATACAAGTTTCTGATTTTCATGTTGTTGAAGTCCAAGCTTTGTATCTGATCCATTAAAGTCATTTTTGGATAGATATTGAATTTCCCAAAAATTAGTATTGAACCTGTTTATTTCTCATCATCATTTTGTATTTATGCATCATGTTAGCATTTCATCAACTTATACCAACAACTTGGTACCAATGTTAGGGAGATAAAATGTTAGGATTATTTTCTCTTCCCAGTGAAGAAAGCGAACTCTATTGGGATGAAAATCAATCAAACATTAAAGTGAAGTCTTGATCATGGAGAGAAGATGATAGTCAATAAGTCATAGGATTATGAAGATACACCAATGCATTCAAAAAGTAGCAAGCCACATGGAGATCCAACAATATAGGGAATTTGTTGAATCAAGGGATCAATAACAACATATATTAAATGTCTTATTTGATAATATTATTTATACTCAAAGAAGAACTCTTACGCATGATTATAATGTTTAAAGAAATGATATGCCCATTGGTAGAAAAATAGTGATAAATATCATGATGCACATGCTCAATTTTTGGTTATTGCTTGATCTTGATCAAAGAGCCTTGCATGTTGACCCACACTCTACTTCCCCTACTTCTTCACATATAAATAAGATTAACTATGGTATAGTATTTCTTGATGGAAGTGAACTTGCTCAATCAAAACTTGACCATGAAATACTGACCAAGAATTGGATTTTCTTAATCAATTAATACAAAGGCATCAAGAACTTCAAGAATAAATATATTTGAAGCAAGCTCAAATAGTTCAAGAAATACAAATGTAGGCTTAGATTTATAATCAATAGAATCACAAACATAGTCGCTATGCACTACATTTCCCTACTCCAAATAAACAATATACCCTTCAATCCATGAACCCTCAAAATATGAGAGTTTCATTCAAGAGGCAAGCTTAAATATTTCCACTAATAAGACAACCTTTAGGAATAGAGTGGTAAAAATAGTTGGATTTCCTTAAAATCCTAGGTTATCGTTATAAAATCTTAAATGAGACGAGGAATGATACCTAGGTTCAAAGATAAAAATGTAATTATTGAAGAGGAAAATTTAAGATATTTCATCAATATTAGTGATGATTGGGGCATTTTTTGAGTTGAGGGATCAATAAAAATATATATTAGATGCCCCATCTAATAATTTGTTATAAACTCAAAGTAGAACTCATAGGCATGATTACAATATTCAAAGCAATGATATTTCCTATTTGTAGAAAAATAGGGACAAATATCATGATGCACATGCTCAAATTTTGGTTATTCTTGATCTTACTCAAGGGTCCTTCCATGTTGGCCCATATCCTACTCCCCAACTTCTTCACATAAAAATGATATTGAATATGATACAATAATTCATGATCGAAGTTAACTTGCTCAATCAAAAATTTATCATAGAAAAAGAAATATTGACCAAGAATTAGATTTACTTTATCACTTTAAAAATGAATAAAAAACTTCAAGATAGATAGAGTTAAAGCAGCCTCAAATAGTTCAACAAATCCAAATCTAAGATTTGATTTCTTATCAATAGAATCATGATCATGATCATTATGCATTGTATTGTATGCAAAAAAAAAAATTAAGAACATAACCTTCAATTCATCAACCCTAAAAAAGTGAAAGTTCATTCAAGAAACAAGCTCAAATATTTCCACCAGATGAGATAGTCTTTTGAAATAGGGTAATACAAAAAATCAGGTTTCTTTGAAATCCCAAGTTATCCTGATGAAATCTCATTAAAATCTCAAATGAGATAAGATGAATGATACCTAGGCTCCAAGATAAGAATATAATAATTGAAAAGGCGAATATTTCCATGGGTGACTTTCGCAAGTCATGGTATAATGAAGTGTGGAGACTTGACTTTGAAAATATTGGCCACAAGTTTTTTTTTATCGGTTCAAACGAAGGCATCAAAAACTCAAGCTGGATCTCCTTTATTACTATAGTTCTGAGTCCAACAAGTCATGACTTTAGCAGTCATGCATGTTGTTCTTCGAACGGTTGTGCATGACATGCTAGAGAATGAATGTATGTATTTCAATAGAAATTAAACTTAGTACTTGCAGTTCCATTTTATTTATGCTTGTCAAAATTTCTAAGAAAACTACCTAATGTGCATAAGTGTTCCATTTGAGATATTTCAATTGCTATAATTGAAAGGAAATAAAAACAAGTTAAATTAAAGTGATAAAGGAATTGATATTTTAATGTTATTTTTATTTGTTTTTGGGTTTATTTTAATAGATGATTTAATGAAATTATATAATGATAATGTCAAATTTTTATATTAAGTTTGATTTATAGTATGATTTTCATTTATTTTTATTTATGGGGTCAAAATAGGATAGTTAGGGCCTTGGCTATATTGGTTAGGGGTAGGTAAGTTAGGGGAAGGTGGGGGAGGTGAGAAAGGAAGTGAGGTATAGGTAAACCACATTTCCTTACAAGTGTCGAAAAAAACAAGTAGAAAAATATGGGTTGGGTCTTACTGGTTGGAGTTCTAACCTCAAACAAAACTCACTTTAATAAACTTTTATTTACATGTATTTCTAAAAATTCATCATTAAATATTAATCATTTATTTCAAATGCATTCATACACATTTTCTATACATTTAATCCATGTCTTGTAATTTATTTTTCCCTACCAAGTTTCAATTTTAAAGTGTTTAAGATTGAACCTCAAATTTTAAATTTTGAGACTTGTTGTTTTCTACTTTTCATTATGAGTCGACTTAGAACATGTTTACGCGAATTTTTGTTATGTTTTATTATTTTAAAATATTAATTTATATGAAAAAAGAAAGTGAAATCAATAGAGCATACTTTGACTTTCTAATTGCAATGAATCAAATATACATATAGGCCCTTGAATGTTGGTGAATGCTATCTTCAATCTTTCTCATCATTATTAATTTGGATCACTTAAAGACTTGAACTAGGAGAACACAAACTCCTACTGAGTCAAGAAATCTCCTCAAAGGTGTTTGCAAGCACCACTTTGACACATTTAGTTAATGAAAAAGCCAAGACAAACTATTTTGTTGCTAAATATTTCTTTATCCTTTTTGTGGGGCACAACTCAAATTCACATCTCTTCCAATAGTTGTGCATTAGTCATGGACAAAGGGATTGTTAGGTTTCTTTAAAACAAATTGTGTTATGTACTTTTAGTTCTTGAAGTCTAAAGAGTCCATATAATTTTTTTGCTCTATCAAAACACACATTCAATTAATTAATAGGTAGACTTGAAGGTCACAATTATTTGAAGGCTTACCTGAGTGGAGGTTTCAAACTTGAATCTCCAAAGGATTTGATTATCCTTCGTAGTGGTTCCTTTTTTATACTCTATGGTAGGAGATATTTTAACCAAAGTGCAGATAGTGGCAATAACTATAGCCCAAAAAAATTATGTTCAAGGCTAGCTCCACCAACAAACTCCTAGCTCTCTTCATCAATTTTTTGTTCATCCTCTTTATAGCTCCATTTTTCTGAGGGGTATATGGAGTTTTCTTATTCCTCTCAATCACATTTTTTTTATAGAACCTATCATAATCTGTAAAAAATACTCGATGCATTCATCAAACCTCAAGCACTTAATCCTTTTATCATTCTAATTCTCACAAAAATCCTTAAACTCTTTCAATTAATTAAAAAATTCATATTTATTCCGAAGTAAATACACCCATGTCCTTCTATTGTAATCATCTATAAAATATAGAAAATAAATAGATCTTGACAATAAAGGAACATTCACATGACGAAACACAATTGAATAAAATCTAACACCCCATAAGACTTATGATAACTAGAATAAAATTGAATTTGGTTCTATTTTTCATGTCCACAATGTCCACAAAAATAATATTCAAGATTATAACCATCAAGCCTGTCAACAAGGCATTTATTTTTTAGGGCTCTAAGATCCTTTTCACCAATATGATTGAGTCTTCGGTGTCAAAGCATTGTCTTCCTAGTAAGAAGATTCATCTCCAAGGAATGAGCACCCTTAGGTGACCAAAAATTATAACCATTAGAAGTAGACGCAAAAATTTTCTTTGTCGTTGGTTCCAATAGTGAGGATGAAGAATATGTAGCCCTTTTCTTTAAATTTTTAGAATAACTATTATATTGTACTATGCATGCATCCAAATAAAATAGAGTGCATATCTAAACACCCTTATCAAGCACCATAGCTCCTCTCACCATCTTCCATCCTACCTTTGATAAAATAACCTACACACCCACATCATTTAGTTTACTTATAGAAATTAGGTTCCATGCCAAACTTGGGATATGTAGGACAACATCAATCCTCTTCACACTACCATCTTGGAATCAGATATTAAATCTTCCATGACCAACTATCTTTAGGTGAAATTCATCACCCAGATACACCTTTCCACCATCATATTATTCATAATTGTAGAAACAATCTACATGTGAGGTCATGCGGAAGGAAGAACTAGATTCAATCAACCATATATATTTTGATACATGTGTTGTCAAGGTTGCAAAAAAAAAAATGCATAATCTTGAGAGGATTTATTAGAGTCAAAATTGGAGAAATGATTTTCCTTTTTCTTCTCCTCGTCCACTCTTTGTATAAATCGCCAAATTTTCCACAATTCCAAAATTTCAGCTTGGCATTATTAGGAGACAGATTTCTCATGAAATTTGGATTTTTACTTTCCTTTTCGTGTTCTTATTCTTGCCTTTTTCTTTCATTATCTCCTTGGTCATTTCAAAATATTTTTTCTATGTCTCTTCAAAAATAAATGGTGCAACTACTTCATCCATATTGAAGGTGGTAGTGGTACTCCTAGTGGCCCTAACAAGGTGGTCCGATGAGTCCAAAGATGAACACAAAAAAGTCATGCAACAATCCTCCTCCTCCATATTCACACCAAAAAATTTCAACTAGGCAACAAGCATGTTGAATGCATTTAGGTGATTTGTGATAGATTCCCCTTCTTCCATATTTAGAGAATACATTTTCTTTCATAGGAATAACTTATTTACCAAGGATGATAACTTGTGTTCTAAAAAAAGATGAAGATGGGAACATGAGCGAAGGAGGTTTTTGAATGATGAAGGTGATTTAGGCAATGGGGAAGATGATCCTAATGGCGATGGGCTAGTTGTTCTTATTGTTTGATGTTTTCACAACATTGCTTGCCCCTTGGGTTGTTTCGTGGTTCATTTAAATATAGCTCTAGATCTAGCATTTGGGTACTCTCTGCCTCCTTTGTTTGGGATTATGCCATTTGGAGGGTGCACTCATTGAATTCTAGTTCCATTTTTGGGTTTGAATGCTCCTTCCTTTAGCGAGTGGTTTCCTCATGTGTGATCATTGTGGTGTTCATCCCTATTTTATTATGTTCACTCCAACTCTATTTTGACCCTTGCGACCACTTTGACCTACTCTTTGTTATGGAGGGTTTCATGCTTGGTGACTTTGAACACTTTGTTCTTTGGCATCATGCATTTGACCACTTGAGTTTTTTTGTGTTAGAAACCCTTGTTGACCCCTGATTTTTGGGTGTTTGGATGGCTACTCATGGCTATGCTGGAGAGGTTGCTATGTTCCCTCTCCATGGTTTGGTGAGCCCCTACTCTATTTTTTTTAGTTGGCATGCTTGAGCTTTTCCTTTTCCTACCTTCTAGGTATTGTGTTGGAGCATTTTTTCCTTGTCCTATTTTGCAGTGGGGATGGGTTTGACTCTAGTCTTGATGGTCTTTTTCTCTTCAAATCTGGTCAACCCTCTCTTGGGTTTCACCACTTTTTCATGGTCTTGGGAGGTGTGGTTTTTTTGGACGTTTTTGCTTTGCATGTCTCGGCTTGCTTTGAGCACCTTGTATTTCTTATTTTTTTTCTTCAAGCTAATTTTTTCTATGGTTTTCAAATTTTTTATTGTGATCGAGGTCCCCGGTTTCATCCATCCTTCCAATGAATTTTTGGTGAATTTGTTGATTTCCCCTCTTGGGTTGAGGTAGGGGTTCTACCCTATTTTGAAGAAGTTTGTTCTTTGCTTTGTTGTTTAGGGCCTAGTGGTTTGGGGTTCAATATATTTTTGGGCTACCTTGTTAGAGGCAGTGGTTGTTTTGGCTCCTTCTAGGGCCATTTCTAAAACTCTTTCGAGAGAGTTGATTTAGTTAGATGTGAAATTTTTCATTTTTTTAAAAAGGGTTATGTTTTGGATGGTGATGAGTCTTTAGATGGTCTTCAAATAAGTGTGTAATTTCTCATCCCCCCTATTGATTGTGTCTCCTTTTGAGGTGGAGACCCCCCCTTTAGAGGTGGAGGTGAGTTCAAAGGGTGTGGGTGGTTGAAAACTCTCTTCTATTGGGGTGAAGAGGAGTTAGTGTTGAGTTCCTAGTCCTATCCGTTTGGTGGTGACTATGGGGTTTTAAAGTTGTTAGCTTCTTTTGGTTTCTTCCTCCTATCTCAGAAGTCATGGTTTTTCTGTGTTGTTTTCTTGTTGATGTTGTTCTTGTTGTCGGTTTCTTAGTTCTATGCTCCAGTCAAAAGCATTATTTGGGTGTTGTTTTTATTTGTCTCACTTTTAGTGAGTTATTTTTTGTGGCCTCACTTTTTGTGAGCCACCTCTCTCCACTTCAATGGAACTCTATAATGGGTATTGGCCCTTCCAATCTTAATCAAATCAAAAAAAATTACCAAGGATTTATCCTGATAATTTTTTGTAAGTTTCTTCTATATAGATTCTATAGTATGTTGTTCATGGATAGTCAAAAATACGTAGGTAGCCAAACAAATATTAAATATCAAACCCTTATCCTTCTAATCCATTAGATCCCAATCTTCTTGTTTCATGTCTCATGACATTGTTTTAGATACAACTAAGGTCATATGTCTCAATCTAATAGCATGTCTTCCATCTTGATCTTCCATAGCTCAAAGTTTCCTCCATTAAAATTTTCAATCTCAATTCTTCCAAATGTGCTAGCCATCTCCTTCCTACAACAAGATCACATAAAAAATCCTCTACAACAAACCCCCACTCAAAACTATTAGTACAAAAAACTCTCTACCCACAACTAGAACCAAAGTTGATCAGACTTGTGCCGTAGAAAAAAGGACCCTTTGCTTGACATGGGATAATTCATGATAAATGGACTTAATGAGGTCTTAATCTAGTGTTGTGAAGAATTTTATGCATCCACTCTAGGTCTTGGACCCTTCTAAACTGAATAAAATGTGTTTGTTGATGTCTTGTAAAGGTGTTGTAAAGTCTTGTAAGATACTTTCACACTTTTCTAGACTTAATTAACCTATTTCAACATTATCAAATGTATTTTAATACATCATCACATCAATTTAGAAGGCTTGTAAAGTGAATTTAATATTAAACTAGTGTTGTAATGTGTCTTGCATATTCACATTGGTTCTTGTGCCTTCCTAGGCTATGTGGACCTCATTTTAGTGTTGTAAAGTGTATTTAATTACACTTTCACATTGATTTTTGTGCCCCAAGACCTATTTGACATTTATATCATCATTAATAGACCTATTTTAACCCATATTGTGCATCCCAAGGCTTAAATTGATCAAACACTAGACAAAGTTGCAATTTAAACTATATATCCTTATTCCTTGGTGTATGAGTTGTCAAATGGACTCATGTGGGACCCATTTTTCAGGCTCGTACTAGTCTCATATTTATCAAGTATTACCTTTTCCTTCCCACTCGTGGCAATGATGTTGATTAATGCAATAGTATATTGCTTGTGCTCATTTATTCTCATCATTTCTAGAAATGGGACAATAATTCTCACTTGGGAAAGGACCTGAAACATATCCACTAGAGAATAATTCAGAAATTCAAGGAGTACAAACTCTATGGTAATTATTTTCTCACCTTGTTCTTGAACCTTTTCAACATCGGGTTTCACATCTTTGGCCTTTTCAACTTGAAGAGATGTTTCACCATCAAATTTCTCTTTGGTTCCTTTCTTGGTCGAAATTCTTATTTCTTTAGTTTCTTTGGGTTTTATCTCCTTTTTTTTGTTATTTGTCTTCATTCCCTTTTTTCCACATTAGTCTCTTTGACAAACATACTACCTAGAGTACCTTGATTACCAATTATGGTCTGATTTCTTAAGATAATTTCCTTTCTAGCCTTGGCCTTCTTAGCTAGTGTAATAGTGTGCCTATCAATTTCCTCATTTGTGGGCCTCCTAAAAATAAATTCACCTAACTCTACATTATAAACCCTATATTCATTCTCATCTTCTTCATCTGTAAATACCTGTTGATGATAGGAGTTCTCCTCTTGCCTTAGAATGTTAACATCATCTCTGTTTGGCTCATCATCTGAGGAGTATTCCTCATAATAAAGATCTGATCTAGTCATGAGTACAATTGTAGTTTCATCCTAATTCGGGAAAGAGTCAGACTCCTCTTGATCATCTCGAGGTCCTTCAACTAACCTCACCATAGCACATTGTTGTGAGGAATGTGGCATTCCACAAGCCAAACACCAAGGTAAATCCTTAGCAACATTGGTAGAATGCTTTTGATTATTATTAACTGGCTTCCCATTATGCCAGCTAGTGTGATTTGGGTAATCCTACAATCTGGGAGGTCTTTCATTCCTCTAAAACTGAGTTTTGTCATTTTTGACTTCCTTTTGTACCAAACTAAGAATCTGATCTAGCTTTTCATTAGGAACTACAGCTTTAGCCACCTTCTCATTCTAAGCTTTGGGATTCTTCAAAGGCTTAAGGTCATCTCTCCTTCCAAATTTGTCAGAAGCCCTTCTATTGTTTTCAATATTCGCTACCATCTTGTAAGCTTCCCTTAAAGACTGTGGATTCTTTTCCTTGAGCAAGTAACACATCTTTGAATTGTATGCATTACAATACACAACTAAACATGCTCTTTCATTTGGTCTCAAGGACACAGGAACCTTGTTCATTGCCTTTTGGAACCTCACATTAAACTTAGTAGCCATTTCATTGTGCCCTTTTGTGATATTGTTGAAGTCATTCAATCTAAACCATGGATCAGTTTGATCCCCATACTGTTCTCGGAAGATTCAAAAGAATACATCCTTGGAATCAATGCTTGCATATGGAAAGCTCCTATACTAGTCCCTTGCATCTTTTGTCAGAGACTGCATGAAATATTTCATAGCCACATCCTCATCCCATAATTCAAAGTCTTCAATCAAGATCTAAAAATATTTTAGGTGGTCTTCACCACTAAGGGCATTGTTGCCAGTAAATTTGGGCACATGCACTTTCTAGTATTATCTGGCACCATATTCGGATACCCTGGGATGTTTTCAAAATAGAATTGTCTATACCTATCAGTGTGCAACACTCTCGTCCCAGTAGGCCCCTCATCCTCATCTTGACTATCATGATCCCTCCTCTAGTCATTGTTATTCCTAGACCTTCTATGTTGTGAATTATGTTGATCATTGAAGTGAAGAGTCCCGACATTATCCTCTGGTTGTGAGGATGAACTAGAGGGATTCCTAGTAGATGATCACTTTTCATTTGTGTGGGGACTTGAGGATAATGTGTGGGCTTGAGGACTTTGGGTATCAGAGACAGGATCCTTCAATGTGGATTCTAAGAAACCCATCTTCCTTTTCATCTCTTTGTTTACAACCGGTAACTCCATCTCCATTTTCCTATCCAATTCCTCATTTTCTTTCATCAATTTATCCAATAATGGAATAGAATCATTTTGTAGTGTTTCTTTCTTGGAAGGACCTCCCTCATTAGTTTTTACTCCTTCATTTGCTTTTCTCTCTCCCATAGGTCTTTTTCCTTTATCAACATTATGGGACTCATGCTTTGCATTATTGGGAGGGGGGTCAATAGAGATAGAGATTCTTTTTAGCATTGTTAGTTTGTGAATTTGTAGCAACACTATCAATAGAGAAAACTATAGGGATCTTTGCAACAATTTATTCCACAACAGGGCAGTCTATCTGGGTAGCTTCAATAGTTAGCTTATCCAATGCCTCCATCTCCTCAACTTGTCTTCTCATCCTATCCCTCTCCATCATGGCTTCCCTTATCCTTTTCTCTTTCTCCTCATTTCTCTTCTTCATGTTCTCATTGCATTTTAAAGCTCTATCTTAGAGCGATTGTATATCTCTAAGGACTTCTTCTTCATCAGGCAAAGTAGAGTCTCTATCTAATATTACTATAACCTCATCTAAATGAGGAGCAACAGTATGGGAATACTCATCATCTCCAGTTAGTAAGTTGAAAGGAAGGGGAGTATATGAGTGGGATGTTGGGGTTAATTTCCCTTGAGCTCTAGCACGTTTGACACTAGAATTGTCTATATTCAGTCTCTTTCCCTCCATTCCTTGGCTCTCATGCTAGGATCCAAATGGTGTTCATCTACAACAGACTTCATAAAAACCTCTCTTCTCCTAGTGGAAGTACTATCACTAAAATCTAGCAAATTATTTTTACATTCTAACATAGAATTGGAATGCATTTCACGTTTAGGGGTGGGATGAGGAGACTTACCTTTGTCTGCTTCCTTTGATTTTATCCATTTCCTGTGTAAGTTCATGTTCTTGGGTAATTCACCTTCCAACTTCTACTTTGGATTCTTCTTCATATGCCTCATGTTTGTCTCATCTGTACTTGGGTCTTCTATACATCCATTAACTTCTTTGATTTCCTTTTCTTCTTCTTCACTTCTTTGATGTCCTTAAACACTCACTAGCACTAATGCAGAGACTATAGAGTTGCCACCCAAATTCCTTGGGACCAATTTATAGAAATTGTGTTGTATTTTGTATAAATTTCAACATATGCTTAAAGATTGAGACAAACTTTGACAAATACAAGACTCTTTTTAGATAAAATATGGACATATCATTTCAAAACGAAAGAGTGGGAAACTTAACATGACTCGGGTAAAATAAATGACAAATAATTGAGAAATATTTAGAAAACATTTCAAATTGACTAACTCTACAAGTAAATACAACCATATAACATAGTGATCTATGATAAGGCATTCTGGAGGACCAATAATCATAAAGCTTATGTGCCCAGTAGATTCACCATTTTTGTTGGTTGTTTTCAATGAACCAATCAAATCTCACCAGGTACCTATGGGCTTGCCAGACTCAATTGTTGAATACCTGCAATATAATTGGCCAACAAATGAGATATAGCACTGCATGCTTAATCTCCTACACTTTGGGCTCTATAAAACCTAGGAGGGTGGTCCCACAATGTAAATTATGTAATTCTTCTAAAAAATTGATGTGAACATTGTGTGATCAAGAAGATATATTCTCATACATGACCAAGAAGATGAAATCCTTCAAGAAATTGGCATTTCCTTGAATGAATTATGTGTCTACAGTCGAGAATATCACACAACACCAACCACAACAAAATAAATATTGATCTGAAATTATTTTAAAATTTGTTGTTAAGTCAAGTGACCGAAACCATGAGACATGCTTGTAAAGATAAAGATCAGTGCCCTTATCTGCGGGCTAGGAGTCAAAAATAAATTGAAATGTAACGTATATTTAATCTTGAACATTCATGACCACACTGAAACTACTTTGCAACTCACAAATCTGCTAATGGGATCTAAGACTTCTTATCAGATCCAATCATTTTGAACATGAATTTATGATTTTACTCAATCATTTTAATTGATTCTTTAAACCAAAGCTAAAATCAAAACATATATCAAAGTATAAAGAAATAAAAATTAATGAAATGATCGTGGATCAGTATTTTCATTAATAATTCAAGTACAGATTGAACTTGGAGAGACTATGGACACTGAAAGTTGCATTATCATTCTGAAATGCTCAAGAACCATACATTTAACAAAATTCATAATCTAAACTCAAAGAACTAGACAAAGAATCTAAACATATTCGTTGTGTTCTTCAATGGCACTATTTGATTCCAAAATTCAACAAAAGACCCGCACAAATGACCTTGAATTTCCTTTTATAGAATAAGGAAGCAAAAAAAAGCTCTAGGCCAAATGTACACATGTCACATTCTACTTGGACCACTATTAGACATATTCCCAAATTCGGTTATATTTACATCTTTCCAAAATGGAGGGAATACATAAAAGACAAAGATATTCAATGTAGTAGCATGTCCATTCCATTGAGCAAGATGAAAAAAGTTTGTGAAACAAAAGTGAGTCAGCATTCCATATCATCAACAACTAACTTTACTAGTGAAACATATATTTATACATTTCAATTTCTAAGGCCAGACATGTACAATACTTGACCAAATTATATATGTCCCCACATCTATTCTTATAGATGTAATCAACCAATAAAAACCCTTATCCATTCTTCACATTCCTCCTTAGATGGCCAATTGAAGTAGATAATCTTATCTAACTTCTTGTATGGAGAATACTTTTTCATCACAGAATTAGATTTTTTGTCCAAATCTTCAAGAAAGTTGATGATGAATGACAACTTTTCCAAAGTGTCATTTAAAATAACGATGTCAACCCATTTACAAATGTCCTCAACCTGGGAAGCAATAACATCATCTACCTCATTTTTTCACACCTGTAATGGCTTAACTTCCTCACAAGTGTGCAAAATATTTGGCAATAATGACAAATCTGCCAGATCATAGTGAGCTTTCAATTCTAATATTTTCTATTCCAATGGGTCAATATATCCCTAAAAATTTTCCTCACTAAGCTCATAGACAAATGTGTAAGTTGGAATCACCTTAGGATACCTATCCTTCTACTGATTAGCACTGACTACCATAACCTTCAATCTCTCAACCCTCGGGACACATTTGTTCAGGATTGGGATAGCCAGCTCCTCGTTTATTTGAGATAAATCTACATAGTGTCTTGTACTTTCTCGAACAACTTCTTATATATTTCAACGTGTGCAAGAAGTTGTTCTCTTGTAGGTAAATTAGATTAACTAGGACTTTATTTGCTCAAGTCTCCCGTTGAGACTGGCTCTTGTCCCAAATTGTATGACACTGTTGCCAAAGCTTGACCTTGAGGGGAAATTTGAGGTGATGCAATTAGGGAAGATGTAGGTGAATGACTTGAGCTAGCGTGACCTTGAATTCTCTGCATTTCTTCTCGCTGCTTATAGAATGCCAACTCAGTCTCTAGCAAAGTTACCTTTTGTTGACTATTGTCATATTCATTGAGAAGCTCATGGTAATTACTCTTGAAATCATACCTTTCAAGAGTGAGGTTTTCCATAGTTGCTTTAGTAAATCTAGCAACATTAATATCCATGTCAGCTACCTCCAAGGCTAGGGTATCAACAACTCTTTTCAAAAGCAATTGTCGACTTAAATTTGATGGTTCAGCAAGTATAGGCTCCTTGGATCCCTTGGATAATGACCAAATTTCTAATGCATCCCAATCTTCATTGAATGCAGACCCCCAGAGTGTCATATTCAATTGTTCCTTTGTTTCCACTAGGGGCTTTTCAACTCTTCTTATAGTATCTAAAACAATGACATCAACAATACCCCATCCTGGTAGTAGCAACAAACCACATTTCTTCACCCTTTCCTTGCCATCCTTGGCAGTAATATTTTTGAATCCTTCCCTCATAACCCCCCTTACATTGGCTTGAATGATAGCCTCAAGAAGCTCTAGATGTAAACTCCTCTCAATGGCAACGTTCTCTACAGATTTTGCAGCTTTTTCTCTCCATAAGAAATCTCTAAATGTTGGTGACTCAAAAAAAGAGTCATCTTCCATTAACTTATGACAATCCTCTAACCTCACATCATCTACACTATTTAGACCACTGATATCAAGTTTTTCCAACCTTAAAATACTTCCTCTTGAGCTTGAAGCAATTACCCCTACAGGGGGAGGCATTCCATGTTGCATATCCTTAGGAGTGATAAGGATATCATCTTCATCTATATTATAATACTCAACCACTCCTCTTGCCTCTATCTTTTGCTTCTTGAGAGGTGGTTGTTCCAGTGGAGCAAGACTTCCTGAAGGTGAATCAAGATCAATTATAGCTAGAGGAACCTACCTTGGAGGTGATGGCAATGCACTTTTAGGAGAGACTACCATTGATCCCTCTAAAGTAGTGGGGGTTGGAAAAGTTTTTTCTTCATTCACCACTCTTTATCTCTTGTAATAAATTATTATTTCCTTATGGTGTTGATAGATGGGATTTACTTCTAATGGTGCATTAGCATACACTTCAACTAGTCTTACTTTTCCTTTATCTATAGCTTCTCATTGTTCCCTCAACACTCCAACTATATTTCCAAAATTGTCCATAACATACATGACCTAGCTATATTCATCTGGTATATGTGGCAAAGGATCATATTGGGGATCCTTTTTTCAAGCTTCCTTGACCATCTTATCATAAGCAAGATACTTAGCTTTCCTTTCATCTTGTTTTGGAAATTTGGAAATGTTCCTAATTACATCCTCAGGATAGTAGAAATTGTGCATAAAATTACCAAGCCTTTTATTTGTTCTTAATTTGGCAATGAAACCCTCAGGGTCATGATTCCTTGCGCGTAGAGCCTCCAACTTGTAAGGTGGTATAAAATGCACTAGTTCCCTCCATGCTCCTTTCACCATAATGAAATCAACAAATGTTGTCCATTCTACAAGGAATGATCCCTTCTCTGTTATATTCGGTAGATGTGTTGCCTGAGAGGCTCCCAATTGTCTTATAATTTCAAGAAACCCTATCCTCAATGGCACATCCCTTGGAAAGACATAAGGATCTATGCTAGTGCCATATACTCTGAAGATTGTTTTATCAGGTTATAAAATCAAGTCTCCCCAACAATGATTCAAATTTAAATCAAGCCTCAGCTCCTTAGGTCTCAAGAATTCATGTATCTCTTGAGGAATCCTTGGTGGTTCATACATCAAAGACCTCTTCAATTTTGATGCAAAATCATTCTAAAACACCACATAATTAAACTTTAGGTCATCTTTGTCCAAAACCTAGGCCCACCATTGAATAAGAAAATCAACACCTTTTTTTCTCTTTTTCAAGGTTATATCTTTTCCAAAAACCTTCCCCCCATTATACAAGAACATATGCATCAATAATGAGTACCACCAAAATGTCACCCACTCTTTTCCTTCTTTCATCTCAACCAAGCCCTTATGAATATTCTCTGCTAGGTATGTTCCATAATCATAAACTATATTGTAAGTTGAATGCTACATATGTCTTGCCAAGTAACTATATTCCCTTTGCAATGTGTTAGGTGGTGAAAAATCAATGATTTGGTAGAAAGTATATACAATCTTCTTAAAATAACTAGAAAAATATCTCATTGGGAAGGACTCAAGCTCCCTTTCTCCAATATTGATCTATTTTCTACTTTTCCTAGTAACAGTAGTAACAGTATGTAAGGGCAACGTCTTCCATCTAATGAATACTTTTGTGTTTTCATATTCTTTCTTAACAAGATTCATATCAAGGGGAATCAAGTCCTTACTCCACTCATGCAAGTTGAAAAAACCTTTAATTTCTTGTTTGGTTATCCTTACCATTTCTTTTCCATCATAAGTTTTGACAAACCTTGAAACCAAGTCATATCTTGTGGCAATATTGTTTAGTAAATCAACATCCATGTAGACATTGGGAACCACTAACTTTTCCAAATCCAACCTCCACGGGTTACAGAGAGGTATCCCAAGGTTCCTATTTCAAAACCAGTGCTAGAAAATATGCCATCTAGTGTAAGGAAACTTGACATCCTTGATATTAAATTGCTTAATTATTACACCATTTCCAACTTTAGGGCCATAGAAAAAAATCTTCCCCTCAGGCTTCTTATTTGTAGAGGATTTCAGTAGGTCAACTACATCTCCAAAAAGTACTCTAGACTAGGCAGCCAAGACCGCCATTTTCACTTTGGGAGCCATGGGTACCAAAACTAAATTAAAACAAACCATGGTTTCAACAAAGGGACCCCAATTACAAACCTCCTATTTCAAACCTAGTATTCAATTTAAATTCCAATTCTGGAAGATCTCATGGAGCTATGACCCTTTTAAAAAATGCAATTAACACTACCCTCCAGCAATTAAAACAAAGTAGTACAACCTAGGCAATTAAAAATTGAATTAAAAGCCAAACCTAGTTTAAAAAGCTTCAGAATAAAGCATAAAAATACATTTATTGGCACTTATAGCTTTCAATTGTGATAAAGCCAAATGTTGGTCGAACTGAACTTTATGAGTTGCCTCATTCAATTCTTTGTATTTCTCCAAACACATCCTCGAACATCAATTGTGCAAGAACTGGCTACATACACATATTTTGAGGGGAACTTGAGTGATTTTAGATGTCGCCTCTGTAATTAATCCTTTCTCGCACAAAGAAAAATAATTACAATGATTGTACTTGCAATTTTGAATGTGTATTGTTGATCTCCATCTAAGGTGGTGGCTTTGAATGACTCAAATTGAGTCAATCATGTTTGAATTTCATTGTCGTCCCACTCCAATGAGTTGGCCAATAAAGGTATGCCAACTGGATTCTTCTTCGTGTATTCCTAGGCTGCACCTACTAGTGGCCACAAGATGTACATGGCAACTTCTCATAGTCCTCACAGTGCTTAGCAAGCTTGCATTTGAACTCTGCGAGATGGCAGGGAATGATGGTGATCAATTATTTTCTTTTAATAATAACCGTTGATCACAAAGCTCATGTAATTGGGCTAAAAAGTGATGCTCGAGTCCACACCCACGATCAAACATGTGGCAGTATCTCACAAACCATGCAGTAACTAAAAGGCCTTCACTTTAGACCTGCGAGCTATTGGGGAACGTCTGAGATTGATTCCCATGATCCAATGATCTTTAATCCTCGACAATGTGACAAAATTAGTCGTAAAAGAGGGCCATGACTAGGCCAATGATGCTTTTACCCTCGAGGATGGATGACTTAGACTTAAGTCATTAGGGTGAAATATTAAACCCGACGTCAAGAAAATTGAGGCGATGGTGAGATACTTAGCAACCAACAAACCTAAGTGGAAGGGGTTGGTAAAACATGCTTCCACTAACACAAGTCACAAATTAAACAACCAAAAAATGGTAGAGCAAGTCAACTAGAAATTAGAACATCTAAGGTTTACTATACAATCAAGAAGTAAATCAAAGGGACAAGGCTAAAACCCTAAACCCTTACCTATGGGAAAATGTAACATATTACCTCCAAGAAAAATTGAGCTCAAAATCTCAAGAATTTTAGGAGCCATCACCCTCATTCCTAGGAACAATTAATATCAAGAGTCCACCACTCTTCTTTGGAGGACCCATGTTTTCTTGACAGTCCACAAATTTTTGGCATGGATCCAATGGTGGATTATGAACAATTATTGAACATGATACAAAGGCATACCAACTGTACTCAGTACACTTGCCTTAGGAAAAAAGGTGACCAATTACAATGTCACTACAAAGGTCTATGGAATGCACAACCATCATCGACATTGGTAATTGATAGTGAATTGAAAAAATCCTATAAAGCCAACAAGAAATGATGAGCATGTTAATATCCACAACCTTGAGATGCTTACAATTTGGTGAGAAAATGTTGATTGCCACCCAGTCTTGTCAAGACAATTTGTCATAAACAACATTTCCAAATATGCATCAAAGTCTGAAAAAGAGTCTAAAAGCTATAAATTGATATCTTGTAGAGGATTACAAATACAAATTCATCTAGGGATAAAGAACTGATTGCCTATCAAAAATTCATGATGAACTTGGTTGTAGAGCATGACATTGGTGCACAAGAAACATTCCATATGCTACAAAATTTTCCCCTTGTCATCTCAAGCCAACATTTCTTGTCTTTGAATGTCAGTAGGTAGACATTCCATTGTTTTAAAAAAGTTGATAATGGTGACAAACTTGCAAGTGGTTATATTCATTGTTACATGCAAAGACCACTTGAAATGGAGACTATATCCCTTATCTAGTCTGCACAATTGTATACATATCAGAAAAATCAAAAAGGTGGGGGTTGGCATTCCTGACCACAACCTGTTATCATCATTGTTTACCCACTATTCAAGTCTACCCCCCCAGAGCATAGTGATACCTTTGAACATTCTGTTGGTCAGAATTGCTACTATACAAGCCTTTCTAAAAGTTTGAAGCAAACATAGGCCTCACTAGAGATAGCATTACAGAGAACTGGAGGCTATTACATGTTGCTAGCTATCACCCTTGGAATGTCAAAAGATTTATTGCTCCCCCCACCAATGAAGAGGAATGTGATAGTGATACCGATAGAACCCAGTCTCTACCTCCCACAAATGAATATGAATGGGAGTTGCTTTCTTGCCTTGGTGTTACAAACAATGTTTGATTTGACCAGCTGCAACTATTGGGTAGATTGGTGAACCATCAATTTTGGAGATATGGAATGAAATGGGAGAGGAAGGTTCTATGTCCTTCTCTTACACTCTTAAGATCTTTCACCTAAAAGGAGAGAGTTAGAATCCTCTAGGCCACACTCCACCAATACCAAAATTGAAGGGATCACTCAAATAAGAATGTAATGATGTAAATGAAATGATTTGGATGCAACTAAGAACTGAAATAGACTAACTATGAATGTAAAATGCAAAATTTGAAAACACAATGAGGTATACAAGAATGAATAAAATACAAAACAAAAAGAAAGAAGGTTGAATCAAAGTGCACCTGGATAGAGAATAGGAATCTAGAATATTCTGAATGTTGTCTAAAATCACTGAAAATCAATAGTGGGGCTCATTTGCCATTGATGGTGAATCAGTCCTTATCCTGATGTAAACTACTAGAAGCTGGTTTTTGATTGTTGGGATCCAAAATCTAACAAAATCACTTTTTTCAGTTCCAAGGTGGGACTCATTCACCATAGATGCCAAATCAGTCCTCTCCCAGAATTTTGTAGATTCAGGAATCAGGACTGTGGGCCTAGATATGTAATTTTGTTCCTATTGGGGTGTCAAAGTCAAATCTATAGAAAACAACTTGCAGGTCATCTCCAAGCTTGAAATAGGTTGATTTGGTCTTGAAACATTGTTGAATAATTAGTAAACATCTTTCAACACCTTTTTTCTTGATAAATCTGCACACAAAAGGTCTGCAAACACACATGCAAGAGGGGGAAAATGGTTAAGGGTTAGGTTATAGGGATTTTCCTTGGTCAAATCCCACTTTGGTAATCAAACCCTTGATAAAATAATGGAATGAAAGAGAATGATAAAAAAATAACATGCAAATTCTATTACTTACCAAACCCTTGTTGGAGAAATTTGAAGATAATGCAATGGAAGCTCCAAAGTATTTGATAAATGCTTGATGAAAGATGTAGAATGCTTGAATGCAATGATGAATTGAATGCTTGAATGAAATAAGATGAGTTGGGGGGTGAATGGGGGTTAGAATGAGGAGAAAAACACTTATTTATACACTCTTGTACCTTAGTAACCTGATAATACATCATAGGCTAACATAAGGTAATTTTGAATTTGGTGCCAAGGGGGACTCATTCGCCACCCATGGTGAATGGGTCCCACCCTAGGCTTGTGAAAGGGTGTAAGGATTTAATTTGCATTTAATATTTTTTGTTAGGTTTACATTCAAAAATACACTTAAATGTGTCCTATAAGTGTATGAAAGGGTCATAAAATCTCATAAGAAGGGTGTAAATAAGGAAAATAAACCTAGAAAAGAATGAATCTTTGTTACAAGACTCTACAACACTTCAAAATAGGACTTTATGATTAATAAAAAGGTGAAATTTAGATGAATTATGATGAGAAGAGTCTACAAAAGTGTAGAAATGTTTTGCAACACTTCACAACACTATCACAAGACTTCAATAAGTTAAATATTTATAGTTTAATGTGAATATTTAAGCCATATTACATCATTAAATCAAGCAAAATAGATCAAATAATAAGAAAGAGGGACCTAAATGACCATGAAAATTTCAATGAGCCATTTTTCTATAGAACATTTAGCCCCCACTTTAGTGAGAGGAAGAACTTGCTTCAAACTCACACTAAAGTAACCCTGAATGTTGAGAAAGAATTCCAAATGCACTTATGATTAACAAGATGCAATGAAAACAATCAAGAGGGATGATCAAGCCCCCGGGATGAAGATCCCATGGCTATCTAAACACAAGAACAAAGGAATGCATGTGAAGAAAAGAAAAAGGAAATAGGCTAGATCAAGCTTTGATCGTTTGTCTAGCTAACTTTGTAGATTAGATCTAGGCTATTTGTCCAAAAAAGAAAAATGCATACTCACTCTAGGGAAACATAACTCATGGTTGTTCGTCGGGTGAGAAGGCCCAAAAAGAGAGAAACATATGCTAGTTGGTATGCACTCACAACACAAAGGTGGCTATGGGGAAAGTCATGCCACTGAGTGGTCTTCTCACTCAACCATATGAAAGTTATGCCTTCTGATAACTTTAATAAGGTGCCACAAAGAAAAAGATTGGATAGGATAGTACCATAGGAATGCAAGTTGTGTTATGCAAGGTGGTAAAAAGGTAAACATGTAAAAAGTGAAAAAAGGAAAAAAAGGAAAATGTTCAAAGGAGTCTTGTTAAGATCATGCAAGGTCTATCACTTAGGGAACATTGTGTTTAATGTCTCCAAGAGAGGACCAATCAAAGAATAATAGATTCACATCTTAGGGGATTCAGTGTGTTGCATCAAACTACTAAGAGGAATGTAGTATGCTAAGATACATCACACTTATAAAGGACACTATACCCAATGTAATCCACAAAGTAACAAACACATCGAATGAAATAACAAGGCTACACTAAGAAGCAAGAAAAAGAAAATTGAAAATTGAATAGAACCAATGTATGCCCCCACTTTAAAGAAATTACTACACATTGTTCTATGAGAAATTACTTTAAAGTAGGAAAAGAAAAACACATGAGAGCCAAATCGAAAAGCCCATATGCCAAGTCATATTCTCTCAAATAGGCTGTGTCAGGTGAAAGAAAGAAAGAAAAGAAAGAGGGGTTGCCTCCAAAGATTAAAAAAAACAAATGCAAAAAGGGATCTATGGATTTTCCTGGTCAGTATACTCATTGCAACAATGCTTTTATTAAAGAGCTCAGAACTGTCATCATTCCCCAAAGTACATAGAATGAGAAGAATGACACATAGAGAGTGAAAACAAAGGAAAAGGTCCATTTTGGGTCAACATGGAAGAGACATTGCAGTCTCAATGCTTTGCATCATCCCCAAAAGGAAAGGAAAAAGAAAAATAAAAAATTAAAGTGAAAAGGCGAAGGGAAAAAAGCACAAGGTGAAATGAAAAAGAAAAAAATTTCGGTCAACATGAAGTAGACATTTCGGTCTCAATGCCTTTCATCATCCCCAAATGAAAAACACAAGAAAATAAAAGAAAAAGGAAACAGAACCTTTTGGGTCAACATGGAAGAGACTTAGGACATGTCAATGCTTTGCATCATCCCCAAAAGGAAAACACAAAACAAAAGTGAAAAAGCAATGTACAACATAGAGAAGAATAGAGGTACAAATAGAACAAGTGTACAAAGAGAGAGATAACATCAAACACACATTACAAGGGAACACAATACACACATAAAAGAAAAATAAAATAAAGAAAGATGTGAAAAGGCTAGCGAGATGCATGCATATCAACCATCTAATAGGTCATCTACCTCCCAATCATGGTCATTATATTGCGAGGGCGATTGACTATCCAATGGAGGAATTGCAAACACAAAATCAAGAAGGGAAAAATGGTTAAGGGTTAGGTTATAGGGATTTCCCTTGGTCAAATCCCACTTTGGTAATCAAACCCTTGATAAAATAATGGAATGAAAGAGAATGATAAACAAATAACATGCAAATGCTATTAATTACCAAACCCTTGTTGGAGAAATTTGAAGATAATGCAATGGCAGCTCCAAAGTATTTGATAAATTCTTGATGAAATATGTAGAATGCTTGAATGCAATGATGAATTGAATGCTCAAATGAATTAAGATGAGTTGGGGGGTGAATGGGGGTTAGAATGAGAAGAAAAACACTTATTTATACACTCTTGTGCCTTAGTAACCCGATAATACAACATCACAGGCTGACATAAGGTAATTTTGAATAAAAATCGAAAGAAAATTTGAAATATTTTGAATTTGGAGCCAAGGGGGACTCATTCGCCACCCATGGTGAATGGGTCCCACCCTAGGCTAGTGAAAGGGGAATCTCAGGATTTAATTTGCATTTAATATTGTTTGTCAGGTTTACATTCAAAAATACACTTAAATGTGTCCTATAAGTGTATAAATGGGTCATAAAAGACATAAGAAGGGTGTAAATAAGGAAAATAAGCCTAGAAAAGCATGAATCTTTGGTACAAGACCTTACAACAATTCAAAATAGGACTTGATGATGGATAAAAAAGTGATATTTAGATGAATTATGATGAGAAGAGTCTAGAAAAGTGTAGAAATGTTTTACAACACTATCACAAGACTTCAATAAATTGAATATTTATAGTTTAATTTGAATATTTAAGCCATATTAAATCTTTAAATCAAACAAAATAGATCAAATACTAAGAAAATAGGACCTAAATGACCATGAAAGTATCAATGAGCCATTTTTCTATGAAACAACGAGACTTCAATCTAAATCACAAGTGGGACACACACCTTGTTCCAGAGAATCTATATAACATTGTTGAAGAGTTCATCTCAACAAGTAAATTGCATATAGTTGAAGACACTCTTTTCCCACTAGTTGCACCTACACTTTTCCATTAGCTATCTCCTAAGAAAAAACTTTCTCTAAGGGTATGTGCAGGATCTTGATGGGCCAAAAAGTTGCAATATGTAAGTGATATGATGGCCCATGTGGTTGATGACTTTTTTTTACCCAAAATTTGATGAAACGAAAAGGGTTTTTCAAGGAGATTCTCAGCTTTCCACCAATATAAATTATACTTTACTTTGAATTTAATAAATAATTACTATTATTTTTCTATTTCAATTATGACTAAAGTCCTGATTGATAGGCTGATCGAAAAACATCTATAGCTTTCAAACAGTATCATATTTTTTGAATCTAAAAGATGTGTCACATTATATGCTTTCATACTATAGGATTAAAAAATGAATTTCATGAAGTTTGACCAAGTTAAGGTGGTCAGACATACAAGTTTTTGTATTTTTTAAAATTGTAATAAAAAATTCATAATTAATTATTTACTTGGAAAAAATTTACAAAAAATATACATCACACTAAGACATGAGTCCTCTACTTATATCTAAATAAAAAAATTATCATTTTATTGTGGTTAGGGTGGTCAGACAAACACCTACTTATTTTTTCCCTGAAATATAAGTACTACTACATTGAAATTTCAAATTTTCACCAAATACATTTTTTTTTTTAAATAAACCTAGTAGTTTAGAAACTACATTCAATTTGCTACAAATTCTATTCTTAGAAAATACCCATGATGATCCTGCACATACCCCTAAATATCATTAAACAAAACCATCTTGGCCCATCTTCATCATCACCATTGCATATGATCATTCAAGGAACTATTGGTATAGGTAAATCATTTCTTATATAAAAGATCTGAAGAACACTAAATACATCATTGAATCATAGAATGAATCCTTTGCTTGCTTTGGCACCAATGGGGGTGGGCACTTATAATATTCATGCCTCCATAGTGCATATAGCTCTTCAGATACCAATTAGAGATATGAATTCATTAAAAGGACAACCATTGACCATATTTCAAGAGGACTTCAAAACATATTAAGTACATTTTAATTGATGAAATGAGCTTCTTGGGGCCCAAGTTGTTATTGAAAATAGATAGTCAATTGTGGAAAACGTTTCCTGCTAGACATATGCAGCCATTTGGTGGTGCCTCTGTTATACTTGTGGGTGATCTAGCACAATTTCCACCTATTTTACATAGGCCTATCTAGGCTTCTCGCTCCACAGCCTTGACTCTTTAGCACTCTTTTAATATTGTTGTCACACTCGACACAGTCTTCCACTAGCATGGACAATTTGATACACAACAACAGTTACATACACTCCTTTTAAATATTAGAAATTGTCAGGAATCTCAGGATGATTGGAAAACTCTTATGAAGCAAACAAATTGCATGCTTTCAGCTAAGCAAAACCAATATTTCGATGTAGCTATTCACTTATTCCCAACAAATAGGTTGGTTGCCTTGTAGAATAGAAAAATGCTTCAGCAGCTAAATTTTCCCATTGCAATTAGTGTTGTTGAAACTACTCAAAAAAACACACTTGATTATGGCAATGATGAACAACTTAAAGTACAACTCTTACTTACAATTGGCCAACAAGTAATGTTAACAAAAAATCTTTGGGTGGCAGCTGACATGGTTAATGGATCATTAGGTTTAGTGAAGTCTATTGTATATGCTAAGGGTGATAAACCACCTCAACCGACTGAATATGTTGTTGTCCAAGTTTTCCAAACTACATTGGCCCAATATGGGATTAAGACAATCCAAAAGCCATCCCCATTCCCCTAATCACACGGGGCAGCTACAATAGATATTGGAACTAAAGAAAGGCAAGGACTAACGTTCACATCTCTTTCCTGTGTAAAATCAATAACATGAATACATATAGATATACCTTTCTCCTTTGATAGATACTCTACATTGCATTCCAACAAATACAATGCACTTTGAATCAAAGAAGATGACCACCTCCAGCAATTGTGTGCATTCCCATCATGATGAAATGTTTATATTATTTATAATAACTATACTGCTTCTCCTTTCCCTCTTCATTTCAATGCATTTAGAATTCCCACTATTCCTAATTTTCCTTCCTTCTCGTTCCCTCGATATTGTAGTTGCAATCACTGCTACCAAGCTAGCTAGAGTTTTACTTCTATAGTGATTACTAAGAGAAGTTGCTATTAAATTCTTGCATTATACTTCTCGTTTCCTCCAACGAAAAACTTGGATTCCTTCCTCTTCCCTGGTTGACCAAATAACATTTATATTTAATTTTTCTCTCAATACCTTCCTCTTCTTTGGTCAATGATGTCACTTCCAATGCTACTTCCTTTGCACCATTTGTGTCTAACTATATCGGATTCTAACCAATTTGGATTGCAAACATTCTTAGTTGTAACTACAGAGCTAGCTTCACAATGCTTAATAGCTTCGTGATTAGTAGTTTTGCATGGTGTCTGAGTTGCAACTACATTCCATTTATATATAAGGTAAGGCTATATCTCCTTTATTCCATCTCTTATTTCACAACTGCATCTCAAATTCTTTGTCACATATGATACAACTGCTAGCAACCAAGATAAAAAATGCAAACCAAAAAATGCCTTCCACAAGAGATAATAGAAAAAGCATAGAAATTTGCATGAAGATGTGCAAATGAATAATATTCAGGAATTGAGGAATTACAAGAGATGAATTGCTTTATAAAATCAATGTATGTGTAACCCTAAACCTAATTTTGAACTAAAATTAGCTCAACTAAATAATGCTTATTTATTAATTACGTAAGCTAATTATTACCTAAGTAAACTTAATAAAGTGTAATTAAATAATTAATTACACCAACACCCCCCTTAAGTGCAACTTAGGTAGACTAAAAAGCATGAACCTAATGTTAGGAAGAATGCATGAATCCATGAAAGCATGAATGGATCCCAGAAACTAGTCCATGTTAGGTACCCATGTACAAATGCAATGCAAAGAAATCTCCCACAAACGGAGAAAAGGAGAAAACCTAGTGGGAAAAAACTACTCTCCAAAAGAGATGAAATACAATAATGATATCCATCACAAATCCAATCAATTTCTATCCAAAGAGATATCATACAACCCCCTCATAAGAGATAACTTGCTGCAAGAAGAAGCACTGTAAGTACACTGTGGAGTAACATTGGAATCCTGAGTGCAACAAGCAAGGAAAGATACTTTTGTTTGCTAGAAACCATATTAGAGTCACTCAAGGACTCAAGTCAGAATCATGAAAAGCAACAGTAGAGTTGATGCCAAGGAACACTGGAAAACTCACAAACTGGCACATCTCTAGAATCTATGAAGCAACAATCAATTGAAAGATGATTTGGAACTGAAATGAAGTGCAAAGAAAATGCAAACCTAATGTACACAAACAAGAAAATAGTACATGCATTGATAAATGTTAACATCTACCTCCATGATGAAAAATAACCTCAAATTTGTGTAGATGACAAAATCTGAAAAAATGGCCAACACCAATGTGAAGTGCTCAAAACTAGCTTTTTGTCGATATCTCATTTGCTAAAAACAGACACTGTGGCCAAAAGTTATGAATTTTTCAAAAAAGTTGAATTTAGCTTATAGGAAATGAGTTTTCTAGCAAAAAATAGTTTACTTCTGATTTGATTTCTATAAAATCTACTCACTATTTTTAGACAATAACATAAATCCAAAAATATTTTGATGCTAAGAACAAAACCCATATATCGTTTTTTGATCTAGCAAGTAGAAGATAAAAAAATAATTTTTTTTTAACCTTAAGCCAATAGAAAAAATGACATGCAACACTTTTTGTACTACAATTTTCTCCAAATCTGTGCAAGATATGCAAAATCTAAAAGATACTCAGTTGAGATTTTGACCTTGGCTACAAAACCCAAAAATCATTTTTCCCACAACTGACTGGAAGCTAGATTTCTGAAACAAAAATGAAAAATGGCTTCCATCAAACCCTTGATAAAATTTTGAAAAAATAAAAATCGATCATGACTTTTTCAAGCACTCTGAATCTGATGGAGATGCCCAATCTAATCCAAAACACTCTAGAAATAAACTCAAAGCATAAAACCCTCGTGAATCCCCAAATGTGCTCTGCAATGAATTTCTCCAAAAACTAAGAAGGGTCTAGAAATCAAGGCTCTCATACATGTTAGAAACAAAGATCAGAAATGCAAACCAGAAAATGCCTTCCATAAGAGAAAAATAGAAAAAGTAGAGCAATTTGCAAGAAGATGTCCAAATGAATAATATTTAGGAATTGAAGAATTACAAGAGATGAATTGCTTTATAAAAGCAATGTATGCATAACCCTAAACCTAATTTTGAACTAAAATTAGCTCAACTAAATAAAGCTTACTTATTAATTAAGTAAACTAATTATTACCTAAGTAAACTTAATAAAGTATAATTAAATAATTAATTACACCAACAACAACTGTATATACTTTTAAAAATGGATAACACTGATCTCAATCGAACAAAATTCTCAAGTGCCAAAACAAAATTATATGAGAGTTATAATTGTAAACATACTGTGTCCCACTCTCTACAAAAGGTATGTCTATGTCTTGTTTATGTGACCTCTTCTATTGCAGATGCATTACATATTATTTGTTATAATCTATATAACTGTTTATATTTCCTAATTTACATATTGTGTGCCAATGACACATGTTTGTTGCCTTGAAATTAAAATTTTCCTTGTGTCTAACTATATCTGATTGAAACCATTTTAGATTGCAAATGTTCTCAACTGTAACTGCACATCTCCACACTACTACATTCTATTCATACAAAAGGTAACGTAATATGTCCTTTATTCCATCACTTATTTCACAACTACATGTCAAATTCTTTGTCATAAATGATACAACTATATATACTTTTAAAAATGTATAACACTGATTTCAACTAAATTAAATTTTTAGGTTAATGCTCTGAGATTTCCACAATCCATAATGCTTAAAAATTGTTGTTTTTGTATATTTGATTGTTTTTTTGTTTGTGGATGAAAAATATCAAACACGATCAAATATCCAGAAATAACAAATTTTAAGTAAAAATTCTCGGGTTCTGAAACATTGGTTTTACCATTGATCATAATGGTGGATAATGTATGTTCTTGCTCAGGGGTTTGGTGACAGCCCATGAGGCTGCATGGCCCAATATGGTAGGGTGGAGGGCATGCCTTCTTTTCTTCTATTCATACTACATCCCATTGTACCCACAAGGAATTCCTACATCTTATTTATTTAATGCCTTTTATGGCACATGAATTGTATATTATTTGTTATAAATTATAGAACTCTTTATTTTCCTTATTTTACATATTGTTTACCAATGACACATATTCATTGCACAAAACTTCACATTTCCTTTTGATTTTTGCAAAACATACTTGAGACAAACAATCTTGTTTCACATAAGATAGGATTGTCTTTGTGAGTGATCTTTCATCTTAGCTTATATTCATGAGTAATGTGGATCTTTTCATAGCATTAGATCATCTATGAAGTCAGCCTTGTCGTATGGTTCGCACCAAGGTTTTATCAACTACTTTTATTTTTGGTTTTCAGTAGTCCCAGTATTGATAATCGTTTGACTTCCTCTTATGATCCTCAAATTCTTGAGTTTTCAAATTGCATAATAGATATTTTCAAGAAGTAATGTTTTGTAAATGACCTTTTAGAATAATCATTGACTGCTAAGTTAGTAAGAATGATTGGAAATAAAATAAAAAAGTATAGTTCCAAATTTTTGTATCAATCTTCAACAAAATTCTATAAATATATAATTATCTCTTTATTCTTAAGGTTGTGCATGACTTATGTAAATATAGTTATTTGACATTTGAATTATATTCTAAGCTTTCACATAATTGTATTATCCCTTTGAGATAGTGTATTCTCCATTGCTGCAATTAATGGTGGAATCAATGCTCCATATAACACTTAGAATACAATTTTCACATGGGTTTGTTGTTGTGAATTTTTGTGTTTTATATGTTTTTCCATCTGGGTCACTATTGAAACCAATATTGTTTGATGTATGGTTTCTGTTTTGTGGCTATGGTTGCAACAAACTAAAATAGTTAATGTTATACAATTTATGTTAATTTCCATGAGACATTGTTCATTATTGTTCTCTAGCTTAGGCTATATTGTTCCATTTTTGATATGGTATTGTTGAAAAGTTTATATTTTTCCATAGGTTTGTTACTGTGAATTTTGGTGTTTTGTGGGTTTTTTCATCTAGGTCATTGTTGAAACCAATATTGTTTGATTTGTGCCTTCTGTTTTGTGGCTATGCTTGCAATGCAATAAAATAGTTAATGTTATATAGTTTGTGTTTCTTTCCATAAGGCATTGTTCATTGTTGTTCTCTACCTTACACTATATTATATCATTTTTTATAAGGTGCTATTGAAAAGGCTATATTGTTTCAATCTTCTATAAGGTTTCATTCACAAAACACTATATTGTTTGTTAAAACCAATATTGCTACATTTATGGTTTGCATTTTGTGTGAATGGTTTTGCATGGGTTCAAGTTACTATGAATTTTGGTGTTTTGTGGGCTTTTCCATCTTGATCAATGGTTGCATCAATGTTCCATACAACACGTACACATCACTATGTATCAATTGTGTTTGCATCTACTATGACATACATACATATCTGCACATAGAGGAAATACATTGTCCTCCACTTCCAACAATGGTGGCATCAATGTTCCATATAACACTTAGAATATGGCTTATCATTCCAAGCATGTGTTAGTATATAACAATGTTGTTTGCATCTGCTAGGACATATATCCAAATTTGCACATGGCATTGTTAGTTACTGCGATTAGTGGTGACATTGATATTCCATATAACACTTAAAAATAAAACTTATCATTCCCTCTATGCAAATACATGTGTATTCTATTCTTAATTCATCCTAAGTGTGTACACATCCTTGTCATTTGGAGTTCCCCTCCACCTATCGGCTCATCATTGCATGTCACTACATGCAACTGCTAGTTATTTTCATAAGTAAAATTTAAAAGGGAAATAGGGTCACATAAAAGATTTATTTTATTTTATTTTTATTAATCAATTAATCTATCTTTCTTTTTTCAAAAGAATTATATAATTGTATGGAAATTTTGTAATATTAAATTTGATGGATTTATTTTTTAAAATCAATAAGTAATTGTGAGAAACTAGTGAATCAAAGAATCAAATAAATATGTTTATATTTATTTAAATAAGTTTAGGAGAATTGACCCATCACATTTAGTATTATTCAAACTTTTCATATAATTTAATTCCTCCTTTTTAATTAAATTGATCTCATATAGATGTAATTCTTTCTTAATTTTTATTTGAGAAAATAATTTCATAACATTTTTTCCTTGTGATTTGTTGTTCTCAATAGCAAGTTGCAACATAATTAACAAAATGATTAGTCAAATAGTGTATATTGATGTTTAATATGATCATTTTTTTTCCAAGTCACACTATCCATATTCCAATGAGTTCATTTTACTTTGGCTTTCTATAAAATTTTTATTTTCTAAATTTCTAAAATAAAATTAATAATACTTTTCAAGATTCAATTTTAAATTCACAATTACGTTCACTAGAGATATTTTCTAATTTAATAAAATGGATACTATTATGAATAAGGTGTCTCAACCTTTGACTTTCTAGCATTGATTATTTAATTACTAATGTTAGAATTATGTTGATTAATTTTTTATTAATTAATTATGTGCATTCGGTGATGTCATTTGTGGGAGTGGCACTTTGAGTTGTATTCTTACATGTGAAGTAGCATGGGTGATAAGATTCCTATTTTAAGGAGACATGATTCCCACTCTGTATGAGTTGAATGAAGTCATTATTGATAGTTAACTTATGTGAGATTATCCATTAACAATGACAAGAACTATAACAAAGGAATCAATTTTGGAAATTGCTAAGATGCATGGAGATGTGCATGTAGTTGCATTTCACGTAAAGTTTTAATTTGCATGCATGCATGTTAATTGGACACCTTACACTTGTTGTTTACAGGCGACATGTTTAAGTTTGCATGTGTAGGATAAGATAGGTGCCTTGAATGTTCATCTTTAGTCTTGCATGCATGTAGTGAAGAGGATGATCTAACATGTGGCATTCTTGGGCATACAATTTTCGAGGCATATAATTTATGCATTGTAAACTCCTATATATTATCTGTATTATAATTTATTCATAAGTATTGCTATACTTAAATTATTCCAAAACTAACACTTATATTCTCTTGTAAGAAACTTGATTTGCAAGTGCATGCAACCAAATACATTGATTAAAAATTTGGAGTATGGGGTTTTTATCCTAAAAGGTTTTTCCTCACATAAATCTTGTGTTTTGTTTTTGCATGTACTTGTGATGATGTTTATTTTGTTTCTTGATATGTGCATCTTCTTCATAGTAAATTTTTAAGGTGTTAAAGTTGAAAAAATTGCACATTCTCTCCTCTTTAGATTGGTGTAGGAAGTGTTTCCATGTACCTTTGTTCCTTTCAATTGGTATCATAGTCTTGAACCATAGATTTTTGGGTTTGTATACTTCTCTTGCACTCTTAGGGTTTTTCACCTAAAAGGAGAGAGATAAACCTCAAAAACCTAGGTGGTTCACTCAATCTAAGATATGTATGACTTTATTGTGCCTAATTACAATGTTCTAGATGTAACAAAACTATGAAATTGATTGATTAAATATGCAAAACTATTGAAATGCAACTTGTTTGAAAACACATTGTCATATGCAAGCATTAAATAGAAACTTAAGAAGATGGAAACATAAACAAATGAAACTGAACAAAACTTATCTAGAGGGTTGAAGATGACTAAAAGTGACTTCTCAAATTTTTTTGATGATTTCACTCAAGCTAGAATGGACTCATTTGCCACCTATCGCAAATCAGTCCCTATTCTGATGAAATCCTTTAAGAACAGGTTCCAGACTGTCAAGAGTTGTATTATGATGAAATCAAGTTTTTAGGCCCTCAGATGGGACTCATTCACCATGCATGGAAAATCAGTCCTGATTCAAGGATCTGAAAAGTGAGAGGATAATTTTGTACCTTCAGATCTGCGCTTTCACCTTCTATAGGTGTCTAATTCAGATTTTGTTGGAATTGGGTCAAAAACTAATTTTTACTTGATGATTTGGCTTGAAAGATGAGAAGAAAACTTGAATGACTTGGAGATACAATATTCAATGATCTTTAGCTTCTAATGATCCTAAATATGCAAACAAATAGCACAAGAAGAGAAAATATTGATTGTTAAGGCATGGGGGTTTGCCTTGGTCAAACCCCTTTTAGGTAATTAAACCAAATTGATGAAACAAATGAATGAAACATTCAATGATGGAATAATTTACCTTACAATGATGAATTTTCTTGGATGTTTGTAGCAAATCATGTAGAATCATCCCTTGAATGCTTTAGAATTCTAGATTGAAGACTTCTAATGGAGAAACCCTAAGTTAATTGACTTGAATGAGAAAATAGATGATGAATGGATAATAATAGATATAATAATGAGTAGATGGATCTAAAATTATGTTAAAATAACTTATTTATAGAAAAGTGTGCCTTAGTACCTGATTATACCTCATCACAGGCCAACATCAAGTGAAAATATACTTTAAATTTCACTTTTTCCCGCTCAAAAGTCAAATTGGGGGCTAGATAGGACTCATTCACCACACAGGGAAAATGGGTCTCACCTGGATGGGATTGATTCACCATGCATGTTGAATGGGTCCCACATGGGTCCATTTGATAGGTCATAAACCAAGGAATTAGGAAATATAGTTTAAATTGCAACTTTGTCAGGTGTTTGATCAATTTAAGCCTCAAGATGCACAATATGGGTTAAAATAGGTCTATTAATGATGATATAAATGTCAAATAGGGCTTGGGACACAAAAATCAATGTGAAAGTGTAATTAAATACACTTTACAATACTAAAATGAGGTCCACACAGCCTAGGAAGGCACAAGAACCAATGTGAATATGCAAGACACATTACAACACTAGTTTAATATTAAATTCACTTTACAAGCCTTCTAAATTGATGTGATGATGTATTAAAATACATTTTATAATGTTGAAATAGGTTAATTAAGTCTAGAAAAGCATGAATGTATCTTACAAGACTTTACAACACCTTTACAAGACGTCAACAAATACATTGGATTCAGTGTAGAAGGGTCCAAGACCTAGAGTGGATGCATAAAATGCTTCACAACACTAGATTAAGACCTCATTAAGTCCATTTATCATGAATTATCCCATGTCAGGCAAAGGGTACCTTTTTCTGCAGCACATTAAGCCCCCACTTTAGTGAGAGGATGAATCTACTTCAAACTCACACTAAAGTAGACATTCAAGAGAGATCCACATGTATGCCAAGCCCCCAAGATACAAGATCATACAAGGGCAAGAAAGAAAGAGATAAAATGAAAAAGATGTTCTCACTCTAGGCCCACAGACTTTCAGGTCATCCGTGGGGTGAGAAGGGCCAAAAAAAGAAAAAGAGTAACATATGCTAGTTGGCATGTACTCACAAACAAAAAAGAGGGAAAAGTCATGCCGCTAGTTGGGATTCCCACAATTCCAAAGTTATAACTCTTGATAACTTTAACAAGGAACCAAAAATATTTTTGAGCTCCATGATGTAATCAAAACTTCATATGTTTGACACCATAGACATTATTGATGCAAAATAGTGTAAGGATTGATAAAAGGGATTTTGCTTTGTTCGTGTAAGGTCTCATCTTGGGGGACATCATGCTCAATGTCTCCAAAAGAGGATAAGTCAAAAGAAGTATTATGCTCTTGGAGGAAATCAAGCTTAATGGAACCATCAAGAAAAAGACGCATCACGAGAGGAAAGAAATCACATAATGAAATGAGAGTGGTGGTGTATGCCCCCACTTTAAAGAAATGAGAGAAATTGCTTTAAAGAAGAAGAGAAAGAAGAAGACATGAGAGCTAACTTAGAAATCCCCTATGCCAAGTCATATGTTTCCGATAAGCTACGTCATGGAAAGAGAATAGTATGTTAAATGTGAACCAACTCAAGACATGTCGTTGACATCTCAAGCTTGCTCTTATGAATTCATGAAATGTTAATGACTAGCCAAAGAAGGCAATGAAAAATGACATACAAGGACAAGGCTACACAAACCCTTACCCCCACTTAGTGCAAGACAAAAGGTGACCCAAAAATATTAGATGGAATGTATGCTAGAGTGAAAATCAAGAGGAATTAGATGCCCCCATATAGGGAAGCATACCAAAGTCCTGAAAATATTGTATTTTACAACTCAAAGCATGACATTCATTAGTGGAATGATCATGAACTCAATGATATTTGCAAAATAAAGTCTTGTTAGAACATTTCTTATGAGTTCTAGGAGGGAAGGTGATCAAGTTATCTTGGAGGAGTCTCAATAAGATACCCTCTTGATCAATGGTAGTGGACGTCATACTTACACAAGTTTCTCTAGATTGAGAGATTTTGTACTTCCTATTATAGGGAGGTGTAAAATCTAACGAATTTAATTCATTAACATTTTGTGAGATGCCATTGACATTAAACGAAGGATGACGTTCAATATTACTAAGCATTGAGGATGATGATGTAATACCAAGACCATGAGTTGTTTGTTGTGTGTTAGGATCAATAGGGCTGTGGATACTTTGTTCATGAGAACCACATCCTTTTCCATTATATCCAAGTTGTTTTAAGAGTTTATACCCTTTTCCATAAAGCTTTTGAATGGATTTGGAATTAGGTGGTTGTTCGTTGTTGTGGTCATCAAAAGTTCTTGTGCATGTTATCTCTTTGTTTGAAGTGGTTGAGGCGGATGCTTTCAAAAGGTTGTCTGAATTTTGTGTTGATGTGATGGTTGGTTGTTCATGTGTTACATCTATTTTTTGTGAAAATATGTATTTTCCCATAAATGAAGGTGTGAATTCTAAAGATCCCCAATTGTCACTGAATAATTTAGATACCAATTCCTCATTGTTATGTTCAATTTTAGGAGGATCTATGTTGGATGTTGGAATCAAGGTTGTCAGAGGACTTGTAGTTCCTTTTTCAAGGCTCAAGAAAATTTTTGGCTTGGGATTTGCTTCAATTTGATAAACACGATTGTTATAGACATATTTCATTATATGATGAATGGAAGGCACTGCATTCATCTCATGAATCCATTGTCTACCTAAAAGAAGATTATAGGAAAGATCATAAGGCAAGACATGGATAGGAAGTTGCAAAGTAACCACCCCAACCATAATAGGCAAAGTGATCACACCAAGCAGTTGTGCTAATGAATTATCAAATCCTTGAATAGGTGTAGAATCAGATATGATTTGTGACCTATCAACTTTTAATCAATCAAGGAGACCCGAACTACATATATTAAGGGAAAAACCATTATCAATGAGAGTGTGTTTTATCCCTATCCTATTATATCGAGCAATGATCATGAAATAGTCACTTTGTTTTTGCAACTCTAAAGGAGGGAGCTCATGTTGATGGAAAGTGATATCAAGATTCTTTTTCTATACAAGAGCTGCTACATCATTTGGAGTTGTACAATGAGGAACTTAAATTTTTTTTAAGGTTGTTTGAAGAAGGTCATTATAATTTGATGAATTCTAAAGTAAATACCTAATGGAAATCTTTGTAGGAGAATTCTTTAATTGTTCTATAAGGTCATACTCCTTTGTTTGTGAGAAATAATGAAGAGCACAAGGTAGGTTGGGTAAAGGTAAAGAAGGTGGAGTTGGTTATAGTGGTTGAGGATTATTTCGAGTGTTATGTGTATGAGCAATAGTATCACTACTAGATTGTTGTGATACATCATCTTCAAGGGGATTAAGAGTATGTCGAGGTTGATTATTAGGATGAAGGGGATGGTCAGGTGGATAAACAATAAGTTTTGGTTTGGGTGAAGGGTTAGGTGAAGGGGGAGAAAGGGTGAGTTTAGGTTTATTGGAAGGATGAAGTGGATGCGAGGGTGGGTAAAGAATAAGTTTAGGTTGAATATTGTTAACAACCCTTATCAAGTGAGATTTGTCATTGTCTTTGCAGGGAGAATTATCATTGTCTTGGCTTATAATTTCCTCACAAGGAGAGTGTATAGGAGAACATCAAACCACATTTTCATGACAAGTAAGGTTTGGTTCATCCAAAATAACTCATCACAACTAAGGGGGGAATTAATGGTTGAATATGTTTCAGGATTGATAGTAGGGAGATTAAAGGTAGAGTTTATTTGATAGTTTGTGTTTTCTACAGTCTCATTTTCTTGTTCCATATTATATACCCAAGTAGGAGAGCTTATATCTAAGTGTGAAATCTATGAAGTAGCTTCATCACAAGCAAGAGAGGTATCAAGAGAAGGACAAGTATGATTTTCATAAAGGGAAAAATTCTTTTGATCAAAGAGGCCTTTCATAAAGTTAGGTACATTAGGAAGGAGAGAGAGAAGGTTATTACTTTCAATCCATGTGTCCTCTTGATAAAGGTGATGTGTATGGTCATTCAAGATTGTATCCTCTTGTACTAAATCCTTCTTATTAATAGAGGGGATATTGAGAAAGAGATTTAGGATGGGTAAAGGGGTGTCTATGAGTTCATTTTCTTTTTGTCTAATTTCTTTCAAAGGGGGAGAAGAATAGGAACAATCAAGACCCTCAACACTTGTATTTTCTTTCATCAAGATATATTCATCACAAATAGGAGAGATATCAGGAGAAGAACAAGTGTGATTGTTATGATTGTCAACACTATCATCTGCACCAATGGGAAATGTAATATAAAGAATTGTATCTAGGTTTTTCTCATGTTTCTTAAAGTCCTCATTGTCGTAATCAAAATTAAACTCATAAGAGGGAATTTTGTACTTATACAATACACTATTAACAAAATCAAAGCCACATCTTTTGAAAGAAAACATACTAAAATAAAGTACAATGCAATGCAAGTATCTAAAAATGAGATGAAATTAAACAATGCATAAAATGGGCTAATTGAAGCAAATTTTTAACAATAAAGTAAGGTACAAAAATGTAATTGATAGATATATACAAGTTAAGGCACCAATCAAAAGCTTAAAAACCAATGTCTGAGATCTGGAAAATGTTATTTCAGGTGTCAGAAGGGACTGATTCGCCCAAGGTGGCGAATGAGTCCCAGTATGAGCCTTTTTCAAGATTTTTAGGAATTTCAAATTGATTTTTGTGATTTCTGAGAACCAATACATAGATCTGAAAGAAAAATGTAGAATTACAGAAAATCTAAATGAATTTAGATGCAAGAAATGCAATCCAAATGCACTTTTTATGAATGCAAATTTGAACACCTAGCATGCAAATGAATCATGCAAAATTCTAATGCAATCTCAATGTAAGCCTAGATATATGATGAAGGACTCCTAAATCAGAAAATAAAGTATTCTAAAAGGAAGGTTCACTAAAATGAACCATAGATATTTGGGTCTATATACTTCTCTTGCACTCTTAGGGTTTTTCACCTAAAAGGAGAGAGATAAACCTCAAAAACCTAGGTGGTTCACTCAATCTAAGATATGTATGATTTTATTGTGCCTAAATGAAATGTTATAGATGTATAAAAACTATGAAATTGATTGATTAAATATGCAAAACTATTGCAATGCAACTTGTTTGAAAACACATTGTCATATGCAAGCATTAACTAGAAACTTAAGAAGATGGAAAAAAAAAAAAATGAAATTGAACATAACTTATCTGGAGGATTGAAGATGACTGGAAATGACTTTTGGAATTTTTTTGATGATGTCATGCAAGCCAGGAAGGACTCATTCGTCACCTGTGGCGAATCAATCCTTGTTATGATGAAATCTTCTAAGAATAGGTTCTAGACTGCCAAGAGCTATATTATGATGAAATCAAGTTTTTAGGCCCTCAGATGGGACTTATTCACCATGCATGGTGAATCAGTCCTCCTTCAAGGATATAAAAAGTGAGAGGATAATTTTGTACCTTCAGATCTATACTTTCATCTTCTATAGGTGACCACTTTAGATTTTGTTGGAATCAGGTCAGAAACTAACTTTTTCTTAATGATTTGGCTTGAAAGATGAGAAGAAAACTTGAATGACTTGGAAATGTAATATTCAATGATCTTTAATCTTCAAATGATCCTAAATCTGCAAAAAAACAACACAATAAGAGAAAATATTGATTATTAAGGCATGGGGGTTTGCCTTGGTCAAACCCCTTTTAGGTAATTAAACCAAATTGATGAAACAAATGAATGAAACATGAAATGATGGAATAAGTTACCTTACAATGATGAATGATCTTGGATGTCTATAGAAAATCATGTAAAATCATCCCTTGAATGCTTTAGAATGCTAGCTTGAAGAATTCTAATGGAGAAACCCTAAGTTACTTGACTTGAATAAGAACATAGATGATGAATGGATAATAATAGATGTAATAATGAGTGGATGGATCTAAAATGAGGTTAAAATAACTTATTTATAGACAAGTGTGCCTTAGTACCCAATTATACCTCATCACAGGCCAACATCAAGTGAAAATATACTTTAAATTTTAATTTTTCCTGCTCAAAAGTTAAAATGGGGGCCAGATAGGACTCATTCACCACACATGGCAAATGGGTCTCACTTGGATGGGACTGATCTAGGAACTACTATTACTGCCAATCCAAACCAAGTCAACCCTTTTTTTTTTAGCCTAGTCATTGATGGTAAGTTACTAAGTAATTGCATGATAGACTCAGGAGCTTCTAATAATGTAATGCCAGTGAAAATCATTGAGGAAATGGGATTGAAGGTTGATAGTACATATGGAAAGTGCTACGCAATGGATTCCAGGGAGGTACCTATTATAGGTGTGATCAACAAAACTCCATATACATTGGTAGCACACCCTAAGAAGGATTTTTTCATGAGTGTCATAGTAGTTGATATCCCACCAACTTGTGGGATGTTATTATCTAGACATTGGAGTGCTTATATGGGTGGGAGTATCCAGTGTGACCTCTCCTTTGTAACCTTTTCAATTGATCAAAAGGATGTGAAAATTGCAAGAGAATCAAGGTTTCGTCATATCATTGAACATGTAGGAGATCCTGAGGAGCCAATAGTAATCAACTTTGTAGACACTGACCTGAATACCTTTCAAGTGGAAGAGTTTAAGCAAGAAGAGGAAGAAGTTAAACCTACCCAAATTGCCAAAGAAGTTATGAAAACACCACAAGAGGACACCCTGTGGACTATGTATTTTGATGGGGCTATTCAAAGGAAGGCTCAAGGGCTAGAGTTATACTCATCTCCCCACAAGGTAAGACTTTCAAGTACTCCTTTTTGCTACAATTTGCTTGTACAAACAATGTTTTTGAATACGAGGCTCTATTACTTGGATTGAAAGTGGCTTCTAAACATGGTATTAAGTCTTTGAGAGTGCTGGGGGACTCTGAATTGGTAGTTTCCCAAGTCAGTTATAGGTTTGTTACAAAGGAAAAAAGACTTAGGAAATACCAGAATGAAGTTGGGATACTATTGAGACTTTTGATGCCTTTGGCATCAACTGGATAGAGAGAGGACACAATGTCAGAGCTGATTTGTTAGCCAACATTGCAGTCAAGTTAGATGATGTCACTTTTGATGGTGTCTCACAAATAGAGGTACAAACAAGGCCAGAAGTACCTAACAACATCTACAACTGGCATTTGTTCAATGATGATAATGACATCTTAAGATTCTTGCATTGTATTAACCAATAAGAGAGTCAAGATATTGACTTTGGCTCATATGTGGTCGAAGTTGATGGGAAAGAAACACTATTTGGGAATGAGGTAATTCAGTTAAAGACAAACAAGATTCCCAAAGGTCTAGTCGCACTAGAAAGGGTTTTTGATAGCTCAAACAAAGCAAATGTCAAGCAAACAACTACTCGCAAAGAATATTTAGAAGAGATCAATCTTGGGATAGATAATGCACCTAAGATGGTGTACATAGGTAAAAAGATGAAGCCCCATGTGAGAACCATGTTGATTTCCTTGCTAAGGAAGTACAGGCATGTATTTGCTTGGTCCTATGATGATTTGAAGGTATATAGGGAGGAATTGTTCCAACATGAGATTCCATTGAAGCCATATCCAAAGCCCTTCAGACAAAATCAGAGGCCAATAAACCCTACTCTATAGCCTAAGATGCAAGAAGAGCTTATGAAGCCGAGTGATGTTGGGATTATCAAACCAACCAGACACTCATCATGGGTGTCAAATTTGTTTCCTATTAGAAAAAAAAATGGTGACATCAGGCCATGTGTAAACTTTAGGAACCTTAATGTTGCATCCTTGTAATAGAATTACCCTCTACCAAATATGGAAGGGATGTTGGAAAAGGTCATAGTATGTGAGCTTCTTTCCATGATGGATGGATTTTCTAGTTACAACCAAGTTATGGTAAGGGAATCAGAACAATATAAAACAACATTCACAACACCATGGGGAACATATGTATATGTGAGGATTTTTTTTGGTTTGATAAATGCTGGTGCTACTTTCGAAAGAGCCATGGATGTGGCTTTCACTGATTTTATAGATTTGTTTCTTGCTATTTACCAAGATGATCTTACTGCTCATAGTAAGAAATAAGAAGACCATTGCTCTCCTTTAGAGAAGATTTTCATTAGAGCTTTGGAATATGGGATCTCTCTAAATCCTAATAAATGTGCCTTCAGAGTCAAGGAGGGCAAGCTGTTGGGACATATAGTCTCAAAAGATGGAGTTGGGATTGATCCTGAGCGAGTAGCAACTATTGACAAGATATCAGAACCCAAAAATGTAAAAGGAATTCAATCCTTTTTCAGAAAAATTAACTTTGTGAGGAGATTCGTTACTAATTTTTCTAAAATTGTCTGACCTATTTCTAGTATGTTGAAGAAAGGAGAGAAGATGTCTTGGAAAAAAGAACCTACTAAGTCTTTCTAGACCATAAAGGATGAAATTAAGGAAGCATCTATCCTTAAGTCTCCAAATTACTCCAAACCATTTCAACTCTTTACTTTTGCTTCTTTTCACACAATAGCTAGAGTTTTGTTACAAGAGAATGATGAGGGCTTTGAGCAGCCAATTTCCTTCTTTAGTAAGTCATTGTAGGAAATATAATTAAAGTATGATGTCATAGAAAAACAAGCCTACGCCTTGGTGAAAGCTATAAAAAAATTTATGCCATATTTGATAGGAGCTACAGTTGTAGCATATGTCCCAATAGTAGCAGTGAAAGATATTATCACTCAACAAGAGAATATAGGGCATTAGTGTAGGTGGATAAACAAAATTTAGGAGTTCAACATAGATATTCAAATCACCAAGTTAGTAAGAGGCCAAGTTCTAGCCAAGTTAATGGTAGAAACAAACTTGGAGGCCAATCAGATAAATCAAGTTGCACCCATATGCGATATGCAAACTTGTGGGTGGTACAAAAGAATAGTAGAGTACTTGCAAACCATGCAATTCCTTGAAGGCATGAAAAATAAAGAGAGGAGAACTTTAAAATTGTAGGCAATCAAATATGTCATCATTAATGGCTAGCTCTGGTGGAGGAGCCTTGAGGGGATACTTCTTAGATGTGTGGATGGTGACCAAGCAGAAGATCTATTAATTGAGATGCATAAAGGAGCTTGTGGAGGCCATTATATGGCCGAAACAACTACTCATAAGATAATAAGGGCAGGATTTTGGTGGCCTATAGTATTTAAGGATGCCCATAGATATGTTAAGAAATGTGATGCTTGCCAAAGATTCACAGGCAAGCTAAATTTCTCAGAAAATTTACCACTTAGATGGGTGTCACTACTAGCTCCTTTCCACCAGTGGGGTATTGAATTTATAGGAGAGATGTCAGTTTAATCTAGTGGAGGACATGCCTGGATTTTGGTTGTAACTGACTATTTCACAAAGTGGGTCAAAGCTATCCCTACTAGAAAAGCAACTAGTAAGGTGGTTATAGATTTCTTGATGAATAATATTTTGAGTAGGTTTGGTGTTCTAGAGAGAATTGTCTCTGATAATGCCATGTGCTTTAGATCTGAGGAGTTTATGGATTTATACAATCAACATGGTGTAAATGTATCCTATTCATCCCCATACCATCCCCAAGGGAATGGGTAGGATGAGTCTAGTAACAAGAGCCTTACGAAAATCATCAAGCGGGTAATTGAGAAAAATAAGAAGGCTTGGCACTCAAAATTGTAGTTGGCATTATGGGAAGACATGACTACTATAAATAAAACCATTGGAAAATCCCCCTTCAACTTAGTGTATGGAATGGAAGCAAGAATACCGCACAATAATTTGATAAAAATGTACAATTTTTTTTAGTTGTATGATATTGATATTTGTGATGCAATGCAACATAGAATAGATGAGTTGATTGAGCTTGAAGAAACTAGAAGAGAAGCTCATAAAACAAATGAGAAGTTGTAGCTCCAAGTTAAAAATTTGTATGACAAAAGGGCTATTGAAAGGAAATGTGAGGTGCGATAAATGGTTCTAATGTGGAATGCAAGATTAGAAGACAAAGGAAAGCATGGGAAGTTCGACCCCTTATGGCTTGGGCCTTATTTGATTTGAGATACACATGGGGAAGAATCTTATTTCTTACAATCCCTTACAGTTGAATTTCTAGAATTTCTAGTACATGGACAATTCTTGAAACCCTGTTTCTCCTGAGATAGGGTATTTTACATGTACATTGTATAGTTCTATAAATGTTGTATATAGGTTTGGTGTGTTTGTTTTTTGCAATGTCTAGTTGCCTTCTTTGTGCAAGTTCCTGGTCTTCTTTGAGTTCCTCTATGTTGGTCTACTTCACCAAGAGATCTGCTTCTAGCCATACCCACCAAGGGTATGCCTCCCCAATCATGAGCCACTGATGGAGCTCCTAAAATTCTTGAGATTTTGAGCTCAATTTTGCTTGGAGCTAATATGTCACATTTTCCCATAGGTAAGGGTTTAGGGTTTTAGCCTTGTCCCCTTTCTTTACTTCTTGATTGTATTGTAAACCTTGGGGTTCTAATTTCCAGTTGACTTGCTCTACCCAATTTCTAGTTGTTTAAGTTGTGACTTGTGTCAGTGGAAGCATGTTTTACTGGCCCCTTCCACTTAGGTTTGTTAGTCGCTAGGTATCTCACCATCACCTCAATTTTCCTAATGTCGAGTTTAATATTTTTCCCCAATGACTTAAGTCTAAGTCATCCATCCTTGAGAAGCCTTGTCATCCTAGTCATAGCCCTCTTTCACAACTAATTTTGTCGCATTGTACAGTATTAAAGATCATTGGATCATGGAAATCAATCTAAGCCATTCCCCACTGGCTTGTAGGTCTAAAGTGAAGGATTTTTAGTTGTTGCATGGTTTGCGAGATGCTGCCATGTGTTTGATCATGGGTATGGACCCAGCCATCACTTTTTAGCTTGATTGCATGAGCTTTGTGATCAACAGTGATTATTAAAAGCAAAGAATTGATCACCACCGATCCTCACCATCTCGCAAAGTTCAAATAAAATCTTTTCAAGTGCTGCGAGGATGGTGAGAAGTCACCATGTATGTCCTATGGCCACTGCCAGGTGGAGCCTAGGAGTGCACAAAGAAGGATCCAATTGGCATACCTTTATTGGCCAATTGATCAGAGTGGGGCAACGATGAAATTCAAACATGATTGACTCAATCTAAGTTGTTCAAAGTGACCACCACAACGGGAGATCAACAGTTCACATTCAAAATTACAAGTACAAACATTGTAATGGTTTTGCTTCACATGAGCAAGGAGTAATTGTAGAGGTGACATCTAAAATCACTCAAGTTGCCCTCAAAAGATGTGTATGCAGCCAATTCTTGCACAATTTAATTTTGCGGATGTGTCTAGAGAAATACAAAGAATTGAAAGAGGTGACTCGTAAAGTTCAGTCTAACCAGCATTAGGGTTTATTGTGATTGAAAGCTATAAGTGCCAATAAATGTAGTTTTATGCTTTATTCTAAAGCTTCTTGAACTAGGTTTAGCTTTTAATTCACTTTTTAATTGCCTTGGTTGTACTACTTTGTTTTAATTATTGGGGGACAAGGTTAATTGCCATTTAAATTGAACCCTAGGTTTGAAATAAGTGGTTTTTAATTGGGGTTCCTTTGTCAAAACCTTGGTTTGTTTGAATTTTGTTTCAGTACCCATGGCTCCCAAAGTGAAAACTATAATCCCAACTGCCCAGTCTAGAGTAGTTTCCCAAGATGTAATTGACCTGTTGAAATCCTCTACAAAATAAGAAGCCCGAGGGGAATATTTTGTTCTATGACCCTAAAGTCAGAGATAGAGTAATGGATAAGCAATGTAATTTCAATGATGTTGAGTTGCCTTACACTAGATGGTAGCTTTTCCAACACTTGTTTGGAAATAGGAACCTTGGGATACCTCTCTATAACCCTTGGAGGCTGGATTTGGGAAAGTTAGTGGTTCCTAATGTATACATGGATGTTGATTTACTAAAAGATATTGCCTCAAGGTATGACTCGATTTCTAGGGTCGTCAAATATTATGATGGAAAATAAATGGTAAGGATAACCAGACAAGAAATTGAGGGTGTTTTCAGCTTGCATAAGTGGAGTAAGGACTTGATTCCCCTTGATATAAATCTTGTTAAGAAAGAATATGAAAACAAAAAAGTATTCATCAAAAGGAAGATGTTTCCCTTACATACTGCTACTACTGGTATTGGGAAAAGTAGAAAACAAATCAAGATTGGAGAAAGGGAGCTTGAGCCCTTCCCAATGAGATATTTTTCTAGTTATTTTAAGAAGACTATATTTTCTTTCTACCAAGTCATCAGTTTTTCTCCACTTAACACATTGCAAAGGGAATATAGTTACTTGGCAACAGATATGCAGCATCCAGCTTACAATATAGTTTATGATTATGGGACATACCTAGTAGAGAATATTCACAAGGGCTTGGTTGAGGTAAAAGAAGGAAAAGAGTGGGTGAAATTCTAGTGGTACTTGTTGATGCATATGTTCTTGTATAAAGGGGAGAAGGTTTTTGGAAAATATATAGCCTTGAAAAAGAGAGCAGAAGGTGTTGATTTTCCTATTCAATGTTGGACTCGAGTTCTAGAAAAAGATGACCTAAAGTTTAATTATGTGTTGTTTCAGAATGCTTTTGCATCAAAAATGAAGAGGCATTTGATATATGAACCACCAAGGATTCCTAGAGAGATACATGAATTCTTGAGACTTATGTAGCTGAGGCTTGATTTAAATTTGAATCATAATTTGGGAGACTTGATTTTATACCCTAATAAAACAATCTTCAGAGTATATGTCACTAGCATAGATCCTTATGTCTTCCCAAGGGATGTGCCATTGAGGATAGGGTTTCTTGAAATTATAAAACAATTGGGAGCATCCTAGGAAGCACATCTACCTGATATAACAAAGAAGGGCTCATTCCTTGTAGAATGGACAACATTTGTTGATTTCATTATGGTGAAAGGAGCATGGAGGGAACTAGTGCATTTTCTATCACCTTACAAGTTGGAGGCTCTACGCCCAAGGAATCATGATCCTGAGCGTTTCATTGCCAAATTAAGAACAGATAAAAGGCTTGGTATTTTCGTGCACAATTTCTACTATCCTGAGGATGTAATCAGGATCATTTCCAACTTTCTAGAACAAGATGAAAGGAAAGTTAAGTATCTTTCTTATGATTAGATGGTCAAGGAAGCTCAAAAAAGGATCCCCAATATGATCCTTTGCTGCATATACCAGATGAATATAGCTAGGTCATGTATATTATGGACAATTTTGGAAATATAGTTGGTGTGTTGAGGGAACAACAAGAAGCTATAGATAAAGGAAAAGCAAGACTAGTTGAAGTGGATGTTGATGCACCATTAGAAGAAAAGCCCACTTATAAACCCACTAAGGAAATAACAATTTATTCTAGGAGAAAAAGAGCGGTGAATGAAGAACAAACTTTTCCAATCTCCATTGCTTCAGAGGGATCAAGAGAAGTCTCTCTTCAAAGTGCATTTCCATCACCTCCAAGGCAGGTTCCCCTAGCTATAATTGATCTTGATTCACCTCTAGGAAGTCTCGCTCCACTAGAACAACCACCTCTCAAGAAGCAAAATATAGAGGCAAGAGGATTGGTTGAGTATTTTGATACAGATGAAGATGATATCCTTATCACTCCTCAGGATATGCAATGTGGAATGCCCACCTATAGGGGTAATTGCTTCAAGCTCAAGAGGAAGTATTTTAAGGTTTGTAAAACTTAATATCAGTGGTATAAATAGTGCAGATGATGTGAGGTTAGAGGAATGCCATAAGTTTACGGAGGATGACTCTTTTGTTGACACACTTTTTTTTATGAATACGACAATAGTCAACAAAAGGTAGTTGTGCTAGAGATTCAGTTGGCATTCTATTAGTAGCGAGAAGAAATGCAGAGAAGTCAAGGTCACGCCAGCTCAAGTCATGCACCTACATCTTCCCCAATTGCATCACCTTGAGTTTCCCCTCAAGGTCAAGCTTTGGAAATAGTGTCATACAATTTTGGACAAGAGCCACTCTCAGTGGGAGAATCAAGCAAATCAATTCCTAGTTCATCTAATGTACCTACAAGATAACAACTTATTGCACAAGTTAAAATATATAAGAAGTTGTTAGAGCAAGTACCAAACACTATGTATGATAACATCGCCAAGATTGTTCGTGCTGTCCTAAAACATTTGAATAAGAAAATCTATGGTAAAATGAATAGTGTCCATGCCAATTACTCCTTGATGATGCAAGCAATAGATTTATCTCAAACAAACACGGAGCTGGCTATCCCAATCCTGAACAAATGGGTCCCGAGGGTTGAGAGATTGAAGCTTATGGTAGTTGGTGCTAATCAATAGGAGGATAGGTATCCTAAGGTGATTCCAACTTACACATTTATTTGTGAGCTTAGTGAGCAAAAGTTTCAAGGATATATTGCCCCATTGGAGTAGAAAATATTAGAATTGAAAGCTCACTATGATCTGGTAGATTTGTCATTATTGCAAGATATTCTACATACTTGTGAGGAAGTGAAGCCAGTACAAGTGTGGAAAAATGAGGTAGATGATTTTATTACTTCCCAGGTTGAGGAAATTTGTAAAGGGGTTGACATTAGTGTTTTAAATGAAACTTTGGAAAAGTTGTCATTCATTATCAACTTTTTGGAAGATTTTGAAAAAGAATCTAATTTTATGATGACAAAGTATTCTCCATACAGGAAGAAGTTAGATGAGATTATCTACTTCAATTGGCCATCTGAGGAGGAATATGAAGAATGGAGTAGGGTTTTTATTGGTCAATTACATCTATAAGCACAGTTGTGGGAACATATATAATTTGGTCAAGTATTGTGCAGATCTAGCCTTAGAAATTGCAATTTATAAATATATGTTTCACTAGTAAAGTTAGTTACTAATGATATGGAGTGTTGATCGGGATGCTGACTCACTTTTATTTCACAAAACTTTGTCATCTTTCTCAATGGAATGGACGTGCTACTACATTGAAGATTATTCTTTATAACATGTGCTTTTAGAAGGAAAAGTTGCCTCTTACAACAAACGCAAATAATTTTTTTCTTTTATGTATTCCCTCCATTTTGGAAAGATGCAAATATAATTGAATTTTGGAATATGCCCTATAGTGGTCCAATTAGAATGTGACATGTGTACATTTGGCCTGGAGCTTGTTTTTTCTTCCTTATTCTATAAAAGGGAATTAAGGGCCATTTATGAGGGTCTTTTGTTGAATTCTGGAATCAAATAGTGCAATTGAAAAACACAAAGCGAATATGTTTAGATTCTTTGCCTAATTCTTTGAGTTTAGATTATGAATTTTCTTATATGTATGGTTCTTGAGCATATCAGAATGATAATGCAACTTTTGGTGTCCATAGTCTCTCCAAGTTCAAACTGTACTTGAATTATTAATGAAAATATTGATCCATGATCATTTCATTAATTGCCATCGGTTTATACTTTGATATATGATTTGATTTTAGCTTTGGTTTAAAGAATCGATTAAAATGCTTGAGTCAAATCATAAATTCATGTTCAAAATGATTAGATCTGATAAGAATTCTTACATCTCGTTAGAAGATTTGTGAGTTCCAAAGTAGTTTCACTATTGTCATGAATGTTCAAGATTAAATATACCTTACATTTCAATTTATTTTTGACTCCTAGCCTATAGATAATGGTACTAATCTTTATCTTTACAAGCATGTCTCATGGTTCCGGTCACTTGACTTAAGAACAACTTTTAAAATAATTCCAGATCAATATTTATTTTGTTTTGGTTGGTGTTGTGTGATATTCTCGACTGTAGATGCATAATCCATTCAAGGAAATGCCAATTTCTTGAAGGATTTCATCTTCTTGGTCATGTATGAGAATATATCTACTTGATTACACAATGTTCACGTCAATTGTCTAGAATAATTACATAATTTACATTGTGGGACCACCTTCTCGGGTTTTGTAGAGCCCAAAGTGTAGGAGATTAATCACATAGTGCTATATCATGTTTGTTTCTCACTTATCGTGCAAGTATTCAAAAATTGAGTCTAGCAAGCCCATAGGTACCTGGTGAGATCTGATTGGTTCATTGAAGACAGCCAACAAAGGGTTCCATGTTGAAACATAGCGATCAAAGAAGTTTTTTTCTTGCTAAAGCTCATGTGGGTTGGACCAATCAATCATGTTCGTATTCGGGGCACCTCAAAGCCACAAGAAACCATTGAAATGTGTTGATCCATGATGTTTCCACTCATACCTATACTAGAAGTCCTTTGTGTGGAAAAGCCTCTCAATAACCTCTTCAGAGAAAATGGTGAACCATAAGTGAATGTAAAAGGCTATTATGTGTGAGTTATGGATGACATTGTGTCTGAGGCATCTTCAAGAGTATGGCATATGCAATTGGGCATGAGGATCAATTACCCTATGCAAATCAGGCCATTTTTTGTCTATAGAGCTCAAAGTGAAGAAGAGAGTTGGTGTGACAAGTTGGTGGATCATTGCCACAAGCTCTTGCCGACACCTGCCCCAATATGAGTGTGTCCCTCACAAAGATGCACCAAAGTGAACAAGCTAGTTTTCTATCTGGGTGTCTGGTGCATCCCAAAGCAAAGCAACAATAGACTTTGGGATCCTTTCTTCCAAGGATTTTTCATGAAAACGGAAGTCGATTGCTGGCTTCGATGTCTCATTATCAAATTATAAAGGTAATATCTAAATCTAACATGCCTCCCAAATCTATTATCATAGTATCTCATCAAGTGCAATGCATATTCATGTAAGTGAATCTTTATGCTTCTCGATTGTAGGGGTGTTGTTGTTCTAGTGGGGAACAAGGTTGGAAAATCCATGCTTAACAACCCTTCTATATTATATTCATTGATAGGGTTAGAATTTATTTCAGGCCAACGAAAAGTATCTTGACTAATGTCTTTGATTTGCAAGGAATCTCTAATTGCCTACAATTCCCAGGGAGGGTTGGGAATCAATGGAATAAATGATGACGATTCCTCACACTCGACTTCCTCATCAACAACACTTTCTAGAGTTTCCACTGGTTCAGCTATGTTATGTGTCAGTTCTTTCATTATGTGCAAAAAATTAGAGATACATCAGTACTTATAGTAGGCAACAAATTTAAAGCATCACAATCAATTGCATCATCACTATAGTATGGATCATTCTCAATTTTGTATATTATTATAGGCATGACATTGTGTTTGTCAACATACCAATCATAGGTTGTCCCTTAAATGCCAGTTCTGTGAACGATGACCACTTCAAGATCATGTAGGGTACATGGTAAAAAAATTTGCAATGGTCATGATGTCTTGAGGGAAGCTTATAGTATGACCACTATATTTGTATTGGCCTCCTTTAGCACGAGTCACTTGCAAAACTAGAGCAACTCTAGCTATAAGCATTTCTTCAACTTAAGTAAGCTTTGCAAGGATAGGAGGTTGTGGTCCTGAATCCATCTTGTTCACTAAACTAAATCTATGGATGCCCTTTTCAAAAGCACAATGCAAACATACGATGCCTGCATTGGATGCTTGCACTTTCTTGCTAGCATAGCTTTCCTTGCAAACACTACAAAATTTCAAATCAAAAAAACCATCAATGTGTCGACAAAAGGACTACATTACAATGCAAAAAGAATATCTAAACATGCTGCTAAAGTGGTGGGGAGCTGATGATGTGGACAACAAGCAATGGCCTACAATAATTTGTTGTGGTCTATTGTTGAGGCGCCTTCAATGGGAAGGTTGTACAAATGCTAGGAAGGGATGGGGGATAGAGGGCTATAAAAGTGAGCATTTTCTTCTAACGAGCCTAGCAGCAATTGTGTTGTGCCTGCTTGATTTGGTGGGGCCAACCTAGGATGAACTACAGTGGCTCTTTCTTGCAAGTATTTGGCTATATGGCTCACACAAATCTAGTCTCTCTGGTGCACATAATAAAGTTGGTTTCTTTGGAATTTTGTTTCCTTTTTCAATCCACACTTGATGTAGGGGTGGAAGTTGAACAAAGCTCAGGACCCTACAACCATAATATGAGGAAAATAATAAAATGCTTGCAAACACAAACTTAAAGAACAATGGCATAACTAAAGAGGTCAAGCCAATCGAATATGAAACAAAATAGCCAAAGGTAGAGAGCAGCAGTCAATAATGCCATATGGAAAAGAACATAAGCTATATAACATTAACTATTTTACTGCATTGTAACCATTGACACAAAACGGAAGCCATAAATGAAACAATACTAGTTTCAATAGTGCCCCAGATAGAAAACCCACAAAATAGAAGAATCCACAGTAACAAAACCATGCACAAAAAAAAGAAAACGTGCACATGCACCAATTCTTTTTTTCAACAATATGTTATAGAGAACAACCAAAGCATACATATATGCTTATGTATATGTAAATGCATCTATCAATATGCAATGCATTCTCAATGGAGAGTGTAATGAATGGAAGGTACAATGCATGTTTTAAAGGAGAATGTAACACCGCTACTGCTTATGCTTATGCATTGTTCCTTCCTTCATTCCAATCTCCATCTAAAAGAACTTCACTTTCTTGATTGTATATGCATACATACATACACATATACATATGCATATATTATGACAAAGATGATAAAATGCCTGCAAACATAAACTTAAAGAGGAACAATGCAGCTAAAGAACAAATAAGTAATATAAAATGAAACAAAACAAAGGAATTCCTGCTCTCCACCATAACATATTGGGTCATGGATCACCATGGACTCTCACTAAACCCTCGAGCAAGAACACACATTTTCCACTAGTTCGATCAATGGTGAAACCAATGCTGTTTATTACACCCAATATAGAACCTATCATTCTAACAGTTCCTTTTTTGAGCCTGGAAGGAATAATAGCCAAGCCGTCACAACCAACATCATGCATTGGATGCATATGTAGGAATTTTTTGCTTGGAAATATAAAACCATGTGCCAAAAAAAAAAAAACATAATAAAGTTGGTTTCTTTGGTGTTTTGCTACATTTTTCGATCCACACTTGAAGTAGGGCTAGAAGAACAAGGCTCAGGACCCTACAACCATAATATGAGGAAAATAATAAAATTCTTTCAAACACCAACTTAAAGAACAATGACATAACTAAAGAGGTCAAGACAATCGCATATGAAACAAAATAGCCAAAGGTAGAGAGAAACACTCAACAATGCCCTATGGAAAAGAACATAAATTGTATAACATTAACTATTTTACTGCATTGCAACCATTGACACAAAATGGAAGCCATAAATGAAACAATATTGATTTCAATAGTGCCCTAGATGGAAAACCCACAAAATAGAAGAATCCACAGTAACAAAACCATGCACAAATAAAAGAAAAACTTGCACACACACCAATTCTTTTTTTCAACAATTCCTTATGAAGAACAACCAAAGCACACATGTATGCATATGTATATGTAAATGTATCTATCCATATACAATGAATTCTTGATGGAGAGTGAAATGAATGGAAGGTACGATGTATGTTTTAAAGGAGAATGTAATGTCGCTAGTAATTATGCTTATGCATTATTCCTTAATTCCACTCTCCATCTAAAATAACTTCACTTTCTTGATTGTATATGCATATATACATACACATATACATATGCATATATTGCAAGAAAGATGATAAAGTGCCTACAAACATTGTATGTGCAGGATCATGATGGGCCAAAAATGTTGAATCTCAGTTGTGTTTACAGTTTGTCCTTGATGACAAAATCTCTTTCAGTTTGTTATCTTTGATGATATGTTTTAGAATGGTTCTCCTTGCATATCACAGGCTTTGGTTGTTTCTCTTTCGGGCTTACTCATATCAGTGTGAGAATGGCAGAGTCTCCTTGATCCACTTTGAAATGTTTGAGTTTCCTATCGACAAGACATTTCAGATGTCATGGTGATTGAATTTATCATACAGGCTACTTTTGGTGTGAGATTCCCGTTGTCTTGATGACTGGCACAAGAAAGGTTAATTCGACAAGACTAGCCTTTGGTTTTGGCGATAGGAAAGTGTTCTCTTTTGGCATATGTAATACCATTGGGATAAGGTCTTATCGATTTCATTATGTCTCACTGACCCGCTTCAGAACAAGCATATCGGCATGCGTTTAGCCGTCGAGCAGAGGTCTTAGCAAAGACATATTGTCTCCCCGACTAGTGCATGTGGACATCTATCGGCGAGACATTCACATGGTTTCAGCAACTAAGGATGATCTTATCTGTAAAGGTTGTGGCTTCACTAAATTGTCACAGCAAATGTGCAATGTCACATTGATCGCCGTTGGACAATTACCTTTGGCAGGACTTTCTGGAAGTCTCGGCGAATAGGTGTGATTTCGGGGTGTTTCGGTATGACTGAAATGATCTACAAGATGTCTCCCTGAGAGTGAATGTCACAGCGATAACTAAGAGGAATGTCTGGTACTGCAGTTGCCTTCGACATAAGTTTTGAACTATCTCAATGACTCTAAGTAAATGAAGATGTTTCGATATGTCTCAAGCTATCGTCGAGAGGTCTCCCTGACATTTGTATGCTATAGCAACCCTCATAAGATAGAAGGGTGCATCAGCGAGAGAAACATTGTGTGACAGCGACATCACAAAGGATTTCTATCAAAGATCTCCATCGGTGTGAGATTGATATTGTCTTGGCGAACTAGGGTGAGCTCGGGATGTTTCGGAAAAACAAGGGGCAGTCTATATAGCGTCTCCCCGACTTCGTATTGTCTCAATGACATGTGGTGAAAAGTGACTCTCGGCAAAACATTTTGAAGTCTACAAGAGGTGTCTTTGATATCATTTGGTCATAGCGATAGTGAATGAAAAGCTTTCAGCGAAAGGATGGTAAAGTCTTAGCAACTCAAAGTTGATAAATTCTTTTGGTGAAACTTAATATATTCTATGAAACGTCTTCCCAAAAGTTGAAGGTTACAACGACTCTCAACAGTAAAAAGGGCTTTCAGTGTGACTTAGTGTGCTCTACGAGAGGTCTCCCCGAGAGTGATAAGTCACGGTGACTGTGAATGAAACAAAAGAACATCGATGAGAGATATCCTTATGTCTCAGCGAAAGCTCGTAAAGATAAACATTTCAATATAACAGTTTATAGTCTGTGAGATGTCTCACCGACTTCACAGAGTCTTAGCGATATCTATGAGGATGACTGACTGCATTATAAATTGCCTTCGACAGAACTATCTGTTTGTCTTAGCGAATTGTTATGAAGACTCAAACCTCAGTGGTCGTCTTCGTGGATTGGCATCAAATCTTAGAATGGCTACATAATAAAATATACATTGAGTTTCTTTTTGATTTGTTGCGTTTATTTTTTTGGATGATTTACAGCTCTCTAGATAATCATTACTATTGATTTTTAATCATCATCGACAGTCTATCAGTATTTAACTTTATATTCAAAAATCAGCAAGAGAATCAAAAGATCTGGTGAAAAACGTTTTTGAAGATTTCTTCACAACTGACATACTTGAAATGTAAATAAATACCAGTGTTGAAAATTGTAGTTGTTGATTTTGTAATTCTAAGAGTATCATTCCTTATCTATATGGAAATGTATGAATGAACTCTGCAGAGAGATATGTGCTTAACTGAAAACAAAGAAATCCTCTTAGTCACTATTATTGTTCAAAACATAATTGAGGGGTTGGTACTCCTTGAGATGGGTGTCTCAAAATGAGGGGCTAGTGCTCCTTGAGTGGGTGATTAAAAATTAGCCTATAAGGCATTGTGAGCTTTTGTTTAAAAGATTAAGCCTAGAAAGCATTTAGGGAGTGGTTTTTATACCCCAGGAGGGTTTTCCACTCAGTAAAATATTGAGTCTTCTTGTTCTTTTGAGTTCCCTTTTCTTTACTGTGTTGTTGATTATTTCAGTTCACTATTTGATTATTACTTTTCTCAATTCTATTTTTGATTGATTACATTCAACTCATGAATGCATTAATCAGATTATATTGAGATAATATCTGAGCTATGGTTTTTGAATTTGTGAAAATTGGTCAAATCTGTTAAGACACTGATTCACCCCCCCTCTCAGTGTCATTTTAACTCCAACAATTGGTATCAGAGCATAGGATCCTCTGATAGGTTTAATTACCTTGATTGATCTTGGTCTTGGAGTTTGTTTGTTTTTTTCTTTTTCTTTTTTAATGGCACATTCTCTAGATGGTGCCTCTATATCCAGAGCTCCATTAGTTGATGGAATTGATTATGTGTTCTAGAGAATCAGAATGGAAGCTTTTATTGTTTCTTTTGATGTTGATGTTTGGAGCATTGCTTTAGAAGATTACAATGTACCTGCCACTATTCCCACTGATGCTGCTAAAAAGAAGTATGAAACAAATGCCAGAGCTAAGCATGCCCTCTTGTGTGGGCTAACGAAAGATGTGCTCATTAAAGTCATGCATTGCAAATCTGCTCAAGGAATCTAGGAAAAACTTGAAACTATATATCAAGGGAATGAGAAAGTCAAACTATCAAAAATCATTACACTCAAACATCAATTTGAGGATTTGAAAATGAAGGATGATGAAAAAGTAGCTGAATATTTCCTAAGAGTTGATGAAATTGTCAATTCAATGAAAGGTCTAGGTCAAGAGGTTAATGAATTTGATGTGGTCACAAAAGTTGTTAGAACCTTACCATCCAAATTTGAATCTAAGGTTTCAGCCCTAGAAGAAAAGAAACACTTTGATAAGCTTACCTTAGACAGCCTTCAAGGAATACTTACTCCCTATGAAATGAGAACTAGAAAAAACATTTCAATACGAAAGGAAACTGCCTTTAACACTAAAAAGAAAGAAAAAGTCGAATTCAGTGAATCAGAGTTGTCTGATTCTAAAAATCCCATTTTGTTAGAAGATTTAAAAAGGGATCAGGAAAATATAAGGGAAAACTTCCCTTTAAATGTTTTAACTATGGAAAAATAGGTCACTTTGTTGCAAAGTGTCCCTATGATGATCAAATCTGTGACAACGAGACAACTGAAAAACAGCCTATGAAGAAGGCCTTCAAACCTAATCAAAACTTCCATTTCAAAAAGAAGAAAAGTCTATTTATTAAGGATGAATCTGATATTGAGTTTGAAGATTCATCAGCTAAAGAAGATGAAACTTTGTTCATGGCTGAAATTACTCAGCAAAATGATACAAACATCATTGACACTGAAGAAGGTGAAGTAGATCTTGAAAGTGAGCTGAAATGTGCTTTACAAGAGATTATAAAACTCAAAAAACAAGTTCTTACTCAAGAACATAAACCAAATCAAGAAATGGTCTCTCTGATAACTCAGCTTGAAGAAGCTAAAAGAGTTGAAGACTACCTTCGAGATATTGTAAGTTGCAAAGATCAAGAAATTCAAAAACTTGAAAAAGAAGTAGTCTGTCTTAGGAAGGAAATTGAAAAATATGAAAGAACTCTAAAACTAAATGAGATGCTCAACAAATAGAAGATGTAAAAAGACAAAACTAGTGTTGGTTTTGAAAAGGGTGAATGCTCAATTGACCATGCAAAACAAAACCCCTCTTCTGAAGTCAAAGGTTCAAGTTCAAATCACTCTGAATTTTGTAAGGATCATGTTCAGTCTTTAAGAGGAAATAGATCTTCATATAGAGTCAATCCTTTCTTCTATGGTTATTTTTTTTTCTGCAACAAATTTGGCCATAAGGTGAGCACTTGTAGGCTTATGAATTCTAGAATACCCAGGTTTGGTCTTAGGAAACACTATGGTTTTGTAAGATAGATCAAATGTTTTAAATGCAATACTTTGGGACATTCTATCAAACAATGCAGAACTAATCTGCAATCTAAACAACAGAAAATTAAAAAGGTTTGGAAACCTAAGATTGTCAACAACATTGAGCAAACTATGTTGGTTCAAACAACTTTTCATTCCAAGAAAAAGGACTTATGGGTCTTGGACAATGGATGTTCTAACCATATGACTGGCGAAAAAGATAAGTTTATAAATCTTGAAGATTATGTAGGTGGTTATGTTAAGTTTGGTGATAACTCTGGTATTCAAATTAAAGGTAGAGGCTCACTTCTTCTGAGTGAAGACACTCCGATCTATAATGTGTACTATGTGGAAGGAATCAAGCACAATCTTCTAAGTGTTAGTCAAATCTGTGATAGTGGTTATGATGTTCTTTTCACTTCGCAGGGGTGTGAGATTAAGAACAAGCTTGGAAAGACGATTGCAGCTGGAAGGAGGACAAAAGGAAATGTGTACAATATTCTTGACATATCAAGCAATGACAATAATCAAGGTATGTGTTTAATGAGCCAAATTGAAGAAAGTTGGTTATGGCATAAAAGATTAGGACACATAAACTTTGAAAATCTGATTAGAATAAGTAAGAATCAGAATGTTAGAGGTTTACCAATCCTTAACAAGCCAGAAAATTCTATGTGCAAAGAATTTCTAAGTGGTAAACAGACTAAAATTAGTTTCAAAAAAAAAGAACATTCTTCTTCAAAAGCTTTTACAAATTGTGCATATTAATTTATGTGGACCAACCAGAACAAGGTCTATTAATGGTGAAAGGTACTTTATGTTGTTTGTGGATGATTATACTAGAATGGTTTGGGTCACATTTCTTAAGCACAAATCATAAGCATTTGAAAGGTTTAAAATCTTTTGTAAATTGGCTGAGAAGGAATCTGATTTGAAACTTAAATGTTTGCGATCTGACAAAGGAGGTGAGTTCACTTCTCAAGAGTTTATTGATTACTGTGAACAACATGGCATTAAAATATATTATGCTGCAACAAAATCACCTCAACAAAATGGGGTAGTTGAACGTAAAAGCATAACTGTAAAAGAAATGGCAAGAACAATGTTAGATGAAGCTAAGTTGCCTTATATGTACTGGAAAGAAGCTATTCATATAGTTGTATACATTTTGAATAGAGTGCAGATTAGAGTGAAATATAAACACACTCCTTATGAACTGTGGTATGGAAGAACTGCTTCTGTCAAATACTTTAAAATTTTTGGAAGTAAGTGTTTTATCAAAAAGGATGATGATAACCTTGGGAGTTTTCAATCAAAGAGTGATGAGGGTATCTTTTTGGGATACTCAACTCACAACAAAGCTTATAAATGCCTTAACAAAAGGCTTAACAAGATTGTTGAAGTTGTTAATGTAAAATTTGATGAGAGATCACATTTGTATGTTGAATCTTTGCAGGATAATGAGGAAGAAGAACTTGAACTAGAAATAATTTCAAAAGGAACTGAGTCAGCAAGCCCTAGAAATGAAACAACAAGTCCTGAAAAGGTTGCATCAAAAGCTTTAACTAAATATCACCCCAAAGATCAGATTATTGGGGATAAAAATGCAGGAGTTCAAACTAGAAGAAAGGCTACAGAATTTGATGAAAAGGCACAAATAGCTTTCTGTCTAGTTACTCAGTTTGAGCCTAAAAATTTTAATGAAGCTCTCACAGACTCATGTTGGCTTAATGCTATGTGGGAAGAAATTGATCAAATTGAGAAAAATCAGACTTGGGAGTTAGTCCCAAGACCAGATGACAAGAATGTCATTGGAGGCAAATGGATATATAGAAAAAAGCTTGATGAAAATGGTAATTTCATTCGCAACAAAGCAAGATTTGTCTGTAAATGCTATGCTCAACAAGAAGGTATTGATTTTGGTGAAACCTTTGCACCCATTGCTAGATTAGAATCTATCAGAATATTCTTGGCCTATTTTTTTTATAAAGAATTTACTATTTATCAAATGGTTGTCAAAACTTCTTTTTTAAATGGATATTTAGATGAAGAGGTCTATGTTGAACAACCTAAAGGATTTATGTGCAAAGATAAGCCTGATCATGTTTACAGATTGAAAAAGGCCCTCTATGGCTTAAAACAAGCACCTAGAGCTTGGTACTCTAGGCTTCACAGTCATTTGATTTCAAATGGATTTGTTAGAGGAGGTGTAGATAGCAATCTTTATGTTCAAACTGAAGGTTCTGATATTTTGGTTATTGAAATTTACGTTGATGACACTATCTTTGGCTGCAACAATGTTACATTAAGTAAAAAATTCTCTCAGCTAATGGAATCTGAATTTGAAATGTCATTATTAGGAGAATTAAATTTCTTCTTGGGTTTTCAAATCTCTCAACGTGAAAATGGAATATTTCTTTATCAAACCAAGTATGTTAGAGAGATGCTTAAGAAATTTCAGATGGATGAATGCCATCCAGTTAGCACTCCAATGATTACTGGATGCAAACTTACTAAGGTTGATGATTCCCCTGATACAAATCAAACTGAATATAGATCAATGATTGGCAGTATGTTATATTTAACAACCTCTAGACCTGACATTATGTAGGCAGTTTGCACTGTTGCACAGTTTCAGACATCACCTAAAGAATCCCATGTCACTGCTATTAAAAGGATTTTTAAATATATTCAGGGCACTCTTAATTATGGTTTTTGGTATCCTAGAAGCACTAATTTTTCATTGATTGCATATACTGTTGTTGACTGGGCTGGCTGTTTGGATGATAGGAAAAGCACCAGTGGTGCTACATTCTTTCTTGGTGATCATTTAGTGGCATGGCACAGCAAGAAACAAGAATCTGTTTCTCTTTCCACTGCTGAAGCAGAATACATTGCTGCCACTTCATGTTGTACTCAAGTTCTTTGGATGAGTCAAACTCTATCTGATATGGGTATTGAAGTTCCTAAACATGTTTCTATTCTCTATGATAACACAAGTGCGATAAACATCTCAAAAAACCCTGTTATGCATTCTCAAACTAAACATATTGCTATCAAGTTTCATTTTCTTTGAGAATAGGTTTTGGCTAATGAAGTCTGCTTACAGTTTGTTGGATCTCAAGATCAGGTGGGTGATATTTTTACTAAGCCCTTAGCTAAAGAGTTGTTTGAAAGGTTGAGACTTCGATTGGGAGTTATCTCTCAATCTTTACTTCTCTGATTTTACTAGCATTGGCTTAGGGGAGCATGTTATATGTTTTAATCCACTTATAGCTCTCCTACATTCTTAGTTGTTGCACTGTTATTTTTTTTGTAGCTATTTCTCATGGTATTTTGATTGGCTTCCCAGTTGTGTTCATCTATTCTTTGCCTTGAGGCAAAAAGGAGGAGAGTCATCTTTGGTGTTTTGCCATCAAGGAAAAAGGGGAAGTTTGTTGAATCTCAATTGTGTTTACAGTTTGTCCTTGATGACAAAATCTCTTTTAGTTTGTTCTCTTTGATGATCAGTTTCAGAATGGTTCTCCTTGCATATCACAGGCTTTGGTTGTTTCTCTTTCAGGCTTACTCATATCGGTGTGAGAATGGCAGAGTCTCCCCGATCCACTTTGAAATGTCTGAGTTGCCTATCGGCAAGACATTTCAGATGTCATGGCGATTGAATTTATCATACAGGCTACTTTCAGTGTGAGATTCTCATTGTCTTGACGACCGACACAAGAAAGGTTAATTCGGCAAGACTAGTCTTTGGTTTCGGTGACAGGAAAGTTTTTATGTAATACTGTCGGGATAAGGTCTTATTGATTTCATTATGTCTCACTGACCCACTTCAGAACAAGCATATCGGCATGTGTTTGGCCGTCGGGTTGAGATCTTAGCGAAGACATATTGTCTCCCCGACTAGTGCTTGTGGATATCTATTGGTGAGACATTCACATGGTTTCGGTGACTAAGGATGATCTTATCAGCAAAGTTTGTGGCTTCACTGAATTGTCATAGTGAATGTGCAATGTCAAACCGACCGCCATTGGACAATTACCTTCAGCGGGACTTTCTAGAAGTCTCAGCAAACAAGTGTGATTTCAGAGTGTTTCGGTATGACTGAAATGATGTACAAGATGTCTCCCCAAGAGCGAATGTCACAACAATAACTAAGAGGAATGTCTGGCAGTGCAGTTGCCTTCGACATAAGTTTTGAACTGTCTCAGTGACTCTGAGTAAATGAAGATGTTTTGGTATGTCTCAAGCTGTCGTCGAGAGGTCTCCTCGACATTGGTATGCTATAGTGACCCTCATAAGATAGAAGGGTGCGTCGGCAAGAGAAAAATTACGTTACAGTGACATCATAAGGGATTTCTATCAAAGATCTCCATTAGTGTGAGATTGATACTGTCTTGGCGAACTAGGGTGAGCTCGGGATGTTTCAGCAAAACAAGGGGCAGTCTATATAGCGTCTCCCTGACTTCATATTGTCTCAGTGACATGGGGTGAAAAGTGACTCTCGGAAAAACATTTTGAAGTCTACAAGAGGTCTCTCTGATATCGTTTGGTCACAACGATAGTGAATGAAAGGCTTTCGGCGAAAGGACGGTAAAGTCTTAGCGACTTAGAGTGGATAAAGTCTTTCAATGAAACTTAATGTATTCTATGAAACGTCTTCCTGAAAGTTGAAGGTTACAGCGACTCTCAAGATTAAAGAGGGCTTTCGGTGTGACTTAGTGTGCTCTACGAGAGGTCTTCCCGAGAGTGATAAGTCACGGCGATTGTGAACGAAACAAAAGAACATCGATGAGAGATATCCTTGTGTCTCGACGAAAGCTCGTAAAGATAAACATTTCGATATAATAGTTTATAGTCTATGAGATGTCTCACCAACTTCACAAAGTCTTAGCGATATCTATGAGGATGACTGACTGCATTATAAATTTCCTTCAACAGAACTATCTACTTGTCTCAACGAATTGTTATGAAGACTCAAACCTCAGTGGTCGTCTTTGTGGATTGGCATCAAATCTCAAAACGGTTACATAACAGAATATACATTGAGTTTCTTTTTGAGTTGTTGCATTTTTTTTGGATGATTTATAGCTCTCTGGATAAGTGTTACTATTGATTTTTAATCATCATCGATAGTCTGTCGGTATTCAGCTTTATATTCAAAATCAGCAAAAGAATCAAAAGATCTGATGGAAAACGTTTTTGAAGATTTCTTCACAACTGACATACTTGAAATGTAAATAAATACCAGTGTTGAAAACTGTAGTTGTTGATTTTGTAATTCTGAGAGTATCATTCCTTATCTGTAAGGAAATGTATGAATGAACTCTACAGAGAGATATGTGCTTAACTGAAAACAAAGAAATCCTCTGAGTCACTATTATTGTTCAAAACATAATTGAGGGGTTGGTACTCCTTGAGATGGGTGTCTCAAAATAAAGGGCTAGTGCTCCTTGAGTGGGTGCTCAAAAATCAACCTATAAGGCATTGTGAACTTTTGTTTAAAAGATTAAGCCTGGAAGGCATTTAGGGAGTGGTTTTTATACCCCAGGAGGGTTTTCCACACGGTAAAATCTTGAGTCTTCTTGTTCTTCTGAGTTCCCTTTGCTTTACTGTGTTGTTGATTATTCAGTTCACTGTTTGGTTATTACTTTTCTCAATTCTATTTTTGATTGATTACATTCAACTCATGAATGCATTAATCAGAGTATATTGAGATAATATCTGAGCTATGGTTTTTGAATTTGTGAAAATTGGTCAAATCTGTTAGGACATTGATTCACCCCCCCTCTCAGTGTCATTTTAACTCCAACAAAAAAGTTGCGATATGGTGGGTATGTGGCTAAAAATTATTTTTTTTTCAAAAATTGATGAAATGAAAAGGGTTTTTAAAGGAGATTCTCAACTTTCCACCAATATAAATTATGCTTTACTTTGAATTTAGTAAATAATTATTATTCATTTTCTATTTGAATTATGACTAAAGTCCTAATTGATAGGATGATTGAAAAACATCTATAGCTTTCAAACGATATCATTATTTTTGAATCCAAAACATGTGTCACATTCTATGCTTCACATACTATAGGATTAAAAATAATAATAATAATTTCATGAAGTTTTGACCAAGTTAAGGTTGTTAGACATACAATATTTTACATTTTTTAAAAGTTGTAATAAAAAATTCATAATTAATTATTTACTTGGAAAAAAATTACAAAAAAATATGCAACACATCAGGACATGAGTCCTCTACTTATATCAAAAATCTTATAATAGAAAATTATCATTTTATTGTGGTTAGGGTGGTCAGACAGACACTTATTTTTTCCCTAAAATTTAAATACTATTGCATTGAAATTTTAATTTTTCACCAAATAGATTTTTTTTTTTAAACAAACCTAGTAGTTTAGAAACTACATTCAATTTGTTGTAGATTCTATTTTTACACATTTTTGAAATAATATACATAACTTATTCAAATTTTTATGTTAGTTGCCTAAGTTTGATTTTTCTAAATTTTTTGCCACTTAAGGACCTATTTTTTCCATAATGATCCAGCACATACCCATGAACTTAAAGAGGAACAATGCAGCTAAAGAAAAGATAGGTAATATAAAATGAAACAAAAAAAAGGAACACTTGCTCTCCACCCTACCATATTGGGTCATGGAGCCCTATGGTCTCTCACCAAACCCTCCAGCAAGAACATACATTGTCCACCAGTTCGATCAATGACGAAACCAATGTTGCTTATTACACCCAATATAGAAGCTATCATTCTAACAGTTCCTTTTTTGAGGTTGGAAGGAATAATAGCCAAGCCTTCACAACCGACATCATGCATTGGATGCATATGTAGGAATTTGCTGCTTGGAAACATAAAACCATGTGCACAATAAAAATTAAAAAACCCGCACATGCACAAATTATTTTTTCAATAGTGCCTTATGGAAAACAACCGAAGCATACATATGTGCATATGTATATGTAAATGTATCTATGCATATGCAATGCATTTTTTATGGAGACTGTAATGAATGGAAGGTATGATGCACTCTTTAAATGAGAGTGTAACATTGCTGCTACTTATGGTTATGCATCGTGCCTTCATTCCAACCTCCATCTAAAAAACATAACATTTTTTATTGCGCATGTATATATACATATACATATGCATATGCATATATTATGATGAAGACAATAAAGTTCTTGCAAACACCAACTTAAAGACCCACAATGTAGCTAAACAACAAATAGAAAATATTAAATGAAACACAAAAAAATAAGGCCTTCTCTCCACCCTACCATATTGGGTCATGGAGCCCCATGAGTTCTCACCAAACCCTCTAGCAAGAACATACATTGTCCACCACTTCGATAAAAGGTGAAACCAGTCTTTCTTATTACACTTAATATACATCCTAGTATCATTCTAACAACTCCTTTTTGAGGCTAAAAGAAATAATAACTAAAAAGGTGCATCTAACTTGAAATAGCTATATATCTGTGACCATTTTGTTTTGCAAGAACATATGTAGGAATTGCATGCACTAGATGCATTTGTAGGAATCTATTGTGCTGATATATATATTGTTGAAGAACCTAGTTCAAGTGAAGAACCCAATTCAAGTGAAGAACCCTATTCAAGTGAAGAAATTGTTGTTACACCCTATTTAGATACCGATAGAATTTTAGGTGTGTTGATGGCTGTCATTTTATTGGTGTTGTATATTTCCTATATGTGTTTTGGTTGGGGTTCTTGTCCCTAAAATTATATTGGTATGTAAACAAGGTGTAACAACAATTTGCTCACTTGAATTGGGTTGTCTAGTAATATGCATAGATCTACCTTTGTCTTTTGGTAGTTACTCTGGAATACATGCCAACAAATACAGACCAGCATCATGCATTGGATGCATATGTAGGAATTTTCTACTTGGAAATATACACACTAAAAAAGTATGTGTAGAAATGTATGTACATGGAATTAGATGTAGAAAATATACATATATAGATGAATGGAAATTTATAAATATACATACATACTGGTACATGTGTTGATTAGGGCGATCAAACTTCAACCTTCAAAGAAGCTCACAATCTTGACTCATAGCTTTGATAGTACATAAAGCCATAGAAGAACACCCAACAATGCCTTATTGAAAATTGCAAAGAGTTTCACTACCTCTTCTGATGTTTTAAATGGCAAGAATTATTACAAACATCACCATGACACAAAAACCATACAACAGTTAATGTTGATGCCAAGAGGGCGAGCTTCTATGAAGGTGTAAGTCTGACCATCCATTGTGAGGTTTCTATGAAGGTGGTTGGAGATTATTTTGTGTTTTTTGCATGGGGAAATGATTCAAAAAGCAATACAAAAGTCTTGGTAATGGAACTATTGATCAGAATGATGGAAAATGTATGTCCCCTATGTACATATATGTATGTATATCATAGCAGATGCAAAGAGCATCCATTCCATAAGGCATTGAAGATTGTTGTTCTCTATCTTAGGGTGCACTATTTCATTTTTAATAAAATACTGTTCTAAAGGCTATATTGTTTCATTTTCGATAAGGTACTGTTGAGAAAAGACTATATGTTTGCATAGGTTTGTTATGGGTATGTACAGGATCATGATGGGCCAAAAAGTGGCAATATGATGGGTATGTGTAGGGTATGTGGTTGACGAGTTTTTAAAGGAGATTCTAAGATTTCTAGAAATACAAATTATGCTTTACTTTGAATTTAATAAATAATTATTATTCATTTTCTATTTGAATTACGACTAAAGTCCTAATTGATAGGCTAATTGAAAAACATCTGTAACTTTCAAATGGTATCACATTTTTTGAATCCAAAACATGTGTCACATTCTATTATTTGTATACTATAGGATTAGAAAAAAAAAATGAATTTCATGAAGTTTTGACCAAGTTAAGGTGGTCAGACATACAAGTTTTTATATTTTTTAAAAGTTGTAATAAAAAAAAAAATTAATTATTTACTTGGAAAAAATTACAAAAAATATGCATCACATCGAGACATGAGTCCTCTACTTACATATAAAATCTTATAAAAATATTATCATTTTTTGTAGTTAGTGTATTTACGACACCTACTTCTTATTTTTCCCTAAAATTTAAGTACTACTTCATTGAAATTTCAAATTTTCATAAAATCAATTTTTATTTTTTAAATAAACCTAGTAGTTTAGAAACTACATTCAATTTTCTACAAATTCTATTCTTACATATTTTTGAAATAATATAGATAAATTATTGAAATTTTTACGTCAAGTTGCCTAACTCTGATTTTTCTAAATTTTTTGCCACTTAAGGGCCTGTTTTTTCCATGATAATCTTGTACACACCCTTACTATGATTTTTTGTTTGGTGTCAACATTGATTGCATTGGTCAACATACAATGTATTTTCCCTATGTGTAGATATGTATGTATGTCATAGTAGATGCAAACAACATTGATACATAGTTGATCCCTATGTTTATTTTGTTGGTACATTCTTGGAATGATACGCTGTATTTTACGTGTTATATGGAAGATTGATGCCACCATTGAACTAACTTTAGGAACTCACATGTAGTAGAAATATACTCTACTCAACCAACACAAGAAGATTAAAACTACAAACATCAAAAGATAAAATTATGGGAACCCCCAATTGCGTGGTTTTCCCATACTGTGTGAACTTTGGTTGAAATTTTTGTCAGCCTTCCAGTTTCTAAGACTTCTAACACCTAGATTCCAATTAGGAAAAAGGTGGTGGAATTTTTTATTTTTAAATTAAAAGTGTTTGGCGTGTGGATAGAGAAGGCCATCAAAATTAAACGCTAGTTGGCATCAATATTAATTGTTGTATGGTTTCTCTTTGGTGACAATGTTTGCAAACTAATAAAATAGTCCATGTTCTTCTTGAAGGATAGTTGTTATTTGTCTAAACCTCAATAAGGATTTTTTACAATGGGAGGTTGTATATTAAGTGTTAGATGAAACATTGATGAAATCCTCATTCAGGCCTGGACAAATAACAACCATAGAACAACAATCAACATAAGGAAATTTCTTTATGGAGAATAGCATAAACTATTTTATTACTTTGACAAACAAGAACAATTTCAATAAATGCACTATGCTGCTCTCAAATAGGAAAACTACAACCATCAATCGAAATATATGTACCCTTTCTTTTGTCAATTGTTGCAACAATTTTGGATAAATGGACATAGGTCAAAGCCATGACAAGCAACAATAAATTTTTGTGGAGAAGTTTAAGTATAGGCCTAAAAAAAAATTTGTAATGATCTTATGAAAAGAATAAGTATAGGAAGAAGTATATATGAATTTTGTTTGCATCTGATTTTACATACATACATATCTAGACATAGGGATGAATATTGTCTGTCTCTAATTTCACATACATATTTGCACATAGGGAAAGTAAAATGAGAAACAACAAAAGAAGGCCTGCTCTCCACCTTGCCTTATTGGGTCATGGAGCTCCATAGGCTCTCACCAAACCCCTGAGCAAGAACATACATTTTCCACCATTGTGATGAATGGTGAAACTAATCTTCCTTATTACACTTAATATAAAGCCTATTATTGTAAGGATGTAAGTCTGAAGATGAAAAAAATAACTATCTCCCCAAAATAATAAACATGGGGAGGATTAAATATGAATATTGTCTACATCTAATTTCATGTGCATACATATTTGCGCAAAAGAAAAGAAGAATGAAACACTACAAAAGAGACACACACTTTTTTGTGTATATAGGGTATCTGCAGGATCATCATGGAAAAAACAAGCCCTTAAGTGGCGATTTTTTTTAAAAAATCAGAGTTATGCAAGTGGACGTAAAAATTTGAATAAGTTATCTATATTATTTCAAGGTATGTGCAAGATCATCATGGAAAAAATAAGCCCTTAAGTGGTATTAAAATTTAGAAAAAATATAGTTAGGGAACTTGATGTAAAAATTTGAATAATTTGTCTATATTATTTCAAAAATATGTAAGAATAGAATTTGTATCAAATTGAATGTAGTTTCTAAACTACTAGGTTTTTTTTTTTTAAATATAGATTTGGTGAAAATTTGAAATTTTAATGCAAGAGTACTTAAATTTCAGAAAAAATAAGTAGGTGTTTGTTTGACCACCCTAACCACAATAAAATGATAATATTTTTTATAAGATTTTAGATATAAGTAGATGACTCATGTCCCAATGTGATGCATATTTTTTGTAATTTTTTTCCAAGTAAATAATTAATTATGAATTTTTATTATAACTTTTAAAATATAAAAATTGTATTTCACCACCTTAACTTGGTCAAAACTTCATGAAATTCTTTTTTTAAATCCTATAGTATGCAAAGCATAGAATGTGATGCATGTTTCAGATTCAAAAATGTGACAGTTTGAAAGCTATAGATGTTTTCAATCAACCTATCAATTAGGAGTTTAGTTGTAATTCAAATAAAAAATTAATAATAATTATTTATTGAATTCAAAGTAAAGCATAATTTATATTGTTGGAAATTTGGAATCTCCTTTAAAAACCCTTTTCGATCAATTTTGGGTTAAAAAGTCATAGCCACATGGGCCATCACTTACATATCGCCACTTTTTGGCCCATCATGATCCTGCATATACCCTTAAAAATATATATAAGAATAGAATTTGTAGCAAATGGAATGTAGTTTCTAAACTACTAGGTTTTTTTTTTTTAAATCTATTTGGTGAAAATTTGAAATTTCAATGTAGTAGTACTTAAATTTTAGGGGAAAAAAAAAGTAGGTGTCTACCTGACCACTCTAACCACAATAAAATGATAATAATTTTTAATAAGATTTTAGATATAAGTAGAGGAATCATGTCCCAATGTGATGCATATTTTTTTTGTAATTTTTTCTAAGTAAACTTAATTAATTATGAATTTTTAATTGCAACTTTTAAAAAATATAAAAATTCATATGTCTAACCACCTTAACTTGGTCAAAACTTCATGAAGTTCTTTTTTTTTAATCCTATAGTATGTGAAGTATAGAATGTGATGCATGTTTCAAATTCAAAAAATGTGATACCAATTGAAAGGTATAAATGTTTTTCAGTTAGCCTATCAATCAGGACTTTAGTCGTAATTCAAATAGAAAATGAATGATAATTATTTATTAAATTCAAAGTAAAACATAATTTATATTGGTGGAAAGCTAAGAATCTCCTTTAAAAATTATTTTCATTTCATCAATTTGGGTAAAAAAAAAAGTCATCAGCCACATACCCATCATATCGCCACTTTTTGGCCCATCATGATCCTACACATACCCTATATTTCCAAGCAATAGATTTCTACAGATACATCCAACGCATACAATACATATATTTGGAGTTGCAAAACAAAATCGACATCGATATATATGTATCCAAAGTTAAATGCACACATATACACATTGTTTATTGTTGTTGAATAGCTCCAAAAATATTATTTCATTTATGATTTCCATGTAGTGGCAATGGGTGGAAAACAATAAAAGAGTCTACATATACACTTAGAAAGGAAGATATATATAGATATATATGCATCTAAAGTTATATGTACACAACACACATATATATCCATATGTGGACTTTAAAGATATGAATGTTGTCTGCATCTAATGTAAAAAAAACATAGATCTACACATAGGAAATATAAAAAGAAACACAAAAAAATGAGGCTACTCTCCACCCTACCATATTGGGTCATGGAGCCTCATGGGCTCTCAACATAACCCCAAGCAAGAACATACATCACCCACCACTCTAATCAATGGTGAAATCAATGTTCCTTATTACACTTACTATACAACAGGTATCATTCTAACAACTCCTTTTTTGATGCTGAAAGAAAAGATTAATTGAAAAGGTGCATTTAACTTCAGATTCCCCACACAATAAACATCACGAGCAGTATATATGAATGTTGTCTACATCTAATTTCACATACATACATATTTGCACATAGCAAAAGAGAAATGAAACATAACTTGAAAGAAAACCATATTTTTTGTGTCTATATATTTCCAAGCAACAGATTCCTACATATGCACCCAACGCATGCAATACATATAGATGCAGCTCCAAAACAAAAGGTACATTGATATATATATATATGAAGTTAGATGCACATATATAGGCATTGGTGATTGTTGTTGAATAGCTTTGAACATATTATTTCATTTCTGGTTTCCATGTAGTGGAAATAGCTGCAAAGCAATAAAACAATTCACATATACATACGCAATAAGCAATAAAACAATTGACATATACGGCCACAATAATATTTAGCATTCTAAAGTTACCAAAGAAATTAAACAATTTATGTTATTTACAAAAAGGCATCATTGACTGTTGTTTTTTAGCTTCAAATTATAGCCAAAGATAGAGAACAACAGTCAACAATACCTTATAGAAAACAACATAAATTGTTTAGTGTTGCAACCATCACCACAAAAAGAAAGCCTTAAATGAAACAATGATGGTTTCAACAAAGACCTAGAAAATTATTTTTTCAATAGAAACCTATCAATAGATGTAAGAAAAAATGTAGATAAGTTTAAATATAGATACAAGCAACATTGCTTCGTGTATGGGCTACATATATTGACAATGGTTGCAATAATAGGTTGCATTCAAAACTTAGCACAATAATTGAGTAGTTTATGTTATTTTCAATAAGGCATTGTTCAGTGTAGAGTTGTTGCTTGAGTTTCACAACATACATAGCTATTCACACCTATACTTGTCAATGCATGTACATATACATATATATATATATATATATATATATATATATATATATATATATATATATATATATATATATAAGTTTAAATGCAATTACATGTATCAACAAGTATAAATGTAGATATATATGTGTGTAGGTAGACGCAAGCTAAATCACAAAAGTATTGCATAGTAAGTAGACCACAATCATGATTGAACATCACATAGGAAATATTATAACAAAAATGAAGTTATATGCAACTCTAATAAAATGAAAGACACATAAATAGCTACACATAGGTTACTCCCAAATGGCTAGCAAATAGGCAAGCAGACACATAAATAGCTCATATATAAATAAGGCGGGCTATATATTACAAGGATCACTAATTCAAGCAAATCATTTTCATAGCTCGCTAGATGCGCACGACAAACAACCAATACAATTCTCAGTAGTAAAAAGGTAACAAGGAACATATTTACAGGATTGGTGCCTAAGGGTTGTCCAGTAGCCTCGGGAGAGCTAGAGTCCAGTGACATTGTTGGGGCTGCTCTTTAAAAAGGCAAGAGCTACAATGCCAGTGGATGGCTACGAGAACTATGAGAGAACAACACAAGGGCCAAAGGATCAATTAAAGCAACAAAGGTTGGCGAGCTCTATTCCCAATTTTTAATTTGAATTTTTTTATCTTTCAAATTTTCTATGTAGACATTAACAATATGAATGAAAAAAAATATATAAAAAAGGAACATTTGAAAAAATATTTGTACATCATTTTGAAAATTGTCCATATTCTTTCAAAACAACCAACCAAGAGCATACATTGTCTATCACTGCAATCAATGGTCGCATCAATGTTCCATATAACAGTTAAAATACAAATTTTCATTCCAACAATGTTCCAACAAAATAAACATAATGATCAGTATGTATCAATGTTTTTTGCATCTACTATGACATACATACATATCTGTACATAGAGGAAATACATTGTCCATCACTGCAATCAATGGTGGCATCAATGTTCCATATAACACTTAAAATATAGATTATCATTCCAAGAATGTCTCAGTATGTATCGATATTGTTTGCATCTAGTATGACATACATACATATCTGTAGATAGGAGAAATAAAGTGACACAGTAAAACAAGGCAGTGTTCATCACTGCGATGAATGGTGACATCAATGTTCCATATAACATTTAAAATACAACCTATCATTCCCTACATGCAAATATGCATGTATCTATTGTTTTGTGGTGATGGCTGCAACACAATAAAATAGTTAATGTTATGCAGTCAAGTTATTGTTTTGCATAAGGCGTTGATGTTTATTGTTCTCTAGCTTTGGCTATATTGTTTCATTATCGATAAGGTACAGGCGGGGAAAATATTTTTTCTGTATGCATGGGTTAGACATTGTGAATTCTTCCCTTTTGTGTGTTTTTTCCATCTGGGTCACTATTGAAACCAATATTGTTTCATTTATGGTTCACATTTTGTGGCGAGTTACTATGAATTCTTCTTTTCTTGTCCATTTTTCCCATCTGGGTCGCTACTAAAACCAATATTGTCTGATTCATGGCTTTCATTTTGTCGCTATGGTTGTAACACAATGAAATAGTTAATGTTATATAGTTTATGTTTATTTCAGTAAGGCATTGTTGATTGTTGAGCTCTAGCTAAGGCTTTATTGTTTCATTTTCAATAAGGTACTATTGAGAAGGCTATATTGTTTTAATTTTCGATAAGGTGATGTTGAGAAAAGACTATATTGTTTGTTCATATGAATATTGTTTGATTTATGCCTTCCATGTATTACTTTTGCAACCATCAACCCATCCAAGAGAAAAAAAACCTACAACCACCTTCACAAAAGCTTGACAATAGGTGATCGAACTTGCACCTTCACAATAGCTCGTTGTTGTGGCATAATCATTAATTATTGTATGGCTTCCATGTAGTGGTGATGGTTGTACAAGAGCTCGCCATTGTCACATCAAAATTAATTGTTGTGTGGTTTCCATGTAGTGGCAATGGTTGTAATAACACCTACCATTTTAAACCTTAAAAAACATTGTGAAAGTCTATGCAATTTGCAATAAGGCATTATTGGATGTTGTTCTGTGGGTTTTCCTGCTATCAGAGCTGCAAGCCAAAATGACCAGCTTTTCTGAAGGTACAACCTCGATCAAACAATTCAACACATGTATGAGTATTTGCAGTTGTTCTTATATATGATTGTGGACATGGTTGTTTGTATGTATACATCGACATATGAATATACATAAACATATATGTATGCAATTGAAATTTCTAAGCGCATACAACATGTTCATTCAAACATGTGTAGATATATGTGTTTGTAATGCATTTGTATGCATATATGCATCGAGGAGTAGTCTCGCTAAAGCCATAGGTCAACAACCACCAATGCCTTATCAATAAGAATGTGAAACTTTTTCATACTTTGCAACCATCGCCACTGCACAAAAACCATACAAAAATTAATGTTCATGCCAAACACCATTTTAATTTTGATGGTCTTCTCTATCAACTTTCCAAACTGTATTAAGTGCAATAAGAAACATTGTCTTCAACATTGGTGACAGTGGTGGCCAATGTATCTTGTTGCTTGGTTTGTGTTTGGTGGTGATGGTTTTGCATGGGTTTGTTACTGTGAATTTTTTGTGTTTTGTGGGTTTTTCCATATGGGCCAATGTTCTAAGCAATGTTATTTCATTTATGGCCTCTATTTTGTGGCGATGGTTGCAATGCAATAAAATAGTTAATGTTAAACACTTTGTGTTGTTTTTCCTTCTTTTGTTGTGTGCCATATAATTTTCCCTATGTGCATATATGCATATTTGTGAAATTAGATGCAACCAACATTCATATTTACGACAACCTATATATTAAGTGTAATAAAAAACATTGATATGACCATTGAATACGGTAGTGGAAAATGTATGCATGCCTACCACAAAATAACATAAACTATTTTAATTTTGTTTCATTTATGGCCTCTATTTTGTGGCAATGGTTTCAATGCAATAAAATAGTTAATGTTATATAGTTTACGTTGTTTTTCCTTCTTTTTTTCTGTGCAAGTTAATTTTTCCTATGTGCAGATATCTATATTTGTGAAAATAGATGCAGACAACATTCATATGTATGTCAGCCTATCTATTAAGTGTAATAAAAAACATTGTTATCACCATTGGATACGCTCATCAACAATGTATACACACCTGTCATAAAATAGCACAAACTATTCTATGAATTTGATAAGTTTTAAATGCTAGGTCTAGAAAATCAGTATGGAACATATCAATCAATAACAAAAATAGGTATTTACCTTTGATTCATTCTAATATGCAATAATATAAATGTGAAAATAATATTATAAGTAAAACTAATAATATCTTTTTGACTGACTTTATGGTCCTTATTCTCAAATTCTATGATTAAATCTTTGACCCTTAGCACCTTGTTATGCCAATTAAGTATCTTATGAATCATGAAACATTATTTAGATAGGTAAACAAAATATTCACACTCAACAAGGTCTAGATTCTCTATATTTTATATTCACACATCCCATGTATCAGTGTTTTCCCTTATAAAACAATGAATTTATTATCCATGGGATTATGTTGAACCTATACATCTTTATAAAAATAAAATAAAGAAGAACACTAGGCCATGTTATCTTCAAAACTTAGAAATAATTTTTCTTGATGACTATGGAAAGAAAATCATTCTTCATATGCCTTAGTTAATAAGCCCACAACACAACAAACTTTTTAAAATAGTGGATTAGATGGGAATAACCAGAAAAAAAGGAATTCATAGCAACAAACACATGCATTTAACTGGTTATATATTAAGGCAATGGACAATAACTTATAATTTTTAACAAAAAAGGATACACTTCTTTTCTTTTGTATTATTTATGTCGCTTATAGTTTTGTTTCACTTTTAGGGTATCTTTCTCATTTTCTTTTATGTTGTTTGGTTATATAGTTATGTCACCCTATTTAACACAAGTATTAGTATGTACAGTTGTTAAATTGCCTTGCAACCATCAACACCACATAAAAAGCACAAATGAAACAATATTGGTTTCAACAACACTTTATGGAAAATGAAACAATGTAGCCAAAGCCACATAACAACAGTTGATAATGCCTTGCGGATAACAACATAAACTATATAACATGCTCTATTTAATTGTGTTTACAAAATAAAACAATATGGCCAAAGCTAGAGAATAATGGCCAACAAAGTATTATGGAAAACAACATAAACTATACAGTGTTGCAACCATAACCACAAAACGAAAGCCTTATGTGAAACAATAATTGTTTCAACAACAACCTAGAAAATTATCTATTGAACAGTACCTTATCAAAAATGACCATACACACACATACACACCAACACATACATATAAACATTCAAAATAGAAAACACCAATTGTGTAGATATAAGAGTATGTGGCAATCCAACCAGACAAGAAGCAAACAACCATAAATTGATATAAAAAAATTGACATATCTATATATAGATAAACGCATTACCTCAAAGATACATGTAGAAAATGCATATTCAGACATACACACTCACACCTTAAATGAAACAATAATATCTTCAACAACAACCTAGGAAATTCTATTTTTCAACAACACCTTATCAAAAAGGAAACAATATAGCCAAAGCTATAGACTAACAATCAACAATGCCTTATGGATAACAACATAAACCCTATAACATTTACTATTGTATTGCGAATCAAATATGAAACAATATAGCCAAAGCTAGAGAACAACACTAAACAAAGACATTTAAACATTCAAAATAGTGAACACCAATTGTGCAGATATAAGAGTATGTGGCATTCCATCTAGACAAGAAAAAAATAATCATATTGATATAAAAAACTCAGCATATCTATATATAGATAAATGTATTAACTCAAAGATACATGCAAAAATGCATATTTAGACACACACTCACACCTTAAATGAAACAATAATGGCTTCAACAACACCTTATCGGAAAGGAAACAATATAGCCAAAGCTATAGACTAACAATCAACAATGCCTTATGGATAACAACATAAACCCTATTACATTTACTATTGTATTGTGAATCGAATATGAAACAATATAGCCAAAGCTAGAAAACAACACTCAACAATGAAATATAAACATTCAAAATAACAAACACCAATTGTGTAGATATAAGAGTATGTGGCAATCAAGCCAGACAAGAAGCAAATAAGGGTATGTGTAGGATCATCATGGGAAAAACAGGCCCTTAAGTGGCAAAAAATTCAGAAAAATCAGAGTTAGGTAACTTGACATAAAAAATTGAATAATTTATCTATATTATTTCAAAAATATGTAAGAATAGAATTTGTAGAAAATTGAATGTAGTTTCTAAATTACTAGGTTTATTTAAAAAAAAAAAAGAAAAATCTATTTGGTGAAAATTTGAAATTTCAATGCAGTAGACTTAATTTTTAGGGAAAAATAAGTAGGTGTCTATCTGACCACCCTAACCACAATAAAATGATAATATTTTTATAATATTTTAGATATAAGTAGAGGACTCATGTCCCGATGTGATGCATATTTTTTTGTAATTTTTTTCCAAGTAAATAATTAATTATGATTTTTTTTATTACAACTTTTAAAAATATAAAAGTTTGTATCTCTAACCACCTTAACTTGGTCAAAACTTCATGAAATTAATTTTTTTTTTTAATCCTCTAGTATATGAAGCATAGAATGTGACGCATGTTTCGAATTCAAAAAATGTGATATTGTTTGAAAGATATAGATGTTTTTCAATCAGCCTATCAATCAGGACTTTAGTCATAATTCAAATAGAAAATGAATAATAATTATTTATTAAATTCAAAGTAAAGCGTAATTTATATTGGTGGAAAGCTGAAAATATCCTTTAAAAACCCTTTTTGTTTCATTAATTTTGGGTTAAAAAGAGTCGTCAACCACATACCCTACAAATACCCATCATATTGCCACTTTTTGGCCCATCATGATCCTGTACATACCCATTATAACTATATTGATATTAAAAATTGGACATATCTATATATAGATAAATGCATGACCTCAAAGATACATGTACAAAATGCATATATAGACATACACACTCACACCCTAAATGAGACAATAATGGTTTCAACAACAACCTAGGAAATACTTTTTTTCAACAACACCTTATTAGAAAGGAAACAATATAGCCAAAGCTATAGACCAGTAGTCAACAATGCCTTATGGATACCAACATAAACTCTATAACACTTACTATTGTATTGCAAATCGAATATGAAACAATGTAGCCAAACCCAGAGAATGACACTCAAAAATGCCCTATGGAAAACAACACAAACTCTATAGCATTAACTATTTTACTGCGTTGCAACCATTGACACAAAATGGAAGCCATTAATGAAACAATATAAATTGTATAGCACTGCAACCATCACCACAATATAAAAGCCTTAAATGAAACAATAATGGTTTCAATAGCAACCTAGAAATTATTTCTTGAACAACACCTTATCAGAAATAGCCATATACACACATACACGCCCACACATACATATAAACATTCAAAATAGTGAAAAACAATTGTGGAGATATAAGAGTATGTGACAATCAAACCAAACAAGAAGCAAATAACTATGTTGATATTAAAAACTGGGCATATCTATATATAGTTAAACACATGACCTCAAACATACATGTAGAAAATGAATATATAGACATACACAAAATGAAAACCATAAATGAAACAATATAGCCTAAGCTAGAGAACAACAATCAACAATGCCTTATGCAAAACATGAACTGCATAACATTAACTATTTTATTGCATTGCAACCATCCCCACAAAATGGAAGCCATAAATGAAACAATATTCATATCAATAGTCACCCAAATGGCAAAACCCGCAAAACAAAAAAATCTACAGTAACAAACCCATGCAAAACCATCACTGCAAAAGCCAAACCATAAATCAAAGAATATTGGTTTCAACAAACTATATAGTCTTTTTTCAATAGAACCTTATCGAAAAGGAAACAATATAGCCTAAGCAGAGAACAACAATCAACAATGCCTTATGGAAAACAACATAAATTGTATAACATTAACTATTCCATTGCATCGCAACCATCACCACAAAATGGAAACCATAAATGAAACAATATTGCCTAAGCTAGAGAACAACAATCAACAATTCCTTATGGAAATCAATATAAACTATATAACGTTAACTATTTTATTGCGTTACAACCATTGCCAAAAAATGGAAGCCATAAATGAAACAATATTGGTTTCAATAGTGACCTACATGGAAAAGCCCACAAAACACAAAAAGCTCATAGTAACAAACAAATTCAAAACCTTCACCACAAAATGTGAACCATAAATGAAACAATATTGGTTTCAATAGCGACCTAGATGAAAAAACCCACAAAAAACACATGAATTCATAGTAACAAACTAATGCACAAACAAACAATATTGCCTTCCACCTATTGTGACTACACAAAAACCATAAACAATATTGGTTTCAATAGTGACCCAGATCACAAAACCCACAAAAAACACACAAATTCACAGTAACAAACTAATGCAAAAATAAACAATATTTCCTTCCACCCGTTGTGACTACACAGAAACCATAAATGAAACAAGATAGCCTAAGCTACCAAACAATAATCAACAATGCCCTTTGGAAAATAACATTTAAATTGTTTTTGAAATACTCTAGAAAGGGTTTTTTCAATATGCACCTCTTCCCACACCTCTTCCCGCTTGGTTTCTCTCCACTCCCTTCTTTCTCCACCGCCTGCAAAAAATGGGCAAAGAATTATCACAACCGACACCTTTGTATTGTGTTTGCAACCATTGCCCCATGCAAAAACATAAAATAACCTCCAGCCACCTTCATAGAAACTCCACAATGCATAATCGTAGTTGCACCTTCACAAAAGCATGCCCTCCTCATTCATAGTTGTGATACTAGTTAGAGCCACAGAATGACACCCAACAATGCCTTATCAAAAATTGCATAGACATTCGCTATGTTTTCCAAGGATTTAAAAGGTAGGTGTTACTTACAACCATTTCAAGTACATGAAAACCATACAACAATTAATGTTGACTCCATCCACCATTTAATTTCATTGGCCTTCTCTATTGACATGCCAAATATTTTTAATCAAAAATCAAAAAATCAAAAATCAAAAAACCTCTACCACCTTTTTCTTGACCAGCAGCCCAATGTCCGAAAGATTAAAAATTGGGAAGGCTGACAAAAATTATGACTAAAGTTCACACATATAGCCTATTGGCTAACTATTGGCTAATTACTTCCCATTCACATTATTCTTCTCGCTAAACTCACCTTGTGTGAGGTTCACTCCATGTTGCATCTCTATACATTCGCACATGCTTTACACCCCACTCATTATCCCTCTTTAATGTACACTTGGCATTTATGGTGAATGCACCCAGAAACGTGGTAGTGCATGTTTACAAGTTGAATATTGACCATCTTTTGCATGGCCAACCACCTATAATATGCTCTACCTTTACTCTCAACATGATTACCATTTACCTATTTTCTTTCCTCGCCTCTCCAATGGTTGTGGCTACTATTGCTTTGTTTTTAATCATCTTCACCAACCCATTTGTATGTCTATGCAGATGTCCTCAGCAGGAATTTGAAGCTCTTCTTTCCTTAAAATTCACCTTCCCTATAAAATTTGTCTTTACTCAATGGACAAATGAAATATACTATTGTGGGTGGCATGGCATAACATGCGATCAAAACAACAACCATGTAGTGGAGATAGAGTTATATCCATACAAATTTTGACCAGGAGTAGTCATACCTGAATCTTTGTTTCCAACAGATATGCACATACATAGCATCGACCAAATAGGTACTCTTCCTTCCTACTTGGAAGATCTCCATTTTCTTCGGGCTCTAGAAATACCTAATAGTGGAATATTTAGTGGGGTAATACCCCTTAGCATTTGTAATCTTAAAAATTTGACTTTACTTGATCTTAGAGGGAATCAATTGAGTGAAATCTTGCCACATTGTCTGAATAATCTTTCTTCTTTGAGACATCTCAACCTTTTAGATAATCGATTAAGTGGCCAAATTCCATTTACATATGGCTATCTCACTTTCCTTGAGGTCTTGGATGTTTCCTTCAACCAACTGAGTGGGACTCTTCCCTTGTCCTTTGCAGGGTTGTCCTCACTGAGCTCTACACCAAAGGAAATAAATTCAATGAGAGTATTTCTTCCTCGGTATTGCCATCCTCTATTTGAAGTCTCTCCCTCTGATCCGGTGGACATTTTTTAGTGGAAATTGAAGTGTCTCATTTTTCTCCAAAATCAGCACCATCACGAAGAGCTCGGTGTCCTGGTTCCAACGCAACTCGAACGGAGCGAAAAGGAGTCCGTTTGCACGAGTTATGGCCGGTCAAACCTTCGGTCAAACTAGGATCAGGGGCGTCCAGGAAGCGGAAAAAATGGCATTGTCAAAAATCTTCAAAGTCAGCGTCATCACGAAGAGCTCGTCGAGACGATTCCGGCAACGTTCATTTCGTCAAAATCCGACATCGGAGGCTCAAGATACAGCTAGTCAAAGTTTCATGTTGACTTGGTGGACTTGAAGGTACAGTGATGACGTCATCATCCGTACAGCTGACGTCAGCATGCGGTACGAAATCTGAAATGGACCAATCAGAAGTTGACACGTGGCAGTCCGTACGGTCCGTACATGTCGACGTGGCGTGATGATGTGGCAGGTGACGTCAGCAAGGTCAACGAATCGGGTGTTGACACATGTCCTCCGTACACATCGTCAGCATTTGCATGGCACACAAGTGGCAGTGACGTGTTTTTCTCAGCCAGTCAGATTCTGCCACGTGGCAGTACATTCAGTGTCTATGTGGATGTCGAGTCAGATTTTCCAGCGATTCATATGGTGACACGTGGACGCAGAGTCAGCAATGACGTGACTTCATCAGCTAATTAGTATTCGACACGTGGCTCAGGTTTCTCTGCGTTTTCCATCGGCGAATTGGAGGTTGCCACATGGCACCCTCCTGGTGCGACACATGGCAGCAACTCTTCCTCTCTCCGCGGCGGTCGTCGGTTTGTTTTGTTTGTTAAAAGGTTGTTGGTTGGGGTTGAACCCACAACCCCTGCCTTCCTATCCGGCCGCTCTACCAATACACCAACTGTGCGCGCCTAAATATTAACTGCAACGGTTTGGTTTTGTTGTAGAACACTGGCGAATGGGTGTTTAAAATCCAGCCGGCGGGTTGGAACCCCGAACCGGCCGGCTTCCAAAGTTATCCTCCACCAACGAGCCACTCGTAACTGTCTAAAATATTATAGGCCCCGATTTGTTTTGTTGTATTTTTAAAAACCGAATGCCTAAAATTTTAAACAAAAACAAACTCCTAAATTTGAAATACAAACAAACAAATAATCTTTCTAAGGATTAACCCCGAAACAATAAAGCCCGATGGGAATAAAATGAAGGGCTTAAATAAAGTGGGGGTTATTTTTAAAAGATTATTATGGATATTTTTGAAGACTTATCTTGTAAAAGGGAGATTAAGTTGTTTATATGGGAGATTGTAAAAGATTGTTATGTATTTTGGAAAGATAAGGTGATTTGGAGAATATTTTGCAAATCAATTGGTTGAGAGCCAAATTGAGCAAATTATTTGTATAAAAAGGGGGCTTGAGGTGAGGATTGTATTCAAGTTTTTTTTTCAGGTGATGAAGTCCTAATGCTGAGACGTCAAAGGAGAGATCTTGTGGAGATTCTTTCAGATCATTCTCGCATATCAGAGCGTCGTTACGCTGCCGAAGTGCTTGGAGAATGATGGATGCTTTTGTAATTGATTTGGAGATTAATCGGATCGGTCACACTCTATTGGAGTGGACCCGAAGACGTAGTCACTCTCGTGACGAACTCCGAAATCAAACACTGTTTGCACTTCTCTCTTTCTCTCTTTCTGTCTCTCATTTCCTTCCTTTCTGTTATAATCACCTTGTTATTACTTTCATTATGTTATTTCCTTAAGTTAATTTTGTTCTAATTAACTTGAAATAATCATTGTAAAAGCATTGTAAAAGTTTAAACATTTAAACTGCAATCTAGTCTAGATCCTACACAGATCACCCTCCCACTAAACCATGAGCTCACAATCTCAAAGAATTTTTTCTATAACCTTGCCAATTTAGGATATCTATATCTATCCAATTCACACTAAATATTAGTACATCTTGGATTCCCAACTTCCAGCTTTTTGAGTTAGAACTTGTGTCATGCCAGATGGACAAAAATTCCACCATGGATTTCAACCTAGTTTTTATTGTCTTCCCTAACTTTAGCTAAGAATGGTCTTACTGGAGAAATTCCCTCCTAGGTATGGACTATCATTGCCTCCTTAGTAGATCTAAATCTCTCACGGAATCATTTGCATGAGCCCCTTTTCCCAATTGTTATGAGTTTTGAGCTAGAAATCTTGGATGTATCTAGCAATACATTTAGTGGACACAAACCTTTCGTGTGGCCAACAGGAGGTAGATTACCTCCATACAATCTAGATGGTTGTTATTTACCTTATATATTGATGCTCAATGACAATTTTTTGATCGGCAACATTCCTCCAAGCTTGTGTAATTTTTCTGTACTTGTGGGAAGTTAAATCTTCAAATAACAAGTTGGATGGAATGATTCCTTGGTGTCTAATTGAAGAGAAATCATTTCTTTATGACTTCAATGTAGGAGGAAATGGTCTGGAGGGAATAATCACCCAAGGGCTAATCTCTCGTCTATCATTAGGTCCTTGGTGATAAAAAATAATCAGCTCAGCGGAACCTTCCTTCCCTCATTTACCAATGATACAGGTTTACAAGTACTTGATATTGGGCACAACAAATTCACAAGACATCTTCCAAGGTCAATTGGGAATATTTCTATAGAATGCTTTGCCTATACCTACTCAAACATGGACAAACGAGCAAAAATTAGGCCTTAAACAAGTGTAAACAAGAATTCCCCATGAAATTCATTCAAACACAAGAACATGAAATCAAAGTAAAGTAATCAAATAAAATACTAATGAAATTCTATTCTAAATGCTCAAACCAACATCCCATGGGGGAATTGGTTCTTCTTTGATGTGGAAAGAAGCCCTTTCCCAATTCCTTGATAAGCTTGATGATAAATGTGTGATTCTTGATGCAAAATTCCAATAACCTAGCTATGGATGATGAATTATATGCTAACTTGGATGAAAATATGGATGAAATTGTGGATAATAAACTTGCATAAACTTGTGGCTCAAATTTTGGATGATTGTGGATCCCAAATCAATAGAGAAGGTCTCTATTTATAATGAAGAAGGTTTGAAGAATGAAGAATAGGATGAATGTGGGATTAAAATTTGAACCAATGGCATTGTGCCACTTGTCAACATGCTAATGAGGGAGAGTGGATCACATTTTGAACAATGTGCATTTTTAATGCATGTAGGTGAAATTTTAATTTCAAGAGGTGGCTTGTGTAAGAGGGGATGTAAGAGGAATTAATGCCAAGTTGGCTCAAGGAGAGGACATGTAAGAGCCTTCAATGTAAAGGTGGCAGACAAAATTCCTTTGGGAGGGAAAAGTCAAGTGGGTAGAATATTCAAAAGAATATGCCATATTTGAATGAAAATAAGGTAATTTTTAATCAAATAAATTGATTTACATGTGCAACTTCGTTAGGTTGACTAACCCAAGGGTGGAGTTAAAAGCTAGAGGAATGGGGGATTAGTGTTAGGAGCTAATTAATCTAGGATTAATTAAATTGGATTGTGACATTTAAATTAAATATTTTAAGTTTATTTAAATCAAATGAGAGGGGGTGATCCCACAAAGTTGGTTTATAATTTCTGGGAGATTCTAATTTTGGCTGAAATCACATATTTTTAGAAAATATTATGATTTAAGCCTTAAAAAGTTTCATTTAATAAAGCATTCCAATTGAAAAGGGTTTGATCAAACTACCTTAGATCAATCCCCCTTAGATAGAACCCTGCTAGTTTTAAGCCATACCTATAACAGAGTCTCCTTTACACCTTTCAAAATGTTGATAAAAAACCACTTTTGATTTACCTTTTGGGGGATAAAATGAATTCATTTAATTTATTTTTTTAAAGTATGCAGTCCTTATTATAAGCTTCCCAAAAAGTATAATTTTAAATAAATTTAATTTTATTATTATATTTATTTTTTATTTCTTGTGAATGTAGGTTTTCACCAAAAATCAAGCTCTATGTTCCACGTGGAAAATAGAAGATTATTAAAAAAAATAAAAAATATGAGTGCCCTAGATATTGAAGTCCTTGATCCAACAAAAAATGAATTTTGATACATACAAAAAAATTATGTGTTATAAGTATGTGTAGGATCATGATAGGCCAAAAGTGGTGATATGATGGGTATGTGTAGGGTATGTGGCTGTGACTTTCTTTTACCCAAAATTGATGAAACGAAAAGGGTCTCTAAAGGAGATTCTCAAATTTCCACCGATATAAATTATTCTTTACTTTGAATTTAATAAATAATTATTATTCATTTTCTATTTGCATTACGACTAAAGTCCTAATTGATAGGCTAATTGAAAAACATCTATAGCTTTCAAACAATATCACATTTTTGAATCCAAAACATGCATCACATTCTATGTTTCAGATACTATAGATTAAAACAATAAAATTAATTTCATGAAGTTTTGACCAAGTTAATGTGGTCGACATACAAGTTTTTATATTTTTAAAAAAGTTGTAATAAAATTGATAATTAATTCTTTACTTGGAAAAAAATACAAAAAATATGCATCACATCAGGACATGAGTCATCTACTTATATGTAAAATATTATGAAAAATATTATCGTTTTATTGTGGTTAGGGTGGTCAGACAGACACCTACTTCTTATTTTTTCCTTGAAATTTAAGTACTACTGCATTGAAATTTCAAATTTTCACCAATTAGATTTATTTTTTTAAATAAACCTAGAAGTTTAGAAACTACATTCAATTTTCTATAGATTCTATTCTTACATATTTTTGAAATAATATAGATAACTTATTTAATTTTTTATGTCAAGTTGCCTAACTCTATTTTTTCTAAATTTTTTGCCACTTAAGGGCCTGGTTTTTCCATGATGATCCTACACATACCCATATAGTTTTTCTATGTATGAATTGTAATTCATTTGACTTCAAAACTTTATTAAGGAAAAAATATTCAATACAACACTATGAAACCAATTGGAAGCACTATATATCGTAGTTACAAATCTAAATTTGAAAAAAATTGAATTTTATCCTTCATGGAAAAAAAGTTGTGTTATACGGTGAGTGTCACTCCTTAAAATTGGTGTTTACTAAAAAAAACTAGTTTTCGAAGTAGATGGAAAAAGAAGTGCAATCTAATTCCAATTTTTTTGAAAAATATATATTTAGAATATACATAAAAATGTCACAAATCACTAGTTTGCATCATCTTCAAATTCCTCATGATTTAGCCACTATAGGTGCCTGAAAGTGAAGATTTAGTTAGAAAAAATTAGTTGAGTGTCTAGTTTGGCCAAAAATTATAAACTAGTATTGTGGGATCACTCAAGGATATTGGAAGATTAGTAATTTAATAAAATAAAATGGTTTATTCTAGTAAATGAAGAACATTCAAACTTAATTAAATAAAGTTGATTTATTTAATCAAAGGAAGAACATTAGAATTTAAGTAAATAATGTTGATTTATTTAATCAAATGAAGAACATTAGGATTTAATTAAATAAAGTTGATTTATTTAATCAAATGAAGAAGATTAGGAATAATCTGATAAAGCGTATTATCTGATTCTAGGAGGAATTTTGATGAATTAATTAAATTAAGATTATTCAATTAATTGGTTAGTGTAGATATGATTAAGGAAGAATTATTGGTAGTGAATCAAGTGCATGATGTCGATCAGGATATTTTGAGTGTCTAAAATTTCATCTCTTCAAGTGTTGATGATGATAGACAATTAGTTCAATAGTAATATTCCTCTATAAATTGGTGACCTTAAGCAACTCTAGATGTTAGACCTTTCATCCAAGAACTTATCAGGCTCTATTCCATAGAACATTGTATGTTTACGAGCAATGGTTGTAGCAAGAGAGGATGGCTATGTGTTGCAGAGTGAAGTAGCATATCGGGTTGGCTCATATCCAATAGAGAAGTATGCTTGTGTCATGAACTTTTTAGCTGGTGGAGTGGACATGACTTTGAAAGGTACAAAAATATACACTACTCATATATTATTTCCATATTCACTGGCATAGATCTCTCCAACAACCAATTGAATGGAGATGTTCCTCTTAATTTTGGAAAGTTGAAGGGGTTGAGGTTTCTAAATCTATCCATGAACAATCTAAGTGGAGTTATTCCACATAGTTTGGGGGATATGAGTCAGCTTGAATTGTTGGAACTTTCTTCAAACAAGCTTTCAAGAAATATTCCTTTAGAGCTTCAATCTCTAAGCTATTTGGCATATTTAAATTTTTCCAACAACAATATGTCTGGAAGTATACCAGAAGGAGGATAGATGATCACATTTGAAAATACATCATATTATGGAAATCCAAATTTGAAAGGATGCCCACTTCCAAAGAATTTCTCTGGCTGAAATTTGCACCTCCTCCTCTTGTAAAGGATGTTGAAGATAAAGATAAAGAGGAGAGAAAACAAATACCTTGGTATCAAATTGGAGTAGGATGGTCATATGGAGCAGGTTTTGTGAGTGTAGTAGTGTTATGGCTTTCAGTTAGAGAGAATTGGAGAAAGAAATTTTTCAAAGGGGTTGATAATATTTTGAAGGTTTTGTTTCCATTCCTTACTAATAGGATATTATGAGGGCTTATTTCTCCACCAGAATTGAGCCAAAATTGTGCCTTAAGCAAAGATTCAGATTTTTGAGCTTTGCTATTGTAAGTGGACTATATTTTATATAGTTTAATTTAAAATTATATATAGATAGTGTCATGTTTGCATTGATATGCATAAAACTATGGTTGATCTTTTATTTAATATGAAAATTATTTATATTTTATTATAGTGTAAATTTCTTCATTGAGGTTGGAAAGTTTCATATGGAAGTTTGATGTTAAATTTATCATAAAGGTATTTTAAGGAGAGAAATAGTATAAATAGTTCTTAGTTTCTTATTAGAAAATGTCGTTAATGTTATTTTTAAAAATATTTAATTAAAATATTAAAAATTTTATTTGTATTTATTTGTATGATGTGTTTTTGGCTTAATTAATTCAATTATTTACTCAAATAAGATGTATAAGATGTATTGTGTTCTTAGCATATAAATAAATTTTGAAAGTTGCTTGTATTAAGAAGTGTGAAGATGCTTGTCATTAGCAACACAAGAAAAATAAAATAGATAAATGTGATGTAAAATCCATTTGCATAGGAATTAGATATTAAACGTCAAATAATGGTGATAGGATTGACATTTCATAATTTATTGATTTTAAGGAGATGATTTTTTCTTATAGAATTTTAAAATTGTATTGCAATTTAAGTTAATTAAAGGATTTTGATTGAAAATTTTTAGGATAGATTATTTTATCAAAACTCTTTCCTTTCTTATGAAATCTATAATAGAAAGGATTCAATCAAAACACTTTGACAACAAATGTTTCCTATATCAATTTCATAATGAATCTATTATTTGCATTCACCTAAAATAATATATGTGCCTCAAATTTCTTTTATTGAAGTAAGTTTCACAAATTATATATAATATATATGTGAAAAGCTTATTTTGAATTTAAAATTTCATATATTTTTATTTTAAAAGTAGACATTTTTTAAATTATATAAATATATGTATATATATGTACATGTATAAAAAAATCAAACCCTAAATCCTAAACAAAGAACCCTAAGTTGATTGATACTAACCTAAACTAACAAACCTTAAAAATTAAACCATCAACGGTATCATATATTTTAAAATTCCACAATAATACATTTCTTATATTCTATAAAATTTTGTTCAATATGCATTACATGCTTATATAGGAGTTTAATCTCCTACATTATAGGAACCACACCCTAATTATACGATTGATTCTAGCAACTCATATCCATACAAACATATACAGAAAACATCCTAAAAACTCATGTGAACACTAACATGAATTCCTAACACCCCTTTTAGTGTGAACATGTGAAGAAACTTTATCTCATTCAAACTAGAAATGAAATCATATGTCCACACACACTTTTAGGTCTGCATATTGTTATTTGGATCTTGTTGCACATGATCACCTACATATGAGAATTTATTTGGCTTTCACTTCTAATGAATTTATCACCTGTCAACCACACTTCTAAGAAGTATAGAAATCAAAGGATCTCTACCATCATTTTCTCTCCTATATAACCATTTAGAACATCGATTTGATATATATATTCTTCTCTTTTCAAACATGGTAGGGGAATGTTTACAATATTTATTTTGCACACAATAATGAAATGAAATAAAATTCCACTAATGCAAAAGTATATCTCATCATTAGTGGCTAATGAGAGGTTTTATTTAGCCTCCTTCCTCTAATTCCATCAACCTCCATTTTGAATTTATCTAAAATAAAAAATATTCATCAGTAGGGAAAGATAGTTCTTCATTATTTGTATACTCATTCCATTTTTTTTTTAGCTAAGTAAGCATTTTGATCCAATTTATAATTCAATAGATCTCATGCTCTCTTCTTACCATTAAAATTTTTATGTCATGCTTCTTTACAATAGTAACAATTGATTTTTCCTTTTGGAGGAACATGCTTTGATTTGTACTTGCCCTTTTTGTACATATAATACTTCTTTTGGTTCTGAGTATTCATTTTTTCCAAGTAGAGTAGATATTACTCCTTGGGCAGGTGCAAAAAGATGGGGGGCCAAAAAGTGGCCAACTTTTGATCCTTTTTTAAAAAATCCATAATGCGAGCACATTATAACATGCTTATGTTATGGCTTGGAGTGACTAAGCCTTAAGCTTGGCCACTATGAGGCCAAACGTTCTCGTGTTATAATGTGTGCATGTTTTAGTGTATTAAAAGAAAGGAACATTTCTCATTTTATTTTATATTGTTCACAAATCCCTCCACAACCTACAAACCCTTAAAAGCATGCTTTCATTTCAAGAAAGGTCAAACTGCTCTGAATCTTGATCGAATCTTCACCAAAAATTTTCCATGATGTCAAGGAGGTCAAAGGAGTGAGTTTTTATTGTTTTTTGTGTGAATTTGTTATTAAATAGGTAGGATTAATATGTTTTTTGATGTAAATTTATATAATTCTCAAGAAATGATAATGCACCTCCAAACCCTCATGAAATTCCTCTTCAAAATATGGATTCTCCTCAACCCAAAATACCTACTAAAGAACAACTCTAACAAACACCAACAATTCCTCAATATGCTCCAGGAACTCAAGAAAATTTAATGGGGAAAATTGAAAACAACAAAAAACAAATTGATGATATAATTGCAAGGTTGAAAGATCCTACAAGCTCAACCTCACATAGAACCATGCTTGCTCATTCACTTGAATCAATGTTATCAAATGTAGATTCAATTAGCAAGAAAATAACAAGTGAAAGATGAAAAAAGTACAAAATTTGACTTGTGTTCCATATTCACAAACCCTAGAATAAATCAAACTTTACACCCTTGAAGAAAACAATTCCCTATCCATTGGTGCAACCACCAAGGGAAAAAGAACCTTTTTTTTTTGTAGAGGCAGTGGGTGGTTTTTTACCATCCTCCATGCAACAATAATGAGGTGCTACAATATTTTTTGAGGAAACTCTACTATGAGTTTGTGCTCAATAAAATCCCAAACGATTTTGATATGCAAGACTTCTAGGGTAGAGGTGGGGGCTTTGCATAGGCCAAAGCGGGGGCACATCTTGACCCAAAGTGGCCAACGAGACAAACACTTGCTAGACCAACATATCAGCATGTGGTTATCCATTCCATTGTGAAGGAGTGTTGAGGTTGAGACACTATAGTTGATTAGTTCCTTGACCTAGAGCCTTATACAACATGCCAGTCTTGTAGCATAGGGTGATCTGGGCGAGTCTTCGGGGAGTAGAGTTCCACCTTATATTTTTCAGGCTTGTGGGACACCTTGTGGTTATGACCCCACACATAGTCAAGAAGTAGGTGCAGAGGGTACATCTACAACTGATCAGATTGCAATGACAGATGTCATCCTTCATGAGGAATTTGACCTTGATAGTCAGGTAAATGTTAGCAAGTTCATTGAATTGAATTTATTAAATTTCATTTTTGAAATGCAATATTAAATAAATTATTTTAATTATTATAATGAAATTTTAGGGTAATAGTGTTCATTTTATTTTCAATGGTCCTCCACCTCCCTATTATGTGATGACATGTACTATGGAGGTATGTAACTATTAAATAATTATAAATATTATATATGAATAACATTGTTATATGAATAGTATTCTTATATCTCATTTTGGATGTTGAATAGGTTAATGTTGGAGCTTCAACAACAACACATCCTAGTGAAGGTGGACATTGAACCTTCAGTCAAGTAATATAGACTATACATTGTATTTTGTAATCAAATAATGTTTGATGACTTGAAAGTTCTAGATAGTTTGTAAGTATGCATTGTACTTTTTAATTAATTTGATTTCAGGTTGTTATGCACTTCATGCTTCTATGAATTTCATTTTTTCATATTGTTGACCTGAAAAAATATAGGGTAGTGGCATTACTAGCTTGTAGCATACCATTTTACTCTTATCCTCCTAACTATCATCACTAGCATACCATTTCCATAATATATGAATAATGTTGTTTTATTTTTAGAAGTTGCAAACTATATGTGCCCAAGGGGCTAGTATTTTATCAAAATGGCGCCTCAATGAGGACCTAATAGTTCAAATCCTTGGATCATCAATAAAATATATATGTGCCCACGAGGCTAGTATTTTATAAAACAATTTGATAGATAATGGAAAAGAATGTAGGGATGTCGATATCCCTATCACTAGATGGTGTCTATTTAGCCACTGGTACAATAAGAGAACCTCCCAACTCCCCATCTCAAATGTTTGCATGAATGACCTAGGAAAATTACTACTTCCTAATGTTTTTATGAATGTAGACTTTATTAAGTGTATGGCCATGAATTATGATGAAAATGTTAGAGTAATTAGGGTTGGAAGTAGTGTGGTTTTGATGCAAGTTGACAAGGCCTCCACTTCTAAGTTTTTCATCCGTAATCAAGTTGCAAATAATACAATGGATTTTGACCTATTCAAATAGAAATACCAACAAGACAAGCACAATTATAGGGTCCTATGATTGCATGGGCACAACTTAAAGGGATTTGACAAGAAGCTTGTGAGAATTCCACAAAATTAATTTGATCCCTTCAACATAGACCTATTTGAAGACTACTTCATTAAGACCTATCACTTTTTGTACCAAGTCCTTGGGGGTGATGCAAAGACAAAGATTCTTGTGCTATTAATGTACATGGAAGTAGATATTGAGAATCCCTTGGTAAACAATGAATTTGACTTTGCCTCATACATTGAAAATAGAATCCACAAACAACTAGTGGACATCAAGGAAAACAAAAAAATGGTAAACTTTAGGTGGTACTCTCTATTGTGCCACATGTTCTTATATATGAAGGATAGACCAAGTGGCATAAGGCCATGCAAGTTAGGATGGTTGATGATAGTGGAAATCCCCTTCTTGTCTGATGTTGGACATATATGTAGGATATGTACTCTGAAAACTCCAATTATGTGGTCTTTGAATACCATTTCATAAGAAGGGTTCTAGAATTCATGGGTGGAGAAGGCAGAGATTGCATAAGAAAATTTTGGATTTCTTAAGGACTAAGGAGAGATTTCTTGAATTGGGTATAGAGAACTATTGGGGAGATTGGTATCTCCATTAAAACTCAACCATAGTCAGGGTATATGGATGCCCTATTGGGCCACACATCCTACCAAGGTATGTTCCAAATGATTGGAATATTTGGAAATTATATGGTATTTGAATGAGTCAGACAAGAGCCACTAAAGGGACAGAAGAAGGTATTATTTTTCCCTTTTACCATAGTATTTTTTATTTTACTATCACTAGAGAGGGCTTGGAATTGATATATCCTATGCTCTAAGATTATTAGGAATTGCCTAACTGATAAAGAATTAAATGAGAGAAGAATAAAGTGGGTGTCTTTCATGAAAGAGGAAGAGCAAAGATCAAAGAATATTTCTAATTACCACTAGGTATTTTTATAAATAAGGGGCCCCATTGCTAGAATTCAAAAAATATTCGATAATGTTGTAAAATTGGTTGGAAAGGCCTATGTAGTTGAGGAAAGACACACACATCAACCACTTATTGACCCTTTATTATATTTTCATGTACATGAAAATGAAAGGAACCCATAGTGGTTGATCCCTCTCATTAGGAGCCTCCTATTGCAACATCTACTTCCCAAGAGCGGCCTCAAAAGAAAAGAAAGCTTGATCAACCATCTTTGGTTAATTATCCTTTAGGTGTTGATGAAGTGGAGGAAACAAATTGTATTAGGGAAAATGTGGTTATAGAGGAAGAAGTGAACTAGTAAATTCCTTCACCACCAAGGGTAAATGTTTTTAGTAGTCCACAGATAAGAATGAGTATAAATTTAGGAAATGGAAAAGATGAAGCTAATGACATAAGAGCCTTATCCTTCACTCAATTGATCTTCGATGATGACTTTGTCAGTTCCAAGGAGTTCAAGGACTTTGTTTTAAGGATTAAGAGAGAATTTTTTTAGGAGAAACTAAATAAGGCTAAGGGAGAGGTCCACCCCTCAAAATATGAGGTCACTCATCAAGTGTTGAAATAAATTAATTTTGATGCTAGGAACATCACACTGGAGTAGGGGAGGAAATTGGTAAGGGAAAATGGATTATTTCTACTGCCTAAGTGGGACATTAGATCAACTATAGCCTTAGATGCTATATGGAGGGAAAATGAAGAGGTCTTCTCTCTTGATGAGAACGATGAGAAGGAATAATTTGGATCAAATTTTAATCCAAAGTGGGAAAGCCTAGTGCTTTAGGCTTTGGCCCCTAACACAAACACGTCCCAGCTTGTAGAGACTGTGCAGGAGAAAACAAGGAGTTTTATTGTAATAACATTATCATACATCATATCCCCTCAATTAGCCTCATTGGTTGTTCACACAACCATGTTTAGTGAAGAAACTATCAAGAAGTTACAAGAATATTATGACAAGTTGATGGAAGATCACATCAATCTCACTGTTGAGTACAATAAAATGAAGATCCAAGAGCAAATTCCCATCACCATCACCATCAAGACATGTTACCTTTTCCCCAAGTTTATCAATAATGTTAATTCGAGAAAATGAATTCATGGCTTCAAAAATAGATAAATTAGAAGAATATTTGAAAAGGGACAATGAGGAGAAGGAGAAAACAATCAATGCCATTATGGATGACATAATTGGCTACAGATTGTCTAAGATCCTTAGATAGTTAGAGGATTCACATATGGTCTATTCCACTCTCAAGGATACACATATTGGAATTATGAAGGATCAAGAGGATCTCAAACCATTAATGGATAGGTGGGTGTCAAGGATTGCTAATCTATAAGGAATATATACAAGGGTGCAAGATTTGAACCAAATATGCCAAATAGCATTGTCCCTGCTTGGGAAATGGAAAATGTATTAGGAGAAACACAAGTGTATATGTTGAAATTGGACCAAAAAATAAAGACCAAATTCAAATATTCTAAATGCATTGAGATGAAGGTCATGCTAGTATATTAGATGAAAGCAGATAACTAAATTCATTAGAGCAATGGAATGCAAGATTTGGTACAATGGTCCCCACTCTTGCTGAATTTATTTGTGATAATAATGATATAGATGTAGACTTACTTAATTCCACTCTAGATAAAAAAAATTACCTCTAAAATAGGTTTGGATATATTTTGTAAAGATAGAAGGGAAATCTTGGATGCAAGATATCTTGAACATATGGATAGGGTTTCAAAGTTGCTTGCATTCCAATGGCCATCTGATAGAAACTTTGTATAATGGGATGAGAACTATAACAAATTATAATGTACACTTGCATTTTCATTATTTCATCAAATTTCTAATACAACATCTAACTCAACTTTAATGGCATAATATTTTGAAATATCTAGCTGTCCCTTGGGTGATTAAGTAGATCCTTTTTTGTCTTTTTTGGTGTGTTCAACATCTTCTTCAAGTGGTTTCCAATGATTCTAGGAACATCTTCAAGTTAGTTTCAACTACTTATAGGGGTGATGTTTTGAAATGATATCTTGTAATGGGCTTAATCCCAATGATAACTTAAATTTAAAAGTGAAAAGTAATATGTAAATGCAAGAGAGTCACATGAGTCATGTGATTGAATTTCAGAGCCTATGTGGTCACTTTTCTATATAAGGTACTCTTGTTTTATTGTAGAAGGGTTCAAATTTGGGTTTTGTAATTTGGAATGGATAGGTTAGTCTTTTTTGTTCTTCTTTGAAGTCCATAATAGAGAAATTTTAAATTTCAAAATATAATAGCATACAATTAAATATATGGCTCAAATTGAATATATTCCATATTGTTGTTGTCTCCTTTAATATAATACAATATTATTTCAACCAATACAAATCAAGGATTATGGATATTTTTATCGCATAGTTGCTATAACAAATGTTTAATTGATGGCTTCCATTCAAGTGATAGATTAAATATGCTTCTAATTAAAAGTTAAGAATATTATAGTTTAATTAAGTATTCATAAGTAGAACAATATTACGAAAAAGGAGTGGATCTTATTATTGTTAAGTCACCAATCTGGGTTACTGTTGTGTGGTCTCACAACATGCCCCATTTTGCCCCTTGGAAAAATGTGGACCCCCTTTTTTCCCTTCTATTCCCTTTTTCTTTCATTTGCTTTGGCGTCATTCTACAGTTTGGTTGGTTGCTAGTCTCATTTTCAATTTTTCTTGGCTTTTGTTTTATCCTTTTCCTTCCTAGATTTGGTGTTTTGGTCTTTTCATAAAAGTTTAATATATTACTGAAAACCAAAATCCTAGAGTCCTGCATTTGCATCAATGCAAATTGTATATTATTTTGGTCCTAGATCCACCCGGTATTTCATCAACCAAAGTCATCAATCCTAGTAATATCCTTTTTTAATCAGAGTTTAGTACTTTAATTTGTATTTCCTTTTCCTTTCCTTATTCGGAAGTCAGAAACTGGATAGTCTATTTTGAAATTTTTTAATCTCTCTTGAACCCAACTCCTAGTCTTTTATTTTGTTTCGGTATTCTCTTTTTGAAGCTTGGAGGTAAATTCTCGGATCTCGATGTTTCTTCTTAAAGTCAATACTAGAAAGTCTTACTCTTGGTGACCACAAATTGATTAGGTATCTTTAATGACCTATACCCCATAGAGAATTAGTGTGACACCTAATTGCAACATATGATCATAATGTCGTCTTTCTCCTCTAGTAGTGAGCCCGCGCAAAAATATAGTTGTTTGTAATTTGAACCCTAATCCAGAATTATTGCACATTTATTCAAGGAATTAATGCAAAATAATAGGAAATTAATGAAGGTTGCAAACTACCTATGTACTTGGCACCACCTCAAGCATGCAGTTGCTTTTGTAACACTCCACTTCACAACATGTTGCTAATTTGTGAAGGACATTGAAAGAATGAAATAATATTGGCACACAAGGAGAGGTAAATTTTGAGAAACCAAGAACACAACTACCAAGGGTTTTGAAGTTGCATTCTGAAAGATTATCATCATCAACCAAAACCAAGTATTTTTCAGATAACTAACACTCTATTAGTGATTTTCAAGCATGAAAAGTCTCAAAAATGGTATTTTCCCTTTAGAAATTAAAATGTTGATTATCCTTTGATTCTTGAATTTAACCAAAATATGAATTGAAAGTTTAATAAATTCTAAAATTTGATTAAATTCTACCCTAACTCGCACACAAGACACACATTTTGAAAATGTAGAACACACCAGAGAAAATGAGTACTTTTGACATAAGGCCAGAAGATGAATTCAAATATTGTAATTCGCAAGCCATACCAATCAATGTGGTAGTTATAGACACTCATATGGGATTGTCTTCTGATATTGAAATCTGTTCACAGGTACTGCAAGAAAATGCCTCTCAATGTACCAAAAATGTTGTAGCAAATGGGTTACTTTCAGTAGGAGGGTTTCCACCAGCAATGGAGGCCCCTGAATTGGTTATGCAATGTATGAATTACTACAACAAAGCCAAAAGAGTCGTTGAGAAAGAAGGGAGAATTTATGCAGACCTCTCATCTAGAAGGAATTATATACACATTTGGGCTCCCTATTTACAAACAAATTTATAATGTTGATTTGAAAACAAAGAGCAAAACATATCAAAATGCTGAAGTCCATAACAGAGAAATTATGACTACCCAATGGTGCCAAGAACCAATTACATTACAAAACAAGGTAATTCAGAGGTCTATGTTTAACCAACATATTCAAGATATTATAACTCTACTAAGTAGGGTAGTTGGTTTAAGGGATGAAAGTAAATTTGAACCTTGGATGCTTGTAATAATATCCAACCTGATGGAAAGTCTTGTACAAATGCATTGGGGAAAGTTTATATGATAGATTATATGAACAAATAATGACATTTCCCAAAACCAGGTGCTTTTATATGTATTCATATGTGATTTACTCCTATGCCATGACAGCCAACAGGCAAGGATTGAAATAGATTGGTACTTTGGGCACGAAGGTAGGAAACAATTTGATATATGTTGATTTACCCCAAATCAACATCCATGGATATAAAGAGAATTATAGGAGATTCAATGATCTATTCTCCATGAAACTAATCAGAATGATGCAAGGTGATAAAGCCAAAAGATTGTCCCTGGAAGCACAAAGTGTCATTCGACTAATGGGAGGTTGGTACCCAATAGACAAAATTGTTTTATTAGAATTGATGATACAGTTGAAACTATCTTAGGCTCTTTATAGGCACGCTCAAAAGAAGGCATCTTTCAAATTCCCCATTATCATAGGAAATTATAATTGTAATGTAATCAAAGTGGGTGACTTGTGTGAAGAAGAATTAAGAACATATAATTTTGAGGATTTACCACTTCAAATAATATACTATGACATTGAAGGAAATATTTCCAAGAGTATAGCTAGTTATCATTCTCATGTCCAACACTTAGAAGATTATTGGCTTAATTGTGAAGATGAGCATAGAGTAAGTATAAGAAAATATAAAAGATTATCTCTAAAATCTACCCAGATTCTCAAGCTTCATGACATTATAGATAAATTGGAAGAGGATGATGGTCATGTGTTGAATAAATTCTATAACAAAGATAGTGTATATGATGAACCCATCCTAGACCCAGGTTATGATGATGAAGACATGACATCAATTGATGAGTTCTCTAGAATAATTTTGTTAAACACTCAACACTAGATTGACGATTTTTGTAAAGATTCGAGAGAAAGAGGAATCGAGCCTACGTTCTCAAAAGAGAAAAGAAGAGAAAAAAGAGATGAAATAGCATTTGAGAGTGGAGAGCCTACTAAGAAGAGAAGGAAGACTAGTAAGGCAGATACTGTTTTAAGAATTGAAGAAAGAACCCCTAAAATTTCAAGACAAGAAATTTTGATAAAGCCATCTAATAAGCAAAAAGATGCAAAAACAAGTAAAGATAAATCAAAAGTAAGACAAAAAGGTGAATCTTCCTCTACAGCAAAGCCAATAACTAAATTGGTTATTGATGAAGAAGCAGGAGTAACAAAAAATGTTGGTACACTAACCAGGTCTGCATCCCAAAGGGTTGCAACACTATTTACTTCTCCTCCTATTAACATGGCTAGTATGAAACAAGAACTAGGAGGAGCTCCTATGATTTTGGAGGATATTTCTGAGGATGAAGCCAAAATTAAATAATAGATGGATAGATGGGGTGCCATGTGGTAGAAAGTAAAAGAAAAGAAGTCTAAAGATAAACCAATGTTACATCCAGTGATAGAAGAGATTCAGGATATAGGTTCTTATCCTATAAATGTTGAAGAAGAATAGTTTATACAAGGAACACTCACCTTAGAAGTGGGGGTGCTGCCACAATAGTGGTTTACAATTTCTCAGAGGAACTGATTTTTGCTGAAATCACATATTTTTAGAAAATATAATGATTAAAGCCTTGAAAAGTTCCATTTAAAGAATTCCAATTGAAGCGGGTTTGATCAAACTACCTTAAATCAAACCCCCTTGGATAGAACCCCGCTAGTTTTAAACCATACCTATAACAGAGTCTCCTTTACACCTATCAAAATGTTGATAAAAAACCACTTTTGATTTACCTTTTGGGGGATCAAATGAATTCATTTAAAATTTATTTTTTGCAAGTATGTAGTCCCTATTATAAGCTTCCCAAAAAGTATAATTTTAAATAAATTTAATTTGATTATTATATTTATTTTTTATTTCTCACGAATGTAGGTTTTTCACTGAAAATCAAGCTCTCTATTCTACACACGTGCAAAAATAGTAGATTATTAAAAAATAAATAAATAAATATTAGTGCACCAGTTATTGAATTCCTTGATCCAACAAAGAAAAAAAATTGAATTTCGATACACATAAAAAAGGTTACGCGTTTTACCGCTGTGCTATGTCTAAATTATAATTGGTTTGAATTCAAAACTTGATTAAAGAAAAAATATTCAATAAAAAAATATCTAACCAAGTGGAAGCACTATATATCAAAGTTGCAAATCTAAATTTGAAAGAATTAGAATTTTATCCTTCAAGGAAAAAAAGTTATACGTTATATAGTGAGCGTCACTTTTTAAAAATGTCATTTTATGAAAAAAACTAGTTTTCGAGGGAGATGGAAAAACAAGTGCAATATGATTCCAAAAATTTTGAAAAAAATATATTTAGAATCTATAGACAAAATTTCACAAAACTCTAGTTTGCATCATCTTCAAATTCCTCATGGTTTAGCTGCTATAGGTGCTCGAAAGTGAAAATTTAGTTAAAAAAATATTTCAGTGTCCAGTTTGGCCAAAAATTGTAAACCACTATTGTGGGATCACCCAGTGGGGAACCCTAATATCCATGAGATGGAAACAGAGAAGACTATAGAGCATAGCCCTATTGATCAAAGGATTTTCGAAGATACTTTTGATTCCTAGCCCTTGCTTGGGAATGTTCCAAATATTAATGAACAGTCGCAGGTCTTTGAAGAACTAGAGAAAGGCCATGTTGAAGTTGAAACTGAAATTGAGAAGGAAGAAGCTACACAATTTTTAGGTGATGGAATTGAAAATGAGGAAAACCCTAGTGTAGCAGTGAATAAAGAAAGTAATGTACAAAGAGATGATGTTGAACATCTAGATAGATAGGAAAATGTAAGTCTTGAAATAGAGGAGATAGTGCCAAACCCTAGTAATCCTAAATCTATTCCATTAATTACTAAGAAAATTCCCATTTCAGAGGATGTGACAGATAAAAGAGAAGAATTTCCTAAATCAAGTGGAAACCAGGAACAAAAAAATGTTAACGGTATCTAGCAAGGTGACGATGCACCTGATTGGTTCATTAGGGAGTTGGCTTCCCCAATGGAAGTAGAAGTATTGCCTCTGAATCTTAACAATTTTATACACGGAGTGGATACTCCTAAGCCAAGGTGCAAAGGAAGAGCAAAACATGTCATGCAAAGAAATGTAGATGGTGAAAAAACCATCCATATAGCTACTCCAACAACTGATAAAGACAGAGATGAAATAACACCTAAGGAGTATAAGATAACTAGTATTAATCTTGGACACTCATCTTGGAGGCAAGAGTTAGAAGAAATAAAAGTGAATTTGGATGCTATTGTTGCTAGAGTGTAGAAGTATAAAATAAGAAAAGAGAATTCAAAGAATAGGTTGCTACCTTGAAACCTTTTATAAAGTCACTACCCCTATCTAGTCAAGCACAAGCTGAATTTCCCAAACATCCATTATTGATGTCACAAGAACAGGTGGATGTGATCCTAGAAGTTCACCACAAAATGAATATGTTTGGAAAATGGATTGAGTACTAGGTAAAGCAGGGGAAATAATTCATTATAGATGCAATAGGGAAGTATCGGGGAGCATACCGCCGGTCAAAAAAAATTAAAAGATTTGAAAGTGAATGCAGATTTTGCTAGGAGCAAGTTATTGAAGAAAGGTGAAATATAGAAATTCTCATGCAAGTAGATATCCAAGAATTAATATGTACAAGGAAATGTAATCTCAGAACAAGAACTTCAATTTCTAGAAAAATGGAAGAAACAATTGAAATGGGAAGGTGACATGCTAATGCAATGCATTAAAGGATTTGAAAAGGTCACCATGGAATATAGAAAATTGATTGATGAAGAACAAGAGTTTATTGAAATGCTATCATGTCAAGGTTGTGATCCCAAGACATTAGGACAAGAGGATAAAGAAGCTAAAGCCTTCAAGGAATGGATTGAAAGAATAAATAGAGACCCTATTTAGTTATTAACCCGTGAGTTCATTGATGAAATTATACAGTGTGGGAACACTATAGCTAAATATGAAGCAGATAAAGTGCAAAGGAATGGTATTATACTCTAGGTATCTGAATAATACACTAGGCTCAAACTCACTTGGAAGGTAGTACAAGGGATTTCGAAGGAACATATGTATCATGTATTGAATGCTTTCCAAGAGTGCTAGTTGAAGAAAGGTGAAGAAACCTGGATCCTGAAGCTTGAGCCTTGATTGAGGAGATGAAGAACCAGATACCAGACATTGGAGGTGTGGTAGTGGTTTTTGTTTGCAATTTTGAGTTTGCTGGTTGATTATGGTCCTGATAGATATTCCCCATTCTGATATTTTGAAAGAAGTTGATAGCCTCGATACATGTGAAGTATTACATGCTGGAGTATGAAGTGAAAGTGTTGCTACTGATAAAGTCAAAACTTTGACTTGATCTAGAATATTCTGATCACAATTGGCGTATGCTACATGCTGCATTTTAATTTGTTATTTCTGATTCTCTGGATAGACTTTAAGTTGAACTCTTGAGGCCTTGTTGCTATAAAAAGATGTTTCCTACTTTTTTTTTATTTTAAGTTCAGAATTTGTGGATGTTGGAAGAGCATAAAACTTTTTTAAGTATTTTTCTTTTTTCCTATTTTCTAAAGCATTCCGGCATAAAAATTTGTATGCACAAACATTGATTAATATCAGAGCCAATTAGATGCTACCTATCTCATGAATCTTTTGTAGCTGGTTTTGTTAGTTCAACCAAACAAGAATATATGGTGCATCGTTTAAGGGTGCATACAGAACCTACTTGGTGTCTAGAAATAAAACCCCTCTCTTTAAAAGCTCACACCATTTTATATGTAGTTGTGAAGCAATTTGGTGAAGTATAAAGTGGTTTTCTCTATTTTAATTGATTCTTTGGGGCATGCATTGAGAATAACCAGAAGAAATTTTAATTTTTAGTATTGTTATGTTTATTTTAGAGTAGATGTTTAAATTCTTGAAAATGTTCCAAAATTAAATGAATGGATGGAATTTTATTGAAAATCTTTCATTTTCTATGAAATTGTTGAATGCTTAATGCTAAATCTACTTAAGTGATAGCAAAGAATTGTTGATATTCATGAAATAATGTTTCAAATCTTTCAGTTTCATGATGTTATTTTATGAATGAAGTGGAAATTTTGTGTGAAATTTTTATGATTCTTAACAAAACTAGAAATAATCGTAGTCCCTTTGATATTAACAACAATATCACATCATACTCGAGAGCAACCCTAGTGCAATCATGACCTAGTTATCGGAGACTTGGGATTGAACTGAAGCTAATCTTTTCCTATTATATCATAATCCCCTTTTAGATTGTTTTCATTCCATATCTTTCAAGAAGGATAGGATCTTTGTGGTTTGTCTGTGAAGAATTTATTCACTCTATTTGCTGTAAGTAAAATCGTCATCAATAAGAACTAGTGCTAGGAGGGCCAATTGTTGTCATTTTTGGCTTTGTTAAAATTTAAACTAGATTTTCGTAGAGTCACTAGATCTCGATCTGGTGATCCTCGTGTGACTTTAGTCAAGCTTAGTGGTCAAATGTCATCTAGACCTCAAAATTCTAGTAGTTTAGGTGCAAGTTCAAAAAATATTTCTATTGTTGTACCACCACCACCCATAGTAATGGAATTTTTTAATGTGGAGTCACCGATTCAATTTGCTGTGTATAACGATTTACCAAAAAATACTAATAAATTGTGTCCTAAATATTATTTCCATAAAGATGCAGAATAATATATGAGTATCTTCAAGGATACATGCTTTAGAGTGAGGATTCAACATGAAGATGTCATATGTAGGTTGTTCATATACACCTTAAGCGATGAAGTTTACCAATGGTATATCAACCTACCTCATAATTCTATCAGATCATGGCAGGACATGGAAACTCGATTCTTAGCCAAATTTAGAACACCGACTGACCTTGCTTTGTTATATCATCAATTTTCTCAAATCAAGAGGTTTGAAGGAGAATGTATAACTAATTTTAATGATAGGTTTCAAAAGGCTTATTCTAGGTTGCAAGCACCTTATGTAGTAGACAATTTATCTGCTATCGTAGTTTATTATACAAAAGTAGATCCTTTAACTTCTATGTTTGTGAAGCAAAGGGAAAATCCTCCTACTACTTTACCAAAAGCCTATGTTGAAGCTATGAGTGTAAATTTAGAAATGAAACATCTTAGAAACGGATTGTCTACAAATGGCAAAAATAGATTGAATATTTACCCTACCCTTAACATAAATGGAGTCCCTCTAGGTCATCCTATAGCTCCTAATGTTTATCCTTTAGTGGTCCAAAATGGGACATTTCCTCATAATACTTTCTTTCAACCAGGAAACAGTCAACCTTTAGTCCCTCACCCTGGTCTAGCTATTACAGAGCTTTGTCCTAATAGAAACTATTTTTTCTAACAAACTCAAAAAATCAAAAAATCAAAATTTTAGAGGAAAAAGAAGACATGAAGAAGTTATAACTCAACTCAAAAGATTAATCGTAGAGGTTAAATAATTAAGAAATCAAAAAATTTATGCTCAAAATAACAACCAAAATTCACAAAATCATATGTATAATGCTCCTAGGCCACCTAGACCTTGGAATACAAGACCTAATAATGAAGGAGTGTCAACACCTTTTGATAATATTGATCAACTGATGAAAGGTCCACATCAAAAGTTAATTTAGTTGATCTTGCAATGAATAATTGGTGTAGAATTCATAATATAAATGGTCATGCTAAAGTAGACTGTTCATAGTTTAAAATTGCTTCAGACATTTTTGTAGAGCTGCTACACATTATAATGAACATTGTGAATCTCATCCTTCTAAGGGAAATGAGTTAGTCTTGGTAGGATATAATTTTGCTTTAGTCCTTGAAAGTTATGAATGTTTCAAACCACCTATTGTTATCACAAGTCACACTCATGAATATGAGGGAGATAATTCAACTATGACACTAGAAATGTATACCTTTCCCTATCAAGATGAAAATGAACCTTAGGAAGAAATTATGAAATTCATGCCTTTCAACAATATTAGAAAGGGCATAATTACATCACGAGGAATAATGTCAATAGTGGAGGTAAATTCAATGGGCCATTAACAGCGTCTATCCCACCTAATAATTTGAATACTCCACCTGATGATAAATCAAGTAATAACCTAGGGAACTACCCAAGGTAACCTCTCACTAAAATTTATCTAATGCTTCAAAAGGTGAAAAGATAGATTCCGCTAACCAAAAAATGTTGACTAATTATTTAGAAACAGAAATAAAAAGAGGTAAAGATTAGCCTCTTTTTATCAGAATTGCTCAAAATAACTATGATTGTGAAAGTTTTCTTAAATACTCTAGAAGATTTTCCAAAAGAAAGCAAGTTTAAGGATGCTCAGGTGAAAGATAGTCAGGCTAAAACGAAAGATAAGAACATTATTCCCACATCAGATGCACAAATAACCTTGTACAAAGGAAAATTAGAATCTCCATTTTTACTTTGAGAATATTCGGTAAAAATCTTCATAATTGCTTAGTAGACTATGGAGCGTAATGTGATGCCTTTATCCATATGTCAAATGCTAGGGTTAACTCTGAAAAGTTATTTAAAGAAGGTCACTCAGCTTGATAAGACAAAAGTAAATGTAATCAAAGAATTAACTAATATTCACATGCAATTGGCCTCAAACCCTAGAATCCAATATTATAGACATTCAAGTCATTGAGATACCTAATACTTATGGTATGCTTTTGAGTAGAGATTGGTCTAAAACCTTGAATGGATATATGGCTACTGATTTCTCACATATGTGGTTATCATGGAAAGGAGTTCCTAACCAAATTAGAATTGAAAGATAACTACACATGAAATACATGATCACTGATTATAATTAGAGGAATTAAGTTCTATATATCAATGTAGAACCAAGAGTTTACAAAATATGAAGTTCAAAAGTTAAAATAGAAGAAGTATTTATGTGTGATGCTAAGAAACCTAATCAATTGGCTCCTAGAACAAATTTTTTAATTGAATCAGATTGTGATTCTTCTGAAGAAGAGAATAGTCCTTATGATAAATTTTAGAAGAATATTATTGCAAAAGATCAAGAGAGCAATAGAACCAAAATTTCACTAAAAAAAAATTTGTTGTCAGATTGGTGTAGGTTACATAATGCTACACATTCAGAAAAAAGTTGTATGATGTGTCTAGAGATAATTTGCAGAATTGATAACTAGTATTGTCCAAAACACGATAAAGTCAAAAGGTTTGAATAAGGAATGCATAAAGACAAGGCTCAAGCCATACAGACTGAAAATATTAATTCAACGATCTAATGAAAAATGGTAAAGTACAAGCTACATATGATCAAACTTGGATTCTTAAATTTGACGAATCCAAATCAAAACAAGGGATTGGATTCAGAGTTGAAATTATCAATCTGAAACGTAAGTCTTTTTTCACCACATATCGATTGCAATTTCAATGTACTAACATGGTAGAATATGAAGCCCTTATACATGGCCTGATCCTTGTAATTAAGAAGAAAGTTAGAATCCTTAAAGTGTTTGGTAATTTAGAATTAGTGGTTAGACAAGTTTGAAAGCAGTATATCTACCACTAGAAGCGATTATCCAATTATCGACATGGAGTATGGGATTTGATAGAATATTCTGATGCATTTAACATTACTTATATCCCTATAAGATTTAATCAAAGATTCAATGCTTTGGCTACTACAGCTAGTACTCTAGAACCTCTAGATGCCTTTTATTTGAAGAGATTTATAGTCAAACTAGTGCAGCTACCTTTGGTTCCCGATAATGTTACTAATTTACAGTTATTCAAAGATGACCAACACATATTGGAATTCATCACTAATTCTGGTATTTTCGAAGCACAAGTAATTGAGCAAATAGATTGCCTTGATGGAGAAATTCAAGATGAAGAATTAGCTCAAACCAAAGATAATAGCATTTTGAAAGGAATAATTGAGTTAGAAAGATTATTCGACATTGATCGGATAGTCAGACAGAAAGATTTTCCTCAAAGTGGAGGACAATCTGAATTATACAATTTTCATACTAAAGAAGATCCTAAGAATGTGCTCATAGGAAAGTTTTGTACTAAAGAAGAGAAAATAAATATTGCTCAGGCACTTAAAGATTATTGGAAGGTTATAGCTTGGACATACAAATATTTTAAGACATACGATACTTCCATCATTAATCATATGATACCATTAAATTCTGATGCGAAGCCTTTCCGACAGAAAAAGTGTCCAATAAATGCACTCTTAGAGCCTTTAATTCAAAAGGAATTCCAAAATCTTTTATTAACTAAAATAATTTTTCCTATCAGACATTGTACTTGGGTGGTGAACTTAGTCCTTGTAAGAAACAAAAATGGAGTTATACGATTGTGTGTAGATTTCCAGTTTCTCAACAAGGTGTTTGAGAAGGACAATTATCCACTACCCTCACTTGAAGAAGTGCTACAAATAGTCAACGGTTCACAAATGATGTCCTTTTTGGATGGATTCTTTGGATATAACCAAGTAATGGTAGCAAGGGAAGATCAGATGAAAACAACTTTCACCACAAAGTGGGGAACTTTTTCTTATAGAAGGATGTCGCTCGGATTGATAAATGTAAGAGCTACATTCCAGAGAGCCATGGACTATGCTTTTCATGAGTTGATAGGAAAATGAATTATTATCTATATGAACGACCTTACAGTATTTTTGAAAGATAGAAGAGATCATGTTCGAGATCTCAGAGCGATATTACAAAAGTGTGAAACTTATGGAGTTTCATTAAATCCTAAAAAGTGCATTTTTGGGGTAACTGAAGGTATGTTACTAGGACACATCATTTCTAAACAAGGTATTTCAATAGATCCACATAGAGTGGGTGCACTAATCAAGCTACAACCCCTAGGAAGCAGAAAAGAGTTGAAGTCATATTTCGGTAAGATTAATTTTGTTCAAAAATTTATTACCGGATTCATCGAAATAGTGAAACCACTCAATGATATGTTAAACAAAGATGAAAAAATAGAGTGGAGAAATGAATCTAAGATCACCTTTGAGACTATAAAGACTACAATCATAGAAGCTTTGGTATTGGTAAGTCTGGCTTATGTTAAACCTTTTTATATTTACTCTTTTGCTTCTGGTCACACTTGTGCAACAGTATTAACACAGAAGGGCGAGAATAAAGAAGAGAAACCAATTGATTTTATGAGTGCTCCATTCAAAGAATCAGAGCTGAGATATACAAATATTGAAAAAAAATCCTTTTCTTTGGTCAAAGCAGTACGTAAATTTAGACATTACATCCTCAAGAGTATAATCAAAGCTATTGTTCCAGATTTTGCAATCAAAATGTTGTTAATACAGAGTGAGCTCAAAGAAAAAAGAGCCAAATGGGTCACAATCCTACATGAATTTTATCTAGAAATCATACCCATGAGATTGGTTTAGGGACGAGCTTTGGTCAAATCTATTATAGAAATAGACCCACAAATTTCAAGTCAACAATATACTTTGGATGTAGAAGATCAAGAAGATTGGTATTCAGATATATGGCATTATCTGGTTAGCCATAATTTCCCTAATCATATGCAAAGAAATCAAAGAAGAGCTCTAAATATAAAATCACAAAGTTACATGATCAAAGGAGGAGCTCTATTTAAAAGAAATCATGAAGGAATCTATTTAAGATGCTTAAATAGAACATAACCAAATAAAGTGTTCCAGGAACTACATGAAAAGTTTGGAACAGATCATGGAGCACCTTTAGCTACTGCACACCTCATTTTGAGAGCCAGTTACTACTGGCCAACAATTTTCAAAGATACATATGAACATGTTAAACACTACTATACATGTCAAACTACGTTAGATAAAGGAAGATTCAATACTCAACCACTACAGCTAGTGATGGAGATGCATCCCTTTTCACAATGGGGACTAGATTTTATTGGAACCATTAATCCTCCATCATATGTAGGCCATAGATTTATATTAACTACTATAGATTACTGCACTAGATGGATAGAGGCGTGTCCCAACAAACAATGCACTATAGAAGTGGTAATCAAATTCTTGGAAGAGAATATCATCACCAGGTTTGGAGTACCATATGCATTGGTATGTGATAATGGCCCTACCTTTTCTTCATTGAAATTTTCTATCTAGGCATTTGAACATGGTATAACACTAAAATTCTCATCTAACTACTATCTGTAGGGAAATGGATTGGCCGAATCATCAAATAAAAATCCATTGGATTTAATTAAAAAATTGATTGAAAATAATCCTATTGAATGGCATTCTTTGTTAAAATTCACCCTTTGGGTCAATCGTACTAGGATGAAAGCTGCATTAGGGAATTCTCCTTATCATTTAGTCTATGGGGTAGATCCTATACTACTAATAAATTTAAAAATCCCTACTTAGCAGTTTGCACAGGAATATATTGGATTAGATGACAAAACAAAAGACAGATTGTTGCAACTAATGCATTTAGATGAAAAATGTACTCGAGCTATAGATCATTTTCCTAGGAATCAATATGTGGTAAAAAGATGGATTGATAAGAGAGCTAGATTAAAGAATTTTAGAATAACTGATTTGGTCCTTATTGGAATAAATATCATGAATGAGAAGGTGAGCATGGTAAATTTGACAAGTTATGGACAGGCCCATAGCAAATTGCTGAAATCTTGGGTGACAACACTTATAGGTTGAAGTCTTTGACTAGTGAAGATATCCCATTGCCTGTCAATGAGCAGTTCCTAAAGCTTTATTTTTAGTCATAAGTAAATAGTTGTTTTTTGGTAAATAGTTTTTTTTCTAAATAGTTTTGTTGTTGTTTTGTAAATAGTCATTTGTTGCTTTTTTTTTCTTTTTGGGCATTGTTTCATTTGAATTTACAATGATTAGCAACTTTTAAAGGTGAATAGGTTAATAGAATGTCAACTCTAGAAATTTGATCTATGTTTTGACCAGAAATAGTCCTTTACTTATAAATTGTTTGAGAATTATTCAATTCTTTATACTATGGTTAGCATGAAACATTCAGTTGATGTGGAGATACAAACAAATAAATTTAAATCATTCTATTGAAATTTGGGATAGAATTTGTTTGCATTAATTGAAAAATCAAAAGACTACCTTTGCTACCACTATAATTCCCAACCTAATAACTGGATTCATTGCTTGCAAGTTGATAAAAGAGCTATCATTGAAATATCAGAAGGGAAAAATGAGCTATCATTGCTATATCTAAAATAAATAAAAAATCAACTCTTTAGGCTATCCAAATAACTCTACTGGGGCTATAGACACCTAGCTAGCAGTAGAGCTATGTTTGGGGGGGATTATGAAGATAACCTTGTCGGGGCTATGGACGCTTGACTGGAAGCAAGGCTCTATCCTTGGTTTGCTTAAAAGGAATTTTCATATTATGTAGGTTAATGCAAATAGTTGTTATTTCTAAGTTTACTGTGGTAGAAATAATTAATTGTATACACGTGAGCTTAGTAATACTTAATCTTGCATGCTAACCAAAGTGAAATTTGAATGTCGGAATAAGGATCCAATGATTTATAATTAAAAGACTAAAGAAATTTGGTACATTGATGTTAGATCTGGAATTGAATTTCTATTATTTTGTTTAGTTTTGTTTGTTGCTAGTTGTTGTGTGGTCTCAAAACACACCCCATTTTTCCTTGGAAAAATGTGGACCCCCATTTTTTCCTTATGTTCCCTTGCACTTTTGTTTGCTTTGGTGTCATTATGCGGTTTGGTTCGTTGTTGGTCTCATTTTCAATTTCTCTTGGCTTTTTCTTTATCCTTTTCCTTCCTGGATTCAGTGTTTCGGTCTTTTCATAAAACTTTAAAATATTACTAGAAATTAGAATCCTGGAGTCCTACATTTGCATCGATGCAAATTGTATCTTCATTTGGTCCTAGATCCACTCAGTATTTCATCAACTAGAGTCGTCAATCCGAGTAATATCCTTTTTTATCGGAGTTCGGTACTTTAATTTTTACTTCTTTTTCTTTTCCTTATTCAAAAGTTGGAAATCAGAGAGTCTGTTTTGAAATTTGTTAATCTCTCTTGAACCCAGTTCTTAGTCTTTTCTTTTGTTCTAGTTTTCTATTTCTGAAACTTGGAGGTAAATTCTTGGATCCCGATGTTTCTTCTTAAATTCAATACTAGAAAGTCTTAATCTCATTGATGAAAAATTGATCAGGTATCTTTAATGACCTATACCCCACAGAGAATTAGTGTGACACCTGATTGCCACGTATGATCATCATGTTATCTTTCTCCTCTAGTAGCGAGCCCACACAAAAATCTAGGTGTTTGTAATTTGAACCCTAATATGTAATGATTGCACCTTTATTCGAGGAATTAATGTGAAATAACAAGTAATTAATGAAGGTGGAAAACTACCTATGTACTTGGCACCACCTCAAGCGTGTAGTTGCTTTTGTAACACTCCACTTTGTGTCATGCTGCTAGTTTGCAAAGGACATTGAAGGAATGAAATAATACTGGCACACAAGGAGAGGTAAATTTTGAGAAACCAAGAACATACCTACCAAGGGTTTTGAAGTTTCATTCTGAAATATTATCATCATCGACCAAAACCAAGTATGTTTCAGATAACTGACACTCTATTAGTGATTTTCAAGCATGAAAAGTCTCAAAAATGGTATTTCCCTTTAGAAATTGAAATGTTGATTATTCTTTGATTCTTAAATTTAACCAAAATATGAACTGAAAGTTTTATAAATTGTAAAATTTGGTTAAATTTAACCCTAACTCTCACACAAGACACACATTTTGAAAATGTAGAACACACTAGAGAAAATGAGTACTTTTGACGCAAGGGAAGAAGATGAATTCAAATACTACAATTTGCAAGCCATACCAATAAATGTGGTAGTTACAGACACTCATATGGGATGGTCTTCTAATATTGAAATCTATTCACGACTACTACAAGAAAATTCCTCTCAATGAACCAAAAATGTTGTGACATATTGGTTGCTTTTAGCAGGAGGGTTCCCACCAGCAATTGAGGCCCTGAATTGGTTATGCAATGTATGAATTACTACAACCTTGCCAAAAGAGTCGTTGAGTAAGAAGGGAGAATATATGCAAACCTCTCACATTTTATAAAGGAATTATATACATATGTGTGCTCCCTTTTTACACACAAATGTATAATGTTGATATGAAAGCAAAGGGGAAAACGTATCAAAATGTTGAAGCTCGTAATAGAGAAATTATGAGTAACCAATGGTGCCAAGAACCAATTTCATTATAGACCAAGGTAATTCATAGGTCTATGTTCAACCAAGATATTCAATATATTATAACTCTACTGAGTAGGGGAGCTAGTTTAAGGGATGGAAGTAAATTTGAACCCTGGATGTTTGTAATAATATCTAGCCTGATGCAAAGTCTTGTGCAAATGCATTGGGGAAAGTTTATAAGTGACATTATATGAACAAATAATGACATTTCCCAAAACCGGGTGCTTTTTTATGTCTTCATATGTTATTTAGTCATGTGCTATGAGAGCCAACAAGCAAGTATTGAAACAGATTGGTACTTTGGGAACGAAACTAGGAAATAGTTTGATATATGCTTAGTTACCCCAGATCACCATCCATGGATATAAAGACAATTATAGGAGAGTCAATGATCTATTCTCCATGAAACTGGTTAGAACAATGGAAGGTGATAAAGCCAAAAGATTGTCCCTAGAAGCAAAAAGTGTCATTCAACCAATAGGAGGCTGGTACCCAACAAAAAAAATTGTTTTATTAGAATTTGTGAGATAGTTGAAACTGTTTCAAGCTCTTTATAGTCATGCTCACAAGAAGGCCTCTTTCAAATTCCCCATTGTGATAGGAAATTATAAGTGTAATGCAATCAGAGTGGGTCACTTGTGTGAAGAAGAATTAAGAACATAGAATTTTGAGGATTTCCCACTTCAGAGAATACACTATGAAATTGAGGGAAATATTGCCAAGAGTATAGCTGGTTATCGTGCTCATGTCCAACACTTAGAAGATTATTGGCTTAATTGTGAAGATGAGCATAGCATAAGAATAAGAAAATATGAAAGATTAAAATTTTCCCAAATTTTCAACCTTCATGACATTCCAGATCAATTGGAAGAGGATGATGGACAAGTGTTGAATAAAGTCTATGATGAAGACAGGGTATACGATGAACCCATCCCAGACCTAGTTTATGATGATGACTTCAGACATGACATCAATTGATGAGTTCTCTAGACTAGTTTTATTATAAGCTCAACACTGGATTGATGATTTTTGTAAAGATTTGAGAGAAAGAGGAATTGAGCCCAAATTCTTAGAAGACAAAAGAAGAAAACAAAGAGATGAAACAACATTTGAGAGTGGAGATCCTACTAAGAAGAGAAGGAAAAATAGTAAGGTGACTCCTAGTATAAGAATTGAATAAAGAACCCCTGAAATTTCAAGACAATAAATTCTAATATGCAGAAAGATGCAGAAACAAGTAAAGATAAATCAAAAGTAAGACACAAAGGTGCATCTTCCTCTACAGCAAATCCAAGAACTAAACTCATTATTTATGATGAAGTAGGAGTAACAAAAACTATTGGTACACAAACCAGGTCTGCATCTCAAAGGGTTGCATCACTATTTAGTTCTCCTCCTTCTGTTAAGATGGCTAGTATGAAACAAGCACTAGGAGGAACTCCTATGGTTTTGGAGGAAATTTTTGAGGATGAATCCAAAATAAAAGAACAGATGGATAGATGGGGTGCCATGTGGGAGAAAGTAAAATAAAAGAAGTCTAAAGATAAACCAACGATACATCTAGTGATAGAAGAGATTAAAGATACATGTTCTAATCCTATAAATGTTGAAGAAGAAGAGTTTATATAAGGAACACTCACCTCAGAAGTGGGGAACCCTAATATCCTTGAGATGGAAACAAGGAAGGCTATAGAGCAGAGCCCTATTGATGAAATAATTGTCAAAGATACTTTTGATTCCCAACCCTCGCTTAGGAATGTTCCAAATGTTAATTAATAGTTGCAAGTCTTTGAAGAACCAAAGAAAGGCCATGTTGAAGTTGAAAATAAAATTGAGAAGAAAGAAGTTACTCAGTTTTCAGGTGATGGAATTGAAAATGAGGAAAACCATGGTGTAGTAGTGAATAAAGAAAATAATGTCTAGAGAGAATGTTAAACATCTGGATAGATAGGAAAATGTAAGTCTTCAAATAGAGGAGATAGTGTCAAACCCTAGTAATCCTAAATCTATGCTAGAAATTACTAAGGAAATTCCCATTTTAGAGGATATGATAGATAAAAGAGAAGTACCTGAATCAAGTGGAAACCAAGAACAACAAAATGTTATAGAGGTAGAGCAAGGTGATGATGCACCTAATTGGTTGATCAGGGAGTTGGCTTTCCCAATAGAAGTAGAAGTATTGCCTCTGAATCTTAATAGTTTTATATAGGAAGTAGATACTCCTAAGCTTAGGTACAGAGTGTTAGTTATCCAAATTTACACCCCTCTACCAAGTTGTGAAAAAGAACTCAACAAATTTGGACTAACATGGGACTGCTTTTAGGCTATGGGTATCCTATTGCAAAAGTAGACCTCTAGATTATGGGTTGGCTCTCCTTTGTGGTGTCACCTAAACTATTCCTTACTGGGAAAATGGGAGAAAGAAACATGAAAAAATAAAGTAAACCCCTATGGTGATGCACCTAATTGTTATTTTTTAGACCTATATAGCTACTTTCACCATAGTTTCATCAAAAACTCAACTTGACTTAACACAACTTAGATATTTTAACATATCAATGCCTAAGTATTTTGTAAGAAAGCTTGGTTCACTTGTCATTTTTGAAGGAAATATTTCACAACTAAAAACTATTTGAACCACCAAACAGCTTACAACTTGCACAAATATGTATTTATTCTACTTAAAGGTGCTAAAATTTGCAATGTTTTCCATGCTAGAGAACAACTAGAAAGAAATGGAACATGAATAAAAATTCAGCAAATAGCTGCAATATCTCTTGAAGAACATATACAAGCTCACTAACCTTTTCATATGGAATGTAAACATTCTTGTTTTGAGGTGGAAAGGTAACTTGAGTGTGTTCTTCCTTAGTTGTACCCTTATGCTTGGGTGGAAGCAAGATATCAATACCCTTATTGGCATCCACTCTGGCTAGATGCCTAATTGGGCATCCTCTAGAAAGTGTGAATGCAAAACTCTCCATGCTTGTTTCATGTTGTTCCAAATTATATTGTTTTCAATATTTTTCTACAAAGGGTGCTAGTTTAATAGCCAAAATTGGGCAAAAAGAGGCTTCTTCATGAGCCAAATAGACTTTAGATCATCCCAAAATGAAAATACTTCATGAGCCAAAGTTTCATTCTCATATTGATTTTCATGAACCAATAGCACATCACACTGTTGAAAATCTTATAGATGTTGCAAATCTTGTGTTATGACAAACATATCTTCTTCACTTTGTTCAAAAATCAAAGGTATCCCATCAAACCAAAACATATCAGCCTCTTCCCCACCAAGTTTCTCATGTTCATTTGTCTCCTCCTGCTGGTTGGGACAACACGGTTAATACTTATGAGCTATCTCTTTGATCTCATCTTGCTGATTAGAATCATCTGATTCTTGAGATGCAAGATAAAACATGGTTGTTTCTTCCACAAAACCAGGAAGCTCATCAAAAAACTCTATCGTTATCTCATCACTTTGCTACTCAAAACTGGGCATTGATGTTAGTTCATTCAAGCGTTGCTCATCTTCACCTATAAATTTTGGAAGTTCATCAAATAAACCAATAGAGATATGAACTTGAACATCCTTGTCTACTTCAACTACCTGTTGTCCCACCTTTCACTCCTCAAAAGATGATTGTCTGATCTTTAAATTTGAAAAAAATGACTCTAAATCATCCCAAAAAAGGTCATCTCCATCCTCATTTTTGTTTTTGAGTGAAGGAAGATTATTTTTTACCTTATTATAGCTCAATTGAGATGTCAAAACATCAAATTTTTTATCCTCCTCCTACTGCGATGAAGTTGATGTGGCTGTGATTTGAACTACACTCTCTTCCTTGTTCACAAACAATGGAAATTCATCAAATGAAATAGTTAAAATATGAGAACCATCAATTTTTTGTTTATCTATATCCTTCTCCTCTTCATCTACAACCTTATTTACCTCTATTATCACATCCGTTTTATCATTTTCGAGCCTTTTTCAAACATAACAGTAGCTAGAAGACTTGCTTCTTTCTCTATAAGAACCTCTTTTTTAGGTTTTCCTAGAACATAAGGGGTTGGTTGAGCCTCCTTAATGGGTTCTTCATAAAGATGCACTTGTTCAATAATGGGCTCTTGAACAGAAGGAGGGCTTGTAAAACTTGGAAAAGAAAATTTTTGAGGACCCTCTACAGGTTGAGCTTGCTCAAGGATAGGTTCTTGAATTTAAATAGGATTTCTAAATCTTGGAATCTCAAATCTAGTAGGCTTAAGAGGTTCACCTTTTTTGAAGCTTGGAATATTGAACTTGGAAACCTCTTGTTTTTAAAATTTTAGCCTAATTTTCACATCCTTTGCAGCAAGTTGTTGAGCAAGATTCTCCTCAAATTGCCTCTTTTTTTCCTCCCATTCCTGCTCATGGAGATGAGCTTGGTAAGCTTCCTATTCCTACTACAATTGACATTCTTGTTAACATTCAAGGCTATAATCCTGTGAGAAATCACAGGTTGGAAAAACCAAATGTTCTTGTTGCATATTCAATTCACTCTTTCTAAACTGCTCTTCAAGAAACATGTTTCTTATCTTCAACCTTAACTCTGGATTATGAATTTTTTTGAGCTTATCCTCAAAAATTTGAAACTCTTGAAGCTAATCATAGGGATTGATCTATTGATTGGTAGAAAAATGGTGGCCTTGGGATTGATCTTGAGCATATACTAACTGCCATGATGGTTGAGTAGGGGTGGGAGGGTGGCAAACTTGTGGAGAATATTGATAATCTCCAATAGCAAGGGTACTTGGACTAAAAATAGTTGCATGCTCATTTTGCTATGGCTAATAATTGGGTATATGAGAAACGTTTTCATGAAATGAAGGGTGATAGAAAATGTCTCAATGAAATGTAGATATATTGGAGCATTCACAAAAGCTGGAAATTCATTGAAATTTCTTGTAAAGCAAGAAAACCAGGTCTAATTTTCTTTTTTGACAATAAGTGCATACCAACACCTTGTTTGCTTGAAACCAGTTGTTATCCTTTTGGAGTCACTAGGTGTGTTGAAAACTTCCCTCCAAAAGGCTGAAACTATTGTTGTACACACCAAACAGTGGCAACAAAATGCATAAAAATGAATTGAGATGTAGTTCACTATCCCACCAAGCGTGCCAAAATTGTTAGTTACCCAAATTTGCAGCCCTCTACCAAGTTGTGAAAAAGAACTCAACAAATTTGGACTAACATGGGACTACTTGCAGGCTACGGGTATCCTATTGTGAAAGTAGACCTCCAAATTATGGGTTGGCTCCCCTTCATTGTGTCACCTAAACTATTCCTTGCTGGGAAAATGGGAGAAAGAAATATGAAAAGAAAAACTAAACCCCTATGGTGATGCACCTAATTGTTATTTCTCAAACCTATACAGCTGCTTTCACACACAGTTTCATTAAAAACTCAGCTTAACTTAACACAACTCAGATATTTTAACATATCAATGCATAAGTATTTTGTAAGAAGGCTTGGTTCACTTGTCATTTTTGAAGGAAAGGAAATCTATCACAACTAAAAACTATTTGAACCACCACATGGCTTACAACCTACATAAATATGTATTTATTCTACTTAAAGGTGCTAAAATGAGACAAGCATTGAAGGAGTTACCAAAACTCAAAAGAACATTCATCAATCACCACACTACACTCAATAAAATAGTTTCTAAGAAGGTAAAACATTGAATTTTATTGATAAAAATGGTATTACATACTGGTATGCATGTCTAATACTGAGTCACAATGTTGTCTCCTGCTAAAAGAGCTCCAAAATAATCTACAATGCATGCTAGAAAAGAAAAGAACTAACTTCAATAACAAAGATTGAAGTTACTTAAGCAAAAAAATCAACCAATTTTCTCTCACACAAGTCCATCTAGAAGGCTCTAGTTGGATGCAGCAGAAAAGGCCAAAAAGAACCTTCTAAAATCACTCCAAATTGTCCTCCACATCAAGCAAAGTCAAGCCAAGACTATTGTCACACTAAAAATGTGACAAAAATGCCTCCAAATAGCCCATTTCCTCCAAAATCATTCAAATACAACTCCTCACACATCTCTCATGTCTTCCAGTCATCATGTTACCCACACATGTATTCAACCCCTTTGACCCACACCTTTGGTGATTTTGAAAAGCACATGACTCTAATTTTCATTCAAAATAATAACTTGATTAAGTGATTCATAATACATCACTTAATAAAACTATTTTACATTTCAAAATAGAATACAAAAAGAGGCCCCACCACCTCTTGGGATTACATCAATATTTGCATTAAATAAATAACATTAAACAAAAGTGATTTACAAATCACTTAAATAATGTCTTACAATTGATAAAAAATGCAAAATAAATGATATAATTCAAATGCTTGTAAAAGAATTCAAGCCAAAATTAAATTCCTCCAAGGCATTTAACCAATTTTAACTCACCCGATTTCTACATTGTAAAGCCATACACTTGGTCAACATTCATAATCGCACATATATAAAAGATGGTCAAGGTGAAAGAACTCTATGAAAGAGATTATAAGGAAGCTCCATAGTCCTTGGAAGGTATTGCATTTTCAAAGGATAATGAAAAAGCATCAAGGCATAGGGTTAGTCTTCAAAATGAAATTCAAGGAAAAATTTTCCTAAGTCTTGTAAATGCATCATAAGGCAAAAAATGCCTAAGGCATAGACTTAACTCCAAACCCACATAACACATTAAAATGTGTTTGCACATTCTTTTAAACACAAGGAAAAAATACATTGGTTGTCCTCCATAGGGTTTCAAACCCTAAACAAAACATGGGAAAAGCAAAAAATTCATTCATTTGGTATCGAGCTTTTCTAGAATGTTCATATGGCTGCCATGGGGTTTCATGAAAGCACTAAAAAATGGCTCTTTCTACCTAATTTCTAGCCAACTTTTTGATGAATTTTTGTGAGTTCCACTGGGAAACAAGAGGTAACTGTGATTTTGAATCAAATCTGGCTTTATTTTACTTTTCTAACAGTCAATTCATGAGTTAAATCCATGGCCCTAAGTTCTTTTCTGATCAATTTTTTGACCTCCATTTTTATGTGGTTATTCTTTCTTGCTTCAGTTGCCATGAGTGTGATCTTCTGAAGCTAAATCGAGGCCTTTCATGAGTTAAATGCTTGTATACTCCAATGAGAATGAAATTATTCAAGCTTAGGTAAGCTCACTTCAGCAATATACTTCCATTTCTTAGCAAATAAAGCTCAAACTCGAGCTTCCATACTAAAGAATGAAGAAAATACATTTATTTTCCTCTGTTTCATTCATTGAAGCAAACCTAGATTACTTTCTTTTTTGTATCTTGTGAGGAAAAGATACTTTCAGGTTGTGACCATGACAATGTGATGAGTTTTGTTGTCTTCCATTTTTTGGAAAAAGAGGGTTTGAAACCCACTTGTAATTTTCACCTTCATCTGGAAGAAAAAGTGTCTTCTTTATAATTCTTCTGTATTTGGGTTTTGATTAAAAACCCCAAGTGGGTTTGCACATTTTATGAATAAAAAGACTTCTTGGGCCATAATCGTAAAAATGAACTAGTTTTTTGCATTTGTTAATCTTGGAAAAGAAATCCATTCTTACTTCTTCTACCATATCTAAATCATTCTTTGTATTTTGTATTTAATTTGAAACCCCAAGTGGGTTCTTGTCAATGTGAAAGAAAATGACTTTTATCAAGCCATCATGACACATTTCTATACATTATGAAAAAAAACCCAAGGTATTTCTTTTATCATTTTTGAATCTTCAGTTTGGTTGCAAAACCCCAAATAGGTCTTTGTCACTTTGAAGAAAACCACCTCTTCAGGCTATGGCCATGAAGAAGTGAGCTTGATCTTGACACATGTTGAGCACTCTAAAAAGAGCTCCATTCTGCATCTAGGTATTTCATTTTTTGAATTTCCTTCTTAGAAGAAACCCTAACTCAAGGGTTTGTATCCCTTTGTATGATATTTTTCCTTAATGATTCCTTTAAATTTGAAATTCAAATATGTTCCTTATGACAATCAGTTCTATGATCTTCACATGATAATTAATCCTTATGACACTTGTATTTTCTTCCCTTGATGGTGACCTTCAAGCCCATTGATACTACAAGATTTTCCTTGTGAAAGAAGGTTGCTCTTTCATTGAATTTAGTGCATCTATTCTTCCCTTTGATTTCAGTCTCCTTAACAGTCACCTAGAAGGCCTTCTCACTAAGCCACTATACTCAAATACAATTACTATTCCTTTTTTTTTGTTTGAATGCACTTTACATCACTGAATTACTATATTCTCCTCATGTAGTTGCACTATTAAGACTTTTTATATCATTGTCTCTATCCTTTGAATGCCCCTATATGATTACATTTTTTGTTCTTTGATTGTGACTATTCTACTATCATGCACTTTTCCATTGTCATCTAGCCTAGGACTGTTACTTAATGCTCATATTTCTTCTAGGCACTTACAAACATTGCTTGACTGCAGAGTATCACTACAAATATGATACTTAATAGACTACCCTTTCTTTAGTTTCTTGGCATTTAAGATGAATAGCATTCATTTTAACACAATTGTTTGTGGCTTGATGAAACTCATAGATAAAGTTTTGAATTGCAATTGTTGTGTTAAATCATGATCATGCACTATTTCACTTGAAGCACTATGATTTATGGAAGTCCTTATGAGACCATTATGTCTTTGTAGTTAACAAACCCTGACTCTTTTGTGCACTATTAAGTGTCAAAACATTGTATAATTACATATCTTCATTTTTTTCTGGTAGGGTTTACATCTTTAGGGTGACAAATAACAGTGGCTTTTTAGAATAAAGTAGTGACCATGACAAGTAACAATTACTCAATCTTCATCTTGATATGATAGTGCATAAACATTGTTATGGGCTCCTAACACTTTTGTAACCATGATTTTCTCTTATATGCACTGTGCTTTCAACTGATTGATATGTTAAAACTAAAAGAGAAGAGGGTATGTGTAGGATCATGATGGGCCAAAAAGTGGCAATATGATGGGTATGTGGCTGACGACTAATTTTTTACCCAAAATTGATGAAATGAAAAGGGTTTCTAAAGGAGATTCTTAGATTTCCACCGATATAAATTATGCTTTACTTTGAATTTAATAAGTAATTATTATTCATTTTATATTCAAATTATGAGTAAAGTCTTGATTGATGGGCTAATTGAAAAATATCTATAGCTTTCAAACGGTATCACATTTTTTGAATCCAAAACATATATCACATTCTATGCTTTGCATACTATATGAATAAAAAAAGAAAAATTGAATTTCATGAAGTTTTGACCAAGTTAAGGTGGTTAGACATACAAGTTTTTATATTTTTTAAAAATTTGTCATAAAAAATTCATAATTAATTATTTACTTGGAAAAAAATTACAAAAAAATATGCATCACATCGGGGAATGAGTCCTCTACTTATATCTAAAATATTATAAAAAAATATTATCATTTTATTGTGGTTAAGGTGGCTAGACAAACACCTACTTCTTATTTTTCCCCTAAAATTTAAGTACCACTGCATTGAAATTTCAAATTTTCACCAAATAGATTTTGTTTTTTAAATAAACCTAGTAGTTTAAAAACTAAATTCAATTTGTTAGAGATTATATTCTTACATATTTTTGAAATAATATAGATAACTTATTCAAATTTTTACTTCAAGTTGCCTAACTCTAATTTTTTTGAATTTTTTTCCACTTAAGGTCCTATTTTTTCCATGATGATCCTACACATACCCAAGATCTTGTTGCATATTTCATTTCATCACAGTTTGAGTATTCAATGAACTATACTTATGCATTCAATGACTTTCCCATTTATTGAAACCATTGTCCATTTAATGTAGATGCACACATCTATCTTTATAGGTATATAATAGATTGAAATTACTCACCTTTATCTTGATATGATCTTGCATAAGCATTGTTTGTTGTGTGTGCCTTGACTATCTACTTGTGAGATTATTGTTCATTGTCCATTACATTATGATGCTTTGAAACCCTGGATGCTCTTCCACATACATAATTTCCATGTATGCTTCCTTATTGTGGTCCTCAAACCATCATTATGATTAAGGTGATTTTCCTTTGTTCACATGCTAACTAAAGCACAACTCTGGAAACATTGTTGTTTGGCTCCATCCATTCATAACATGCTTACCTATTTTCAAGAAAGTATTCTTATTTATTGAAAAGGAAAAAAAAAATTTAGAAGGAGCATCTCCCACTCTTGATCTTTTCTCCTAATGTATGTGGTTGATCATTTGAGTGTAATCTCCATTTTTCTGCACTATCTTGCATCACTTGATTGTTAGTAATTCCTTCAACTGTATTTGTTTCTTTCACTACCCTATCTTGTTATCATGACATCTTGGCATCAAACCTTCATTAAATCATATGTTGTTGTGTTGATTTCATTTCATTTTCCCAATCTTTGATACTAGAATTTTGTTATTGTTTTATCACTACACATATTCAACTATTTTGTTGGGCTGCCATCTAAAGGTCTCATGTTTGCATTCTTTTACATGACTATGTTTAAATGTAAATGGCTTCCCCCAAAGGTTTGTTACTTGTTCTTCTCAATCATCTAGGTCCTTTTGATCTTGTGCAACAAAATAACACCATATCCTCTTGCTTTAATCTTACTGGGCAGACATGTGTCATTTATGGTGGTGACCTGAAAGCTCACCATCCTAAGTGATGTGTGGTTGTCCAATAGGATTGAGGTGAGATGAATTGGACAATGTCTTTCATGCAACAATGTATGATTATATTTGTTCCCTCTTACTGCCCCATATGACTCATGATGGTTTTAGGCATGACTTGATGTCTCCTTCATCATTTTAATAGATGCATAATTGAACTTGATGCATCACAGAAAACATTTGTTTCTTCAATAAAAAATGGATCTTGGATGCACTTAAGAAGATTGAAAGACATATCCAGCAAAATATGCACTCCTTTTGACATGATGGCAGCCTATTGATTGATTTATTGTGAAAAGATGAAAGGTAACTCTCTTGACAGTTCACATTATTTGTTGCATCTTTTGAATGTGATAATGAAAGTTGATCAAATGGTGTGATCCCATATTGATTTAATGCATCAATAATTGAACTTGATTATCAATTTGATCAAGTTGCTCAATTTCCTATTCCTCTTGCAACAAAAGAGAGTAGCATGTCGGGCTCAACCCTCGTGGGAGCCACATTTTACTCCACATGTTGTAATTAGTTGAATCAAAATAGTAGCAAGACTTGTCCTAAATCTGCACAAGGAACAAACTATTTAGATAAATAAAACATATCATAGGTGTGTTTGATCACTCTTTTCTTTTTTTCCTATACACTTATGGTATGTTGTCAATTTTAATTCTTATAGACATCTGATTACATGTTTATGGTTTTTTTGCACATATTTTTACTACTAACCTTTCATTACTCTAACATCACTCATTTTTTAGATGTAGGAAACCTAGGAGCAATGAGGAGAGCGTCAAACGGAAGTGGGACAAGCGGGGAAGACTGAGATGATGCAGGGAAATGCCAATGGGATTCGTCATTCCAGGCAATGACAGGTCCCTTTTCATTTTATGTGTATTTCTTTTCTATTTATCTGTAAGTGTATAGTCTTTTCTTTATAAGCATTAGACTAGTTAGTCCCTCGGCTTGTGAGGGACATTATACACTTATGTTCATTAATAAAGATTACATTTGCAATACATGTTGGTTTTCTATCTTATTGTATGCAATTGCAAAACTAGAATAATGCAATTTTTTTGACAATCTCCTTTATGCACATGAATGAAATTTAGCAGGAAATGATGTATCTTTTAATGTTTAAATGAAAACACAATAATAAGTTACCTGATTTAGCTAGAATCAAAATCAGATAACATAGAGCAAGAGCAAAAAATTTCATGCAAAGAAATGTAGATGGTGAAAAAACAATCCATTTAGCTACTCCAATAGTTGATAAAGACAAACATGAAATAACACCTAAGGAGTATAAGATAATGAGTATTAATCTTGAAAACTCATCTTGGAGGCAAGAGTTAGAAGAAATAAAAGTGAATTTGGATGCTACTATTGCTAGAGTGTAGAAGTATAAAAAGAAGAAAAAAGAATTGAAAGAATGGGTTTCTACCTTGGAACATTTTATAAAGTCAAGTTAACCCTATCTAGTCAAGCACAAGCTGAATTACCCCAACATCCAGTATTGATGTCGCAAGAATAGGTGGATGCGATCACAACAGTTTGCCACAAAATGAATATGTTTGAAGAATGGATTGAGTACTAGGAAAAGCAGGGGGAAGAATTCATTATAGATGCAATAGGGAAGTATCAGGAAGCATACCGTCATTCAGAAAAATCTAAAAGTGAATGTAGATTTCACTAGGAGCAAGTTATTGAAGAAAGGTGAAATATTGATATTCTCATGCAAATAGATATTTAAGAATTAATACAAGGAAATGTAATCTCAGAATAAGAACTTTCATTCCCAAAAAAATGGAAGAAATGATTGAAAAGGGAATGTGACATGCTAATGCAATGCATTGAAGGATTTGAAAAGGTCGCCATGGAATGCAGAAAATTGATTGATGAAGATCGAGAGATTATTGAAATCCTTCAAGGAATGGATTGAAAGAATAACAAATATCTTGTTCAACTATTAACCCAGGAGGTCATTGATGAAATTAGATAGTGCAAGAACACTATATGAAGTAGATAAAGTGTAGAGGAATGGTATTATACTCTAGGTATATGAAGAATACACTAGGCTCAAACTCACTTGGAAGGCAGTACAAGGGATTTCAAAGGAACATATGCATCAAGTATTGAATGCTTTCTAAGAGTACTAGTTGAAGAAAGGTGAAGAAAGGATCCCGAAACCTGAGCCTTGATTGAGGAGATGAAGAACCAGATACCAGATGCTGGAGGTGTGGCAGAGGTTTTTGTTTGAAATTTTGAGTTTGCAAGTTGATCAAAGTCCCGGTAGATACTCTCGATTCTGGTATTTTGAAAGAAGCTAATAGCCTCGATATGTGCAAAGTATTACTTGCTGGATTATGAAGTGAAAGTGTTGTTGTTGATAAGGTCAAAACTTTGACTTGATCTAGAATATTTTGATGACAGTTTGTGTATACCACATGCTGCATTTTAATTTGTTATTTTTGATTCTCTAGATAGACTTTAAGTTGAAATCTATGGGCCTTGTTCCTATGAAAGGTCATTTCCTACTTAATTTTTATTTTAAGTTTAGAATTTGTGGATGTTGGAAGAGCATAAAACTTTTTTTAAGTTTTGTTCTTTTTTCCTATTTTTTGAATCATTGTGGTGTAAAAATTTGTATACACATAGACATTGATTAATATCATAGCCAATTAGATAGCTACCTATCCCATTAATCTTTTGTAGCTAGTTTTGTTCATTCAGCCAAACAAGACTATATGTTGCACTGTTCAAGGGTGCATATAGAACCTACTTGGTGTCCAGAAATAAAACCCCTTTCTTTAAAAGCTTGAACCATTTTCTATGTAGTTGTGAAGCAATATGGTGAAGTATAAAGCAATTTTCTCTATTTTAATTGATTCTTTGGTGCATGCATGGAGAATAACTGGAAGAAATTTTAAGTTTTAGTATTTTTATGTTTTATTTTAGAGTAGATGTTTAAATTCTTGAAAATGTTAAAAAATTAAATGAATGGATGGAATTTTATTAAAAATCTTTCATTTTCTATGAAATTGTTGAATGCTTAATGCTAAATCTACTTAAGTGATAGCAAAGAATTGTTGATATTCATGAAATAATGTTTCAAATCTTTCGATTTCATGATGTTATTTTATGAATGAAGTGGAAATTTTGTGTGAACTTTTTATAATTCTTAACAAAACTAGAAATAACCATAATCCCTTTGAGATTAATAGCAATATCACATCATACCCGAGAGCGACCCTAGTGCAATCATGACCTAGTTATCAGAGACTTGGGATTGAACTGGAACCAATCTTTTCCTGTTAAAGTAGAATCCCCTTTTATATTTTCTTCATTCCATATCATTCAAGAAGGATAGGCTCTTTGCAATTTGTTTGTGAAAATTTTATTCGCCCTATTTGCTATGAGTATAATCATTGTCAACAGCTACTCCTCACTCAACCCTAGTAAGGAACACATCCAAATTTAAAAAGAAATAAAAATATTTTGTATATTGTGTTTTAATGTTTTCATACTAATCTTAAAAGTTATTTGAGGATTTGATGATTAATAAGCTATATTTTTATAAATCCTCATTAAATTGTGTGAAATTCTTATGAATTGTTACATCATTTGTATCTTGCAGTATTTTAAGGTAATGTTTAGAAGGAAAACCCACTGGTAGGTTTTGTAGAGCCTAAAGAGTAGAGAGGAGTTTGTATAAATTCTCTATTAAGTTGGAAATTGACTTGAAATTATTAAGCATTAGAAGTAGATTATCTATAGAGAAAATTGGATAATCAATTGGAAAACATGAACATGATACACATATTATGATTGGGCTAGTGATATTGATTATTGTAATTCCACATCTAGCTAGAGTTTTCACCTTGGTTTTCATCCCTTTTATAGGTAAAGCAAGAAGAAACAATTCATTACTCTTTCTTCAATTGAGGTTGAGTGTCAAAGGGTTATCAATATTGCCACTAAAGCTATTTGACTTCAAAATATCCTCACTAAACTTAGCATCACTTTTGGAAGCCATCAATTATCTACTGTGATAACCAAATTTCCACACAAATCGCAAAGAACTTGATCCATCATCAAAAAACCAAACATATTGAGATCCATATGCATTTTCTCTAAGAGTTGATTCAAAGCAGGTCATTGATTTGTGCTATTGTCCTACAATAGATCAAGTTGTAGATGTTTTCACCAAACCCTTTATCAAGAGAAAGTATGTTCATCTTTGGTATCTCTTGGGGGTAAGATAAATTTCTTCTAAGGGGGTCATTTATACCTTTTTCATTCATCCTCTTATGGGAGGGTGAATTGTTGCACTAGGTTTTCCCCTTTTCTAGTTGATAGGATATTTTGTACCTGGGTACCTCATTAAGCCTTGTAGCTAGGCCCATATGTGTCTCCATTACCCTTAAGTTGCACTTAAGGGGGGTGTTAGTGTGAACATGTTACTTTATCTAACTAGTTATCCATTTAGGGGTATGTGTAGGATCATCATGGAAAAAATAGGCCCTTAAGTGGCAATGAAAATTCAAAAAAATCAGAGTTAGGCAACTTGACATAAAAATTTGAATAAGTTATCTATATTATTTCAAAAATATGTAAGAATATAATTTGTGGAAAATTGAATGTAGTTTCTAAACTACTAAGTTTTTTTAAGTCTATTTGGTGAAAATTTGAAATTTCAATGTAATAGTACTTAAATTTCAGGAAAAAAATAAGTAGGTGTTTGCCGACCACCCTAACCACAATAAAATGATAATATTTTTTTATAATATTTTACATATAAGTAGAGGACTCATGTCCGGATGTGACACATATTTTTTTGTAATTTTTTTCCAAGTAAATAATTAATTATGAATTTTTTATTACAACTTTTAAAAGATATAAAAACTCATATGTCTAACCACCTTAACTTGGTCAAAACTTCATGAAATTCATTTTTTTTTAATCCTATAGTATGCGAAGCATAGAATGTGACTCATGGTTTGGATTCAAAAAATATGATACCATTTGAAAGTTATAGATGTTTCTCAATAAGCCTATCAATCAGGACTTTAGTCGTAATTCTAATGGAAAATGAATAATAATTATTTATTAAATTTGAAGTAAAGAATAATTTATATTGGTGGATAGCTGAGAGTCTCCTCTAAAAACCCTTTTCATTTCATCAATTTTGGCTAAAAAAAAAGTCATCAACCACATGGGCGAAGTCTAGAAAAACAAGGCAAGTTGTCAAACACATTTTTTGTGTTGACTTCTTAGGATTGAAATGTCTAAGCCAAATTCCAAAGCAAGCCCGAGGCTAATCCCTAGGCAATAAATTCTTTGTCAGAAATATCGGATATCTATTTCAAATCGGATATCTATTTCAAATCGGATATTTGTTTTGAATCGGATATCCAATTTGGTTTATATATGATTTTAAAAAATGTTATACACTTTATAATATATGATTTAGAAAATGTAATAAATATTTTATAGTTTATTTTAATATATCTAGTTTAGAATATGCAATATAGTTTATAATTTAATATATAATATATTATATTAGTATGTATAATATTTAAATATTATTTCCATATTTTAGTTAATGTATATATATATTACTAATATATAAAATATTATATAACTAATTAATATTACTAACATATAAAATATTTAAATATTATCTCTTTCCCTCTCTCTCTCCCATTATTTCCCTCCCAATTCTCTCTCCCTCTCTCTACCCTTCTTCCCCTCTTCCCCTCTCCCTCTCTCAAGTCTCTCTCTCTCACTCACTCCTATGTCTCTCCACTCTACCCTTAGCCTTCTACCCTTAAACCTTAAATTCGTAAACCCTCTACCCTCTATTTCTATCCCACTCCCTCCCTCTCTCTCTCTCTCTCAAGACTCTCACTCATACCCCCTCTCCCTCTCTTAGGTCTCTCTCTCACTCACTCCCTCTATCTCCCTCTCATCTACCCTTAACCCTAAACCATAAACCCTTAACTCTTGAACCCTCTACCCTCTACGCTTAACCCTTTATCCTATATCTCTCTCCCACTCCCTCCCTCCCTCCCTCTCTCTCTCAAGTCTCACCCTTCTGCCCCCTATCCCTCTCTCAAGTATCTCTCTCTCACTCCTATCTCTCTACCCTCTACCCTTTTAAAACT